>NW_010578495.1:99360-129771 GCF_000705375.1 Tinamus guttatus
ACAGCGTGCAGTGCGCGCTCTTCCTGCTCCTGCTGCTGCTCGGCACCATCGCCACCATCCTCTTCTTCTGCTGCTGGCACCGCCGCCTCCAGAAGGGCCGGCACCCCATCAAGTCCGTGTTCTCGGGGCGCTCCCGGAGCCGAGGTACGGGATACTCCGCGGCCGCAGCAGGGAGAAGGGAGGGATGCAGGAAGGGATGAAGGGGGCGACAGCACCTCCTCCGCCCGCCATGGGGCCATGGGCGCACGGGGCGCCCTCCCCCGGGGCTGGAAACTGAAGCGAGCGCAGGACTGCGGCAGCCTGGTCCCCACCCACCACCCACCATCCACCATCCATCCCTGCATCCCCGCATCCCTCTATCCCTGCATCCCGGGCAGCGGGGGCCAGAGCCCCGACCCAGCGTCGCACAACTTCACGCTCAACTTCTGCGCCCCGCGTGAAATGTCCCCGTGGAGCCGCGGCCGGGGCGCACGGCGCCGCCGCGCCGGGAGCGGGAGCGAGAGCGAGATGCAGCCGCTGTCTCTCTGTTTCCCTTGCAGATGCTGTAATGAGAACTCACCACTTTCGCTCTGAGGTAATTTATTTAGCACGCAATTTCAAGGTCAGAAGTTGTTCTATTTACCTGCTTACAATTCGTTAAAGTCTTTTTTAATGAAACCACATACAAACTTTTTATTTTGCATGACAGATACAATGTCCTTGTATTTATTTTTACCGTTTTTTGTTTGTTTGTTTGTTTTTTTTAATGAAATGTGCCGCACAAAATGTTAGCTCTCCATTCGCATTCTCCTGCCCGGCCTACAGTATTACATCTAGAGCAATTGGTTACTTTAAGCAGAGCTGGGCTTATTTCACATGCCCGCCTTCTCTGTGCCCAAAAGCCGCCCCCAAAGCCAATTTTTGCGGCTCTGCCAGCACATGTGGTGCCGGGGCGTTTGGCGACTGCAGAGCTTGCGTTTCTTCGCCCCACTGGGGTGCTCACCTGTGTGTCACTCATGTGCTGGGAAAGTTGGCTGCTTCACTCAGGTGCTGTGGCGCTGGTCCCGGGAGGATCCCGGCTTTGAGCCTGTTAGATGCCTCATTTCATCACCAAGTCTTATTGGGTCAGGGGAACTGAAGCTCTTACATGCAGCATTAAAAATACAGCATGAAAAAGAGTCACTTCACGGTGACTCTGGAGGAGGAGCTTAATGGCTGGAATAGGGGTGATCGTATTTATTTTAGCAGCTTATTTTTAGTTTCTATGCTGCTCTGGAGAGCTCCTGTGTAGCTAAATCTGCCAGGTTTCTGGCTGCTGATTCAAGGCATAACTCAATGCCCAGGCCTGTTCTGGAAGCCTGTAGAGAGTTTTGCACAAAAATGCTCTCCTTCTAATCTTTCACTTCTTTATTTTATATTACCTTGTGTGGGGATCATGGACAATGCTTTCGTGTGATGCGTTTTCTGTGACGTGTTTCATTTTGGAAATTAAATTTAAAACTCCTAAATATTTTGAAATTTGCTCCATTGGGGAGAGGCCTTGTACCTCTAGATCTTAAAAAAATCTCTTTTTTGTTTCTTTTGTGATTAAACAGTTGATGTTTGTTGTGAAGCAGACAAACTTATCCCAGCATAAGCCAAAAAATGTGGATGATTTAGTTCCATCAATATAACATATTTCGTTTCCATGGAGCTTGGATAGAAATTAAGTTTAATGTGTTATATCCTCTGGAAAACTGTATGGTTCTATACGATGAGTTGCGATTAGTCATTTTGAAAACTTGCCTTTTGTTTCTTTATTATTCTAGTATGTGTTTATGTATCACCCAACTAAAGGTAGACATATTTGAAATACTTCCTAGCAGTTTTCATTTACTGAGGTATATTACAATAAACCAAGATAAGCTATTATCTATAAACCAAGCTAAACAGAATATTTTCTTAATTTTGTTAAGATAGCAGTACCATGGCTAACGCACTCAATCCCCCATTTAAGAAACTGATGGAGCTGTTTTCCTGTTCGTTATCAGGTGATGCTGACTTTTGATTTGTAAGAGAAAATGATGACTCATTTGACATCATAAAAGTTTCATTTTCTAAAGTTTGTTCAATAAGAGCAACTTATTTTAATGAATCTAACTGAATTTACTAATAATAAATTATGGCTATAGGCTCACGAAAATGCTAGCAGCAGCACTTGAAGCAGAACTTGGCATTCTTTTTCTGTATCAGCACAAATCGTTATGCACTTCCAACTCCAATAAGGTGTTAATGAAAGCAAAGCCTGATGTGAAAATATGGGCTTTATATAGTCCATTCTTTTCTTTTTTTTTTTCTGCAAAACTGAACATCACATCTCAACTCCAAGTTTTGTAGCACAAGGTCTAGCTTCTGCTATGCTTAGTTGTTTGTCAGGCACAGTTTTAAATGGTAGTTCATAATGATAATAAAAGATAATGAAAAATCGCTCCATCAGAAATAGCAGGGGGGTGGTAATTCATCTCCTGAGAGCTGGCTTCAAATATGACTGGCATCACACGTGAACATGCAGGTGGTCTAGTGGCAGTACACAGAGAATTATAATTGCCATTATCTACAGAGCTGTGGGCAATTTCTGCGTGATTGGCTGCCTGCCAAGAAAGCCTTATATTCGGAAAAATAGATGTGTAGCAAATTTATGTTGAAAATCTTTGCCAGAGCCACAGCTCTCATGGTGCATGCAGACATTGTCCTCTTCTCCAGTGTCATTAATCCCTTCCCTTCCTCAGTACTGAAAAATTAACCCCCCATTAAAAAAAGAAGACCTCATGCTCTAAAGTAGTTCTGATCACGCATCTGATGAATTGCAAAAGGGGAAATGCTAAGCATGAAATGAATCCCTGTAAGGATGCTCTGTTTTGAGTATTATATACCACAGGGAGGTTTAGTCCGTAGATACTTTGTCCATTTCTGGGCATCTTCATTTTGAGGGCCTCTACAAAGCATCTATATGGTTACTGTATTACAAGGATCTGTATAGATATTACTTACTGTCTGAATAAACTTGAACAATTGACCCCCTGCCTCAATAGGCATGAATTCATGCAAAATTTGCATGAATCATTAGGAATATAAAGTAGGTTAGAGGCTGTCTTTGTTAGAGGAGCTTTATAATAGAAAAAATAGCCAGCAAGAAAATGGGAGATTTTAGGAGATAAAACAACGATGTTTCTACTGCCCCACTAACTTTATTATCATCTTAGGTTTCTCAAAGCTATTTTTTAAATATATTTTTCGCCTCCGTAATTATTATATTCCTTTAAGTCCTTAAGGACTGTAATTACTCTTAAATTTCACTCCATTTTACAGATATTAAAGATATTCTGTGAGCTACCTTTAGGAATCACCAGAATAGTTAACGTTTCTAAATTAAGGCAGACCTAAATATGCCATCGTTGTAAAAAGAGAACAAGTAAATTTCTAACAGAAATATTCCTTACGTGACAAATCAGGCTTTGATGTAGCTGTTTTAACTGTTCTCTCTTTTCTTTGTTTGGAGAGTCAGTTGTAGACCGAAATGTCTGTGAAAACATACCAAAGTAGCAGTACAGCTCAGTAAGAGTTTCACCAAAATGAGAGATTATGATTTGATTTTTTATAAATATTCTTATTATGTATATATTCAAAAATGAAAATGATATCAGTCATTCACTTCATTTTTATCTTGGTCTATGTAGAGGTTTGGGTTTTCCTAAAGTGCAGGAATTTTATCTGGGTGCCTTGAGTGCTGGGGCTTGATAGAGCAGCTTACGCTTTACAAAGAGCTTTGAATGTCATCCATGCCTTACAGTTTAAAAGTATTTGCTTGATGTGTTTGTGTTATTGTTACTTGACGTTAAATTTCTTAATTTTCTTCATTGGCTAAGCCCATGGGACTATGTGAGATTTTTGCCTTTCGGTTAAGAAAGGAGTAAGCTCCTAGACCTTAGGCTCAAACGTCTGGAATATATGAAGGCTTCTCAAAGGCTTTTAGAGAACTAGCCCACTGTAACTAAGTGGCTAATAGAATTAATCCAAACACAAATTAATAAACTCTCGTGGTTTGAGGGTTAGAATTCTTGATTAGGAAGGTTCGGAATGCTTCTGTTCTTTTTTTTTTTTTCTTTAATACTTGCTTTTTGGTGGGATAATCTGAAGGGATAATTGTGCTAATCACTGAACCAGTAGTTGATGATTTTCATGTTTGTAGGAGAAAAAATTGCTACGCATAGATCTTTTGTCTGAACATCTCTCTCAGCTTTACAGTTTCCCTTTATCTTCTAAATTAGAAATATTCTGAGCTCAAAGAACCATATCATAAGGATATATGTATGTTCAGTTTCTATAGACAGGAACAACATAGAATATTTTCATTTTTATGTTATTTTAACTAATATATTTTGGGCAAGTTTCCTGGGAAGGAGTTCACTGGAACCTGTCAGTGTGCTCCTGCTCCTAAGAAAATCCATGCAAGTTTTACAATCCCCTGTAAATTCTGACTTCACTCAAAGCCTGTGCCTGCCTAATGGGACTTGTCACGAGAGCAAGGCAGGCCTGGGTGGACCCTGTATTGAAAGGCTCTGTGGAGGATGGCAGCAGCATGGATTAACCATGACTGTAGCAGAGGAATAACTCTTTTTGTAATTTGGATTTTGCAGACCTCATTTTCTGCCTAGAGTACTGAATAGTCACTACAAGATTATATAGTTTCAGTCGTGTTTTGGTAAGACAGTTGTCTGATGCTAAAATAGGTCAGCCAAGTCTGATGACATTTTTTAAAGAGGAAATAAATTTGCTAAATCAACCATTACAGCAGAGTGGGTACAAAGCTGCAGTAAAATAATCCCTAGTACATGTATATATTATATTTACCCGCAATCGAGGCTGTTGCTCTTACATTTATCCCTGAGCTTGTGTTTGTCACAGTCATCCTGCTTTTCAGTTGGATCCTGAGATAAATGCAGAGAAACACAATTCTGGATATTTTTCAAAACAATAGTGAATAGTCTCTGAAGACCTGCGCTGTAATTTATCCTGAGAGCTGTAGACTTATTTATAAACTGCTCTAGATACGTACAGCTGGAGTGTCCGTATCAGGTCCAGCAAAACCCCTCAAGCTGAGTTGTGCTGGGCTGTTTGATGGGAGGGAGCTCATTCAGAGAGCAGCAAAAATGGTCAAGCATAGCCACAAATATACATTCGTTCCCTTATTCAGAGGATGTCTCCCTGTCTTTGCAAAGTTGAGTCAAACTGAAAATATTCTACTTTTATGTTTGATGTGTTTTTCCCCTCGGATATTTAAGCTGTTGATTTTTGGGTGTGTTTTTTTTTGTTTGGTTTTTTGTTTGTTTGTTTGTTTGCTTTTTGCTTGTTTGTTTGTTTGTTTTCCGTTAGCTGTCTAAGAGTTAAGGAACAGGTTCAAGGGAAAATAAATTAGGGACAAAAATAGTTTTCTTTTATATATGAAAGCATTTATGTGTAGAAATGGATACGGAAATATAAATACAGGTTATATTGTATGAGGTCAAATCCATTTTTCATGACACATTCAGTAGTATGGCCCAAACAGATGGGCTGTAGAGATGCCTGTATCTGTGCTCAGCCGCGGGTGTGTGTATCCTGGCTCCCGGCAGCACATGGAGCACGGACATGCTGAGGGCATCCCTTCCCTGGAGCAAGGCATGTTGCATGGATCCATTTGCCACCACGGAATTGTACCTTTGTATGGAATGGGAATTTCTATCTGACGTTTATTGTCCAGAACTAACCTTAAATTGAAACTGTAAATTGGAACAGCTGAGGTCATATGTGTGGTGATGCTGTGTGTTGCCACAGAATTGCCACTCCAACTACAGAAACTACCTTCTTGGGCAAACAGAAATGATTTTTGGGAGGTCTGTAGATCATGTATGTCAGAGAAACACAACCAGTGCTCCGTTCTCAGTGCCGGTGGGTAGATTATGAGGGTGTCAGCCCAGGCTATGGATGTGCATTCAGAAATAGCTCATCCCTTGAGAGGCTCTTGGGTGGAGAGCACCACCAGTGGTGGCACTGCCCACAGAGCAGTTTTAGCGGCAAGGAATATCCCTTCCCTGGTGCCCCGCTCCTTGCCTCAAGGAGACTATGTGCTTTACTCTTCCTGACTCATCAGTGGGAAAGAAACATGAGTTAAGGTTGAAGCCCGAACTTGCCACGTCAGCTGGGGAGGCTGCCGCAGGCAAAGACACATTTCTTGCAAGTTGTGCCAATATCCTTATCACTGCTGTCCACTTGGCTGTGTGAACACAGCACTCAGCTTCAGGATGGCAGGGTAAGTGGTAGGGCAATCTGAAGTGAAGCATGGGTTTTGCAAAATTTATCAGCACCTAAATTGATAATGCTAACTGCCCTGAAATGCATTTTCATGTCAGATTAAGGTATTATATTAATCCTGATTCTCAGTTTTAGAAAGGACAAAATGATACAACTGGGTCAGGGCTTCGTTCCCTCCTGAGCTGTTGTCCTTCCCTCCACCTGCCTTAATGTGCAGCAGAGTGGAAAAGTGACTCTGCAGAAAGAGGCTCCTCTTGCTCAGCAGGATGAGGTCACCAAAAGCATGTACAGCTTCTAGTCTGCGGAGCTTTTCAGCTGGCCTAGTGTAGCCGTCAGGATGGGCTGCATAGCTCCTCAGGCCTTGCTGTCTCTGTTGCCTGAATTTTCCATCCATGATAATGGGAGCTTAGATGCAGCTCCCCAAGCAGAGACCCATTCAGCATTGCTGGTATTTGAATGAAGGTATCTAAATAAATATTTGAATCCCACTCTAGCTACTTTATATATATACATATCTGCTAAATTGCTTATGTATCTACTTTGTGTTTGACAAAGTGGATGCCCCTCGTCATATGCTGGGATAGCGTAAATTCTCTCACCGGTTTATATGTCTGCTGAATATGTATGGTGCTGGGCAGCAGCTGGGTGGGTTAGCAATCTGCATGTTCTTGCTTACTCCCCTTACCAGTGTATTTTTAATTCTCAAAAGGCCATTTTGGACAGCCTGGACAGTTAATACCCCATTGCAGGTTCACTATCTGTCTGTAGTGTTTTCCTCCAAAGCTGAGAACAAATGATGGGCTGGAAAGGGAGAAAAAGGGAGAAAAGAAGAAGCAGAGATAGCAAAAGGACATGCTTGGGAAATGTGCTAAGATATTTTCAGTTCAACTGTCCCTTGCAGACTGCTGATCAAGGTTTATTTTTGTTCTTAAATAATTGTCCAGTTCCTAATATAGGCTTGGAGTGCCCTGAAGGAATAGGGCAGGAACTGGAACAAGCTCTCTCGAAGAGAAGGGGCGGTGGAGGGTGGTCAACCTCCTCCTCAGGCCAGGACAGGACTGCCCAGAGAGCAGGCCAACTCCTTGGGTTTTTGGCATACCTGAGGAGTATCTGAAGGCGTGACTGGGAACCTTGTTTTGTTATCTGCCCACACATCTTCACATCGTCCTAGTGTTACTACTTACCTGCTTTGATAGGAATCCAAACCTGGTGATCAAAACCACATTGTGTAAAGCAGCAGTGCAGTGCAATAAATAGTCTTTTATACAATATGTTACCATGTTTGTGTATGAGTTATTGAAATAATATTATGCGTTCACATTTAAACCCTAGGATCACAGAAGGGCCCTATTTCTACACTTGAGAGCTCACTGAAGAATTGGAAAGCAGGCTATTGATACTGTATTTCATCACCCTAGCTGCAAAAGTGATCTTATTCAGGTTATGATGTGAGAGACTATTCCTTGTAATTCCTTCCAATGTTTGGACTTATTTGGAAAGCTGAATATGACACGTGCCCAATCATAGTCTTCAAAATTTGAGAAATGGTTCTATCATTACTTTGTATTTATGCTTTAGGAGTTGAGAGTAAAATCCTCTAAGCATAAGACATGCAAAGAAACGTCAGAAAAAGCTTGCTAATGGGGGAGTGGAATGAGAAATTGAATGCAATGTCTAACATTTCATGTTTTAACTCTTCATTCAGATCTTTATAGGAGTAACCCTTATCCAAAATGAAGAAAACGATCAATAGAACCACCAAAAAAGATCATTTATTTCTTCAGAGCAAATAGAACTCGGAAAGAATTTTGCTTCTTCCTTCTGCATTTGGGAAGTAATAAGTCAGTCTTCCTGCTGTAGAAAACTAAGACATAGCTTTAATTAGTGATCTTGATTATCAGCGAGAAAGTATAAGTAGTTTGGAGGACTTAGCTTGAATCCCAGATTATGAATTGGACTGCCAGAACTGGCAGTTAAATAAACTTTGGGTTTTTTTCTGTTTGTTTGTTTGTTTGTTTTTGTGAACTATGGACGTCTGGTATGCAAATTGCTATGGGAGAAGAAAAAATGAAACAACAAAAGGGAATAAAAATAACAACTTTGCCTTTTTAAAATTAGAACTATTCTTACAATATAGATCAATATATACTTGTGTATATGCATATATGTGTAGCATAAGGCTTCTCAAAGCTCTGTTTCAGTAGGCAGGGGAATTTGATACAAAGAAGTTATTTAATATTTAATTAAACCTTAAAAAAAATCAAGTAGGTTATTTCAACTGCAGGGTTTACTTCTATTTCAGCCTGTCTGCTGAATAGCAGAGATCTGTGGCATCTCGAGAATGGCAGTGAAACTATGCATGCTAATATCTCCAGGCTTTAGGAATTTGTAGGTTACATACACAGGAAAATTCTGGAGCTTTAAAGAGGTGGTAACTGACAGTTCAAAGACTCATCTTGAAGCCATTAATTGGCAGTGGCAATAGATGAAAATTCTTATGTGTACAGAAGTACTGTCGGAAAGCTTTAAAGCAAGCACGTGAAGTTGGATATCCTCGTAGCGCTTCCTTTGACGTCAATATTCATTAGCACACTTCCAAAAGTGCATTTAATGCAAGGGACTCACTGCAATATCTGTAAAAGCATTTGCAAACAGAGCTGAGCTCTGTTGTCATTCTTAGCAGTGCCCTGGATGCCTGTTCCTGCTTGCTACTGACTAGCAGGTTCTTTTCTGCTGAAGTTCTGCCAGAGGTAACCTGGGCTGCAGTCCAGTTGCCACTGAAGTTGATTAAAAGACTTCAACTGGACATCAGATATTGCCCCCTGGCTTCTCTTAATGTTGTTGTTTAGTGACTCTGAAAACGCATATCAGCTGGGAAGATTAGATTGCAAGATTAGGATTCTGTTATGCAAATGAATTCTACATAAAGTACTTTTATACTGGAAAAAAATAGAAAAAAAGTTTGGATTCAAGAATAAAATCATATATACCATATGATGAAGGCAGTAGGGATAGCTAAAAAGGTAGAACCAGAAGACAAAGGGCCTGATAAAATAAAAGGGCCTGTAAATAGATAGATAGATAAATAAATAAATAAATAAAGTTTCTGTATGAAGTTTCAAAATCTACTTTTTTATTTAAGATTGGGAATGGGAGTAGTCAGTGATATTAGAATACTTTCAGAATGTGACACACTTGGTTATCCAATTACTGGAGGGTACCAAAGAAGCCCTGAGGGATGGAGCACGAGATCGCACGTGAAGTTCAGTGTTCAGAAATGCAAAGCTGGGTATATTGCAGAGGGGAATCATGTATCCATTTTATTAGTTTCTTAGGGTATGCTTTCAAGAAAGGACTAGAGAATTCATGAAGGCCAGTGTCCAATGTACAGCTTGATCATAAGATCAAAGCAGAGTGGAAAATAAAATGGAAATCCGAACAATGCCCTTATCTGTATCAGTAATACAGCCTTATATGATGCACTGAATATATGAATTATTGGGTTCTAGGAAGAGTGATATCTATGAATAATGATATACTATATAATAAGGGATTGAAAAGACTGAAATTATTTAATGTAGAGAGAAGAAAACAGGAGGAAATCCAATAATAACATATGTGGAATGATGATTACTGTATCAAAGGTGGACCAGAACCTTCTGGCCATCATGGGTGGGATGATCTTTAATTTTGGACACTTGCACTATAGATGTGTACAAGTGAGCTAGTCAGCCTGGAGTCCCATTATGGCTGATGCAGAGAAACAGATCATGTTAGGGAGCAGCTCATCTGAGTTTTCTCCGGGACATCGCTGACTTCAGTGGTCAGCGTAAGGTAAGCCCCTAACCTTGGGGCTTAAGTTCAAAGAAATTCCAGCCTATATGTTTCCATATAGTGAGACTCTGGCACATGCGGCCCGAGTTTGCAATATTCAGAGCTGGTTGAGTTGTATCTTTAAGGAAGAATACCTGACAGTGTATATCTTCATGCAATTATATTAATGTTTAGAAGAAAAGATATGTTTTAAAAATATGTGTTTGAAGTCTTGCTTGTTTGTTTTGCCTCCTTTCATAAGTTTATCGATATAACAATGCACCAGGCACTAGGGGCTAGGAATGAGCAACTCTCTCAATGCAAAGAACAGGGAAAGTTTGTCACTGGTGCACAGTGTTCACATGACAGTGGGAATTGCAAATTGATAAACAGCAGGAGAGCAGCCCTGTATTGCATCGATGATTTTAGCATCTCCAGTGTTTTCTCTGGTGCTTTAGTCCCAGACAGTGTGCTGTGAAGTCTCTGAATATTTTCTTATATAATATATTTTTCTGCTCTCCTGTGAGCTCTGGCTTAGCATCTAAAATAGTGTTCTGTTTACCAAATGGGTACTTGTGTTATTGTCACAGTTTTAGTTTGATTGCCTTGCTAGTGTTCAATTTGGAGTTCTCTTGAAGGATAAATAACGTAGGTAATGTCACAAAAGGTGTCTCTTCATTTCATCATTGCAAAAAAACCACTGGCTGTTCCAGTTTTGCATTAAGCACAGCGCAAATGTGAGCACAGCTCGCATACATTACATCATTACTTTTTGACAATGTATTCCTCTTTACTGTTTTCTTCATTTTTTTATTACCAAATTGTAAGGTCTTTCTGATTTGAGTTTTTGTTTTGGCGAACTCTCCCTGCGGGAATGAGTAAGCATTTCAGGTATTGGCTTAGGGACTCTGCCCTTGTAACATGATCTTTGCGATAAGGAATTAATTTCCCACCTGAAATCATGATCTTCTGTCTTTATCACATTATAATCTTCTCTAGGGCAACAACCATTCATGATACAGCAGACAGATTATGACTTCAAGTGACAATTAATCTTCAGTGACAGAAGCAGATGAACTTTTAAAGAGATAAAGATCCCATTTTCTTCCTATCAATAAACAGCAAAAGAGAAAAACCACCTCATAAAATACAAATGAGGAACATGGTCTATAAGCAGACTTTTCAGAAAGTCGGGGGTGAGTTTTTAATATTGAAACCCAATATTCAATTAGTAAACCATGAAGTATTCTGAGGTGAAATCATTCAGTGAGAGAGATCCGCATTCTTCAATCCCTATTTGGCATGTGGCTCTAAGCACTTTTAGAGCTGCTTAGCTTCAACCAAAGTCTTCTGTTACATAAACATACTTCCCCAAAGAGTTTTATCTAGCTAATGGGGATGGGTATGTGATAAGGCAGTAACTGAAGTGCAGGCTTCATCTAAAAGCTTTTATCTGGAAAAAAAATATATATGTATGGTTTTGCCAGATATTTTAGTCTGTTAGAGAGTATTTTCTACTATGAAATAATCCCTGATGCACACTAATGCTTTGTTTTTGCAAAAGGAAAATTTCCACAACAAGTAAGCTATATAATAGCAGGCTCTTTTATTGTAATATTTCCTGTGATCCTGAATGGCTCTAGTGTCATTAGAAATGGTTTGACATCCTATTCGTTGTTTATTTCACAGTTTACATTAAAAGCAAATTGTGACATAATTGTAATGGGATGACAGAGTAGTCTCAGATATGCATCTTTGCAGGGTCCTGTTTTCATTAAACATGTAAAGAATCAAAATCTGCTCCTACCCTGAACAATTCTTCCTTAGCTTAGGTAAAATAGGAGGGATCACAATGAAAGTTTCAGGAAATTATGGACATATCAGTTTAATAACTGAAGTCTCTTTTAAGGGCCCAGAATAGAAAGTAGCTCCCTTCCCTTACAGTATCATGAACATTGGAGCAATAAATCCAGTTTGCACAGTTTGGGCCAGGAGCCCAAAGTCTGGCATTTCTGCTTTCTAATTTCTTGAATCTATGAACTTTATATTTTCACATAACTTTTGTATGCTGATTACCTAAACAAAAAAACCCAAAAACCCTAAAGCAGAGAAAAAAAATCCCAGTGGGTTCATATGAAAATATATATATTGCCCCCACATCCTTTCCAAATGATAGGGCCTCAGGATATTTATATTCGTTGCCTCAGTTTTAACTAAAAATCTCAGCTTCATGTAAGGCTTTTATTTTTCTATGGCCCAGCCATTCTGGAGTGCCGAGTCTGTTGCCTAAGGCTTTAGTACAGATATTTCTTCTATCTACAAATAGAAGAAAGAAGAAAACTAGGAACTGTTGCATTTGTTTTTGGTTCTAAAGGGTTTTTTAGTGCTTACCCTACAGACAGCATCATGAAAGATATAGATTTGACTCATTTTCTTTGTAAGCTAAGTTTGACTAAGTGAATGAAACTCTTATTTACAGCCTGGCCAGGTGTAGTAACATTCAAATTATATTCAGCACAAGTGACACATGGCAGGTTCAAACATGCTCGTGATGACTAGCAAGTGAAAAGAGAGGATGCTCATTGTAAATGGTCTGTAGGCAGCAATAAGGGGCTGGCATTATGCATTATGCTTGTCATTAAAGGAGGCATTCTGGATGATGTCCAGAGCTTTTCACAGCAAACTTTAAAAAGCATCTGTGAAGGGCAGTTTTTCCTGCATTTACTAATTTGGCCAGATATGCATGTATTTCCTAGATGACAGCAAAAGACAACTCTCTGTCTTGTTATTTTATTCCAAATGGTAGGGTCTTCCCCCACAAACTGGCAGTGTCAGAACTCTTAAAATGAACAATTGGTCTCAATTGATACTTGCAATCTACCAATTTTCGTTTACATTTAATCATAGAAAAAAAATCTGTCTTTTTGCGCACACTCCCTAGAACAATTCCTCCTGAGGCCAGGAATAAATCTGGAAATGTTTAATTATAAAATTTAAATTGCAGCTATTTAGTTATAAATAACTATAAATATGGGCTCACAAAGAAAAGCAACATGAGGTATTGCTGCTGGCTGTGTCAACAATGTAGTGAATTGAGATATATAGAGCGAGTGTTGTATGTATGGCACTCAGCAATGTCCCTTTATTGCTGCTTACAGTGTGTCTGAATGTTATTTAAAATGGGAGTGCTCGTATCTCAAGTTTTTGTCATCTTTGCGATCCTGTGTGATGTTTCTGTTGTTGCATGGCTGCATTCTGGAAGATGTCAAATGCTGTACTTGCTTTGCTGTGTCACAGGGCTTCAGATCGAGCCCTCGTCATGCCAGAAGACGGGTAGCAGCTCGCCTTGAAGAAAGCCAGCCTCTAGTGGAAGCTCACCATCTGAGTGAGCAGGAGACTTCCGTGAGGAAAAGAAAAATCAAGAAAAGCAGCCGAGTTCAACCCGAATTTTATCATTCTGTTCAAGTGACGCCAACAAGAAAACCTGTAAGTATCTTGCTTCTAGGCATAAATGCTACTCAAAATACATTATAGAGGTATGCGCTATAATTCTGACTTTTGCACCAACCATATTCTATTCCTCAATTTAAAAAACTTTTCAGTCCATGTTTGGTGAATGTAGCTCTAAATTTGCCAGACTGTATTCAGATGTATGATTCCTAAAATCCAAATATGAAGAGGGTTTTATTTTTCTAGTTTAATATTCAGTGTAAATTTAATATTTAAAGCAGATATTTAATTCGATAGCTTTACACCAGTATTATTTAATGTATTTTTAATTGTGATTTATATAATTTCCTCTCCCAGGTAGATTTACCAGTGATTCTATGTCCTGAACCAAATCAATCCTAGGTAAATTTTTGAGGCCTCTTCTGCAGTACCCAATATTGTCAATCTTTTTGCTCAAAATATACAATTTGGAATGTGGATTTACATACTTTTTGCAGACAGCATTTCTTTTCTGAGTAAGAATTGGTTCCTTTGATACATTTACTAGCATATCTGTGCCAATGGCAAGTGGCCTGAGTGACTTCTGCCAAGCCACTGCTTCTAAAAAGTGAGACACGCTCTAATAAACATGATCTCCAGTCTTCTCCAGCCAAACTTAGTCTTCCTGAGTGCCTCTTAATCCAGCACCAGAATGATCAGTAAGCTCTGAAGTCAGTTTGAAAAATGACACCCCTTGCCATAGTCATTGCTTGAGAGAATAAGAAACTTTAGAAAAGAGAGAGAACTGGCAATGCCAGCCATAATTTCTATCTTTTAGCTGATACTCTTTAATTTTTTTCCCTTTACTTCACTGCTCCACAGTTTTCATCTCTCATGCTTCTATTCCTCTTTTTCATTTAAGTTGGTCCTATTTATTTCAATCATCTGCTTTGATTTCAGTGATTTGTCTTCTCTACCTATTCTGTATTACGTTTCTTTTACTCCCATCCTTGTCTTGCTCTCTAGTCTACTCTGTGTAACTGATATTCCTATTAGGTCTCCAGCTCTAGAGACTTGTATGTGTCTGTTCATTACTTCCTTCGGGTCCTTTCCCTCTTTGTTGTCCTTCCTTCATCTCTTCTATCATCTCCTCTATTTAATTTTGCATTCCTCTCCCTTGTTTGCTTTCTTTTTTTTTTTCAATTCCTTTTCTGTTTGTTCTTAATTTTCTTCTATGTCTATGCTGAGACTATTTTCAACTGCCACCGATGACCCGCATGGGAAAAAGAGCATCAGTGGTGCTGAATTAAAGAACTACCAATGTGGAAATGGTATACGAAGCAAAACAGGATTGGAAAATGGTTTAGTGCAGTTCTCAAGTTTCCACAAGGTTTTTAGCACCTATCAAGGACCTTGGGACCAGCAAAGGTAAAAAGAGTAACAGAACAGAGAAGAAGAAGTTTTATTGTATAACTCTTCTTCAATCTTATTTCATGGATCTGTGTTGTGTTTGATAAGACTACTACTGAAACAGTATTAAACCCCAAATTCAAAGAAAAATTCCTTCTGTGCTGTCACCATTATGTCACTTCAGGATTGCAGTATACCTTTTACACAACCTTATATGGCTCTTTTAACAGCCTTTGGTTCTAAAGCTTTGACAAACACACTTTGACATTATACAAAAAAAGATTAAATCACTGTCGTTATTAGACTAGAGTCCAGAAAACCTAAATCACCAATTTCCTCTCTTCATGGTCATTCGCAGTTATTTTGAAAGGGCTATGACATCATGATGACATATGAACAAGGTTCGTGCCCTGACCAACCTCTGTGGCGCTGCAAAGAATCATAGGATTCATCCACCCTCTTGTTTTGACCCATATAGTCTCGAAGTTCAAAGATGACATTTGGGGCCCCTGTCTTTGTACAGTGTAATATCAGACTGATTCACTGTCAGAAATGTTCTTGTTGCTCTGCATACATTTTTTTTCCATTATTTTTTCCTGTAACTCCTAGTGATAGCCACTTGAACCACTTTAAATAAACCATTGTTGCCTTAATATTTGCACTATAGAAATATTTGTAGGCAGCTATGGCCATATCTTGCTTAGTCATTGCTTAAAAACCAATGTGTGAATCTCTGCTTGTTAGCAGATCTAATTTATCCTCATAAAGCATTTATTCTTCTGATCATTTTCCTTTTTCTTTTTTTAAAATCTTCTACTTTTTCTTTTTTGCTCCTATTTTCTGTCGGGAGAGAACTATAGAACAGCCATATGGAAGATGGTTTTATTTGCTCCAGGTCATTTTGAGTGTTCAAGCCTCAAATATGTTAGCTTGCTTTGCTGCCATATTAAGGTCTATACTTAAACATTTTGCAAATATTTCTTCTAAAGTTTTGTTGTATGTTTAGTCACTAGTTTTTTTGTTCCTACTATTTTAGATTTCTTTTTCTCTACATGTAGTTGATTATTTTTCTCTACATGTACTTACTTGATTTTGTTCCATATAAGTCTTGGTTTTGCAGTTTCCTACACATGATTATAATTATTTCAGTTTGCTCAGATTATTTCTCACTTCCTATGCAGTAATCCCAAAGCTTTCCGTCTGCTCCCTGATCTTGTCAGGACTAAATTACGCATAAAGATGTGTATGGGAGTAATCCCACTGAAGACAATAATTACAGTCTATGAAAGTCTGTACGAACGGATGTGTTCAGAAATGTAACGTTAGTTTCCTGTGAAAATTTTATGATTTTTACACCTTCCAAGTCATGAACAAAGTCATTAAATACATTTTGTCCTAATACCAATCCTTATCAGACAGAGTTCTTTGCCATTTTTACTACATATTATTCATTTTACTGCAATGCAACTGTAAAATATGGCAGTGTAGCTTGTCTCTTTTGTGAAACAGCGTTAAATCCTGTGTCCTGAGGGTCATCTCCCCAGTGGCAGCTGTATTTCCTGAGCTGACTTTCTGTATAGGTGACAGTTTTATCTTATGTCAGCTTCACACTAAGAAGGGCATTCAAATTTGTCAGCAAATTTTACTTTGAATTTTTTATCATAATGAAGAACTCTTGGAAAAGAAGCAGGACTGTGTTTTCTAGATTAGCATAGTCTTATACAAGTTAAAGGAGAGATTCTTAACACTCCTTTTGAGAAGATAGCAGTTATCTTTTTCTAAAGGTATTGAACGATATGCAAAAAGTCTCCTGCTGTGGCTTTACTGATGTCTAGAGTTGCTTCTCAGAGCTAATTTTAGACTGTTACTTATTTATGTGTTTATTTTGGTAAAGATATTTGCCTTATGGGCTGTGGAATCAGAAACACAAATATCCCAAACTGTAATTTCACTTCTATTCCTAAATACTTAGTTGCAAACAGATGGTGTCAAAGCCAGGTGTTTTGACGTCTCCATTTTTAAACAGCTTGAAGGGCTTCTCAATTACCTGACTCACACAATCCAGGATTGTTTAAGATTGTGAGACGTAGTACCAAAATTTGTGCTTGAGTTTGTCATAACAGGATCATTATAAGGAAGGAAACGGGTGAGAATCTAGAGTTGGGAGCACAAATACCCCGGTCCTTTCATTTTCAGATGCACTGGGCACTACTCCCATGACTGAAGTGAAGCTCGCAGTGCAAGGACTCCAATGATGCAAATTTGAAAGCAAATCAGTTTGTAATGACTTTAGAACTATGAGCTGTCCCATCCATAGCCTTACTGAGCTATCCTGGGTTTTGCTTTTATGTTTTTTAAATCTAGATTTAAAAAATATATGAGAAAAGCATTACAATTCTGTAAGCAAAACACTTTTGGGAGTTTTGAAACTTCTGATTATAGCAGAGATGTGATTTGAAAATTATTTAATGATACACATTCTACAAGGTTTTTTTTTTTTGAATTTTTTTCATGTCTCAATAAATAATTTTCATTTAATTTTGTTTTTTCCCCTTTATTCTTAATTTGGTGCTATTAGTTTCCCAAGGCATGATGGTGGGTTACGCACACACACGCTCACATACACACACACACACATACACACACACACACACACAGGGTGATCTGACTGCCACCACAATGAAGAAATGCAGGGAACTCATGAATATAAAAAGGGAAAAAGGGAAATAAGGATTATATTTTTGCTTTGAGACTTAAAGGGAATCTATGTGGATTTTGAGAAGATCCAAAGACAACGGTATAGGTGAATGATTCTTAAAGGTTTTAATGAGTTAGGCATCTGGACATCTTAAGCAATTTTGTAGATGCTTCTAGATACTGATTTTAGGTGCCTAAGATCTTTGCAAATATGACTATAAATACTAAATCCTGTCACCTTTGAAATAAGTGAAAAGCCTTCAGTGAGCATTGGGTTGACTTCAACGATACATCTTCCATTTCCAAACAGATGTTTATATCTGTTTCTTGGATTGTTGTTTTTTATTGCCTTTTTTTTTTTTTTACAGCAAATGACTCTTCATTTTTAAACTCTTTTCTTGAAAGAGTCTTGCATAAAGGCCTTATTTTCCTGTGGTTCTGCTAAGGTCTGTGACCTCCTGCCTTGTTTTATGCCCCTGATTTCCTCTTGGCTGGTTTTTGCTCCCCGCCCTGCAGCTCATCTATTGCAATTGTAGCAATTATGTCTTTTTTCCATTCCCTTTGCCCAGCTCCTGGGTAGCTGAGATTTTTTTAAGGGATTCATTAAAGTTGCATTGCCATGGGTTTCAGTAGGCCAGGGAGGTGATGTCTGTACATTTTTAAAAATACACTTTTCACTAAAACACCATGATAAAAGATGTTCTGGAATCAGATTTGAGATTTAAAATAATTGTTGAGTTGCCTTTCCAGTGATTTTTTCCCTATTGATGAGTTATAACATTTATTTAATATAGTGCAAAGAAACAGTAAATTGCACCAGTATTAATGATTGTTCACATATGTAAGTAAAAAGAAATGTAGCAGTATTAACACTCCATAATCCGCATTGGAGGATTTTAATAGACTTGTCACTGCTACCTCTTATTCAGAGAGTTAGGATCATTTGAATTAATTGTCTCCTGTGGTGGGATGAACATGCCTGGCTTGAGAGCATTTGCTTAGACTTACGCTTGTGTGGTTGAAAGCAGGAGCAAGCCTACATTATATTTCTATATGCAACTTCAAATGCTCTTGCACCTATCACTAATGGCAAAATCCGCTAATATAGCAGGTTTTGTCTTGATAACTATTTCTGTTTAATTTCCATTCTGCCTGTATCTATGTTCAATCCTAGGACAAATTCTTATTTACTGAGAATGGGATTAGAGCTGAAACCAGACTGTTTCTATCTGAAATGTTGAAAGAGGATCAAAGTACACCATTAGCATGAAGCCAAGACTGCAAAACTTGTAGGATATGATTTGGACTTCCATTTTACCTTGTCATCTCAGAAAAAAAATCATCATAGAAACAGCATAGTTAGGCTTGAGGGGAAAAATAAAAAAAAAAAAAAAGAAGAAGAAATAAAATAATCCAAAGAAAAGAAAAAAAAAGGCAGCATAGCCAATTACATTATTTTGATTTAAAATGACACCTTTGACATAACTTGCCAGTATGGCAGTTTGCCATATCTAAACTGCAGGTTACTTTATTGTTCATATTGCAGTTGCTTCATGATGAACCCGACTTTGCATCACACTGCTC
Organism: Tinamus guttatus; assembly: GCF_000705375.1. The sequence goes on from NW_010578495.1 coordinate 118,603, forward strand.
TCAGCGTTGGTCCTCAGCTAGTTTTCAACTAAATTAGAAGACAAGGAGATATTATTGAGTTAATATATTAAATAAGTAGGGTTGTAAAATTCTGTCCTGCAGTATGTTTAATAATATATTTTTGCCACTGTTATTTTGCTATGATTTCTATCAGGTGGGCTTTTATGCTCACTGATCCTATTCTGCTGTATGTATACAGTATAGCCTAAATGAAAAATTGAACATTTAATTGTTCAGATTTCTTGGCTTTTAAATCCCAGTGTCCTTGAGAGCTCATAAAATAAAACAAAGCTGCTAAAATGTGCTTGCAGTCCTAGTTTAAAAAAATATATGTATATAAATAGACAGTAAATTCTCCAGAGGGTAGGTTAAAAAATTCTTACGTTAGCCGTAATTTTGTTTTGGTGATGTTTGCACAATTAAAATGGTCAGTAATTGTCTCGCTGATGCACAGTAATTACAAGTCTAAATGCAGATGTTTCCTTTTCCTTCACTGCCACAAGAGTCACTCTTCAGAGTTGTATTGTGTAACATCCTACTGTGGCATATAAACAGTATGTCTTTATATAGCAGGGGGCTCCCTTCTCTATTAGCAATTATAAATAACATTGCACATGGCTATTATGCTAAAAGAATAGTTTGGCAAAGGCAAGTATTCAAAGATAGGGAATGCTGCAATTTAGGTTACACGTGCAGCTTTAATTCAGTCCTGTTATGCAATGTCATATAGAAATGTAATTGTTTGCTAGCATGCTGTTTTTCTACAGGATGTATGCTGCATTTGCCCTAGGATGGAAGTGCCCTTAGGATAGCTGCTCCATGCAGGAGTGCTGGTGCAGAAGTTGTGAAATGTGTAAATGAGTAACAAAGGAGATTGCAGTGTGGGAGGCAGACCTTTTGTTTCTTTAAAAAGCAGTGAGTGCTGCCTTGGAGAATTAAGGGTAGACACAAGGTCACTGGGTGATGTTGAACGAGTGCTTTAAAACACTTTTTTTCCTCCATTTTCTGAGTGCCTGCCTTAAAGTACATATTTTATAAAAGTCCTGGATCTGCCATTCACCACTGAACTCCATATGTGATGTAACCCAGGCATTAACAATATGTAATTTTAATAACTCTGAAAAAAAAAGTTCCTAGGATCTCAGTTTGACCTAGGTATCAAAAATGACATTTTAATCCCAGTATTTCTCCTGTGTAATGGGAAAAAAAATTATTATGAACCAGTCAGATGCTACTGTAGTGATGAGCACAATAAAAAGCTTTTGAAAAAATAATAAAAAAAGAATAAATCTTTTTTTAGATCAGTATTTCAATACTGTGAAATAATTTAAGTCCTGGGGCTGAATATAGGAGGACCAAGCAAACCCTTGAAGGGGTGTTGATTGACTGAGCATCACCCTTCATTTGCACAAAATGCAGGCAAGACGTGGAGGAGGTAACAGGATACGGCCACATCCTTATGGCTGGACCAGGAAGGAGGCTGAACTAAGGCTGCAGGATGAAAGGTGAATCTGGGATTTGGCAGCATTCTAGCGCTTGACTTGGCAAGCTTAAGGCAAGTGTTTTAACAGGAGCTTTCTGCCTTTAATTTCCTAGCATGGTAAAGCGAGAAACTTAGAAACAACATTTTGCCACGTGGCTCATCAGGAGGTTTGGCCACAGGGTCTTTGACTGTTGGGAGTGAGGAGATGGAGAGTATTTGGATTCCCCTGTGGGCATCACTAGCATAGGATAGGAGGCATTTTTCCTAGAGGCATTTTCGGATGTTTGCTAATGGCAGAGCCGAGGTGAAATGTTGGTTTCATGCCAAGCTGCTGAGGGAAATGTGCATTTTTGGTGTTGCCAGGCCATGTTCAAGGAGACGCTTTGTAGAGAGAGCTGGTAACCGCACTGCCCTGTGGAGCCGATTCCCGCCGGGGCAGCTCCCCGGCTGTTGCGTCCAGCCTCAGCCACGCTCGGGGTTTGTCCCTTGGTGTGTCAATCCCGGTGCCATTCCCCAGCCCTTTCCTGCAGCGTGCCTGTTCCTGTGTTTGTCCTCTCTCCAGCCACATCCCACAGCTTCCTGCCCTGCCCGCCAAGGGACTGCGGGCCACCAGCTCCGCAGCCGCCTTGGCTTCCTTTCCCTGCGCTGCCATCAGCCACGATGCAGCAGGTGACCCTCCCATAGCGGGATTAGCCCCGCTCCAGCCTGCATGGGCTGGCAGGAGGGAGCCCCGCGTGCCCTTGGCTCCTGCTCTGCGCTCCCAGGTAAGAGCCACAGGGAGGCGGCTGCGTCTCCATCTGCGTTGGCCGAGCACAGGGATCCTCCCGGTGCCCCAGCCATACTGAGGGTTTAGTGGGTGGTGAGGACCAAGAGGTGAGGAGCGATAAAAAGGAATAAAGGAGAGCAAAGTGAGCTGGGAGGAGGTAGAATGCCCGTGAGGAATGCACCAAGGAAGCGAGAAAAGCTTGGATAGCATTCTCTTGGATAGCAAATGGACAGCGTTGCCGCAAAAGCAAAAAGCCAGGGATAAACTTCAGGTGGCAGCCAGAGGGACGTTACATCAAATCAGGAGAACATCAGGACCTGGAGCAGCTTTCTAGCTGAGTAATGAGGTTAAACCTAAAAATTATGAGCGTTACTGTATCCTCCCTGACGCCAGGGATATCAGACGATATTTAATGTTTTAAGGGCTCATCACTTGACAAATTTAAACAGGTTTTTGACAGGGATGGCAATAGGGCTCTGTGTAGCATGAATGATATTCAGATCTCAAGCATCTATTCCCAAGCAGAGAGCCCTCAAAAAAAAAAAAAAAGGTCAAAGGGATTATTTTTAGCACTAGCAAAAAAAAAAAAAAAGTGTATACTCTCATTAGTCTTGATCTCAGGTTTCAGTGTCAGCCTGTGACTGAAAATTTTCAGGAAAATTCAATACTGGGCAGGGCATATTTTCAACCAAATGTAAGATTTGGCAGCTGAAAAAAATATATTTTTTAAAGAAATTAAAGGGATTTTTTTTAAGAAAAAATATCTGGCAAGTTAATGATTGACAACTGTATAATGATAAAAATGTGTATTTCCAAATGGTTAATGTTGATTAATTGCTGGATCAAGTCTTGGGTTATAAAACATTGGTTTGAAACAGCTTCCAAAGAATCAATGGATGTTTAATTCTAAAAGGAGAGGAACATTTCAGTCAGGAATGTTAGCAGTTGTCCTAAAAGCAAAATATTGGTACAACTGTTTTAGATTTCCATTATGTCATTTCATTTTATTTTCTAAGTCCTTTTATCTTTTTTCTTGAAAACAACCTGTGCACACTGGAGATTAAAAAGCTATGCAAATATTCAATTTGCTCTTCTCTGATCAGAGTACTTTGATGCTTGGTCATACCTTTTATAGCGTAAGTAATTTGGTTTGCTATTAAAAATATATATAATCTACAATGAGCCATGTAGATGGCTGAGAAAAGCACTTGAAGCTAAATGGTTTCCTGCTTGGGGCTCTTTCTCAGTTACATTGATGGGGCCTATGGGTTTGGTGAGCAGATGCAACTCCTTGCCCTCCTCACACCTTTGTTGTTCAGTCTTGTTATTTTCTCTGGGTCTTGCTTACAAGGGGGATCTGAAAGGATGGAATATAGGTGCAATTAAAACATTAATACAAAATTTGTTACCAAGTAATGGGAAGGTTTTGCACCAGCTAGACAGCAGGTAACTATACAAAAATAACACAGTTTTGAGACCATGAAATCCTGACAGTTACTTCCAATATTAATATCTATGCAGCATTAGAAAAGCAAGTAACAAGTAATGATAAAACTTAAGTAACATTTCTATTTTACCTGTGATTTTAGCATAAACCACAACTGAAATACCTGTCCCTTCTGCTGTAGCTTCCCAGATGCTCAGAGCTCAAAATATTTTTTTTCTGTCTGCAAGGTCAGGACTTTTCTGTCTATTTCTATAATGTAGGCATGCTATTTCAATGTTAAATGCTGCAATTCATTTTAAAAATCTGAACAGAGAAAGTGTAAAATGTATAAAATATGGAAATAACACCAGGAATGTCATGCTGACTCATTCTCAGGTTACCTTTAGTAAGAATCTTCATTTTTGTTAGCACAATTTTACAAAGCAGCTCTTCAGGAGAAGCGATGGTTTTGACCCAACATGACTAGCTTTAATGGTATTGGCTCGGTCTCATTTATAAACAGGCCGCAGTTACCCAACACGAAGCATGCATTGCTTTTGGCCTGCACAGCAACATTCCACAAGTGCACTCTGGGGAGCATTTTTCTGCCTTATTTTTTCTCTTGTGGTGGTGATCTTGGTTGCTGGGGGTTGCTGAGATCTGTGGGGGTTATCTTGGCAGTACTTGATTCCATCTGCTCATCTCACTGTTAACAGGCAAATGTAGAGTCTCTCTACTTCTTGCTGAAGTCAATGAGACCAAAACTGTTTATTGTGGATGTGTCACTAATGTCTTTTCATTGGGAACAGCTGAAAGAAGGCGATGTCGCTTCAGACCAATAAATACTTCATATTTGGTGCTATCTGTGCAGTAGAGAGAGATGGTACCCAAGCCACATAATTTGATGCACTGTGCGTTGCTCTTTCTTCTGCTTCCATTGCAGATGACTCATCCAGGGACTATTTCAGTATCTTACCCAATTGCTACTTAAGGATTTATAACAGTCATTGGAGTAGGGATCAGCATCCAGCTCTTTCTTCTCTCCAGAGGGAGCCTGCTTGCCCTGGTGCAGAGTCCTCTGCTCTCTCCTCTTCCTCATCACGTCCTACCAAGACATCTTGAATCCCTTGCTAACCTGTGTCACTTTAGCCAGAGGTTCTCACAGAACAGTCTCCAGGCTGATTGCCATGAGGTGAAGGTCTAGGTTTTGCACTTCTTAACACACTAAGGAGAAGGCAAACAGATTCTTCTCTTTCTTCATGGTTCGAAAGAAGACGGTAGTCTTTGCTCTGCTATGAGGTGGACTGAAGACCCATTCCAGGAGAAGGTTCGGGGGTGTGTTATGTCCAGAAGAATGAGATACTGCATCATCCTGAGTCACCACACTTTCCTGACAAATCAATTCCTGCCAAAAATGCAATTTTGCATCCCCTTAGAAATATAACTGAGTAGTTACTAATAGCACAGTTCAGTGTTACAAACTGCAGTGCACTGTCCAAAGTACATTCGCAGACCTAGCCCTTTGTCCATTTTGAGTGTTTTCTCAGAAAGTTGCCTTCTTAAGATCATTTTCAAAGTGGGAAAATGGTAGCATCTGTTTGCAGATGCCGTTACCTGGAAAAGAATCTTTAAAAAGCCCATGAAAATGCCCAAATTTGCTTAGTAATGTTTTTATAGCTATAATCAGAGTCAAAATGCATGTTATGCCCATGGTGCAATCAACACTGAGGGCTTATTTCCATCTTTTCTTGCCTTGAGAAAGAAAGACAATGTACATTGTCTATACAAAGCAGTAAATTGCCTCCATGATTGAAAAGCTGAAGTGTTTACAAAGGTAGTTTAACATAGAATTAGACCAGTGATGCTCATGAGTTTAAGGTGCAGTGTGTTTGCCTTCCAGCTCTTTCCTTCTTGCTTTATGAAATGAAATGCAAAAGAAGAAAGCCTGTCATTCTGCTTGTATATGCTGGAAATGCAGCCACTCTCAGTTATGGAGATTCTCGTAAATGCCTGGCACAAAACCAGGGAAGAATTTCCGTGTAATATGGCTCAGTCCCTAATACTGAAAGGCTTTATTTATTTACTTTTTTTTCAGCCTAGTAGTTGGCTGTACATTGCTCTTCTTTGTAGCTCTCATTCATGTGTCTGTTTAAAATGGTAGTTAAAAATGTGTAATTTAAATTGCCGAAAACATGCAGTCCCAGGGGGCTCATGCTGCTGATTACATACGTTAGTTGTTTTGTATCCTGCACTGCATTATCACGTAATCATGTTAAAGTGGTAACACTTTACTAATGGGAAGGTTCAGTCACTCTTGGTTTTGACTTGTATTTACTAAATGATTTTGTTTTCAAAGATGATCCACACAATATTGTTCAATCTGGAATGATAAAGGACAAAAATAGCATATGCTATTCAACCACTATACTTAAGAAAAAAAGTTGAAATACATTCAGTTTAGTAAAATTAGGTAAAATTCAAACACTGACGCTTATTTCATACATCTCAATCATTTTTATTTTTTCTTTATTTCTGTTCATGTTTATGCATTGCCTCCCATAAATTTGAGAGAAAAGGAAATGTGTTCAGGGAATTTGAGCTAGCACTGTGGAAGTGAAATCAATGATTTAATCTCAGGAACATGAGGTAATGTTGAGCTGCACTGCCCAAAAGTGTCTAAAAGCCTAAGCCAGCAGGCAGGGTCTTACAGCAGTGAAAAGTTTCCTTGACAATAGGATGTGAAAGGACAAGATCCCTGTTAACTTCTTAGTTTGGTCGGCACCGCCTCAGCCATGGGCCATAAGCAAAAGCTGGGGAGTTTTTGCCTTGTGACAATTCCGTGTTAGGCTCTGGATGCCTTTTGCTGGCCGGCTTGACCCAGCAGAGTTGCAAACCTGCTCCCTGCTGGTGTTTCTGTGTGGGGAGCGAGGCGCAGAGCCAGGTGCCTTTCAGGAGAAGTGCCCTAATACTGCTTTGAAGTCATCCCCTGTGCTGGAAAACAGCTTGGCTCTCTCTCAGCATGGCCCTGACTGCACAGAAGCCCCTAGGTCCTGCTGGGAAGGACTGGGGCTCTCCCAGATGCCTGCCCTGCCAATGACCTGCCCTCCAAGAAGCTGCCATGGGGCTCATGCTTGCAGTTTGCACCCCCCTGTGGCAGTGATTGAGAAATGGCCATTAATTTCACAGAATCATAGAATGGCTGAGGTGGGAAGGGACCTCTAGAGATCATCTAGTCCAACCCCCCTGCTCCAGCAGGGACACCTAGAGCACGTGCCACACGGTGGCATCCGGGTAGGTTTTGAGGATCTCCAGAGAAGGAGACTCCACAGCCTCTCTGGGCAGCCTGTTCCAGGGCTCTGGCAGCCTCACAGGAAAGAAGTTCTTCCTCACATGGAGATGGAACTTCCTCTGTTTCAACTTGTACCCACTACCTCTTGTCCTGTCACTGGCTACAACCAAAAAGAGTTTGGCCCCATCCTCCCTACATTCTCCCCTCAGATAGTTGTACATATTGATCAGATCTTCTCTTCTCCAGGCTAATTTAATCTACTGCTTCAAATGCAGACAAACTCTTCTTAGATTTGCTTATCTGTGGCCAACAGATGATGTTATATGCATAAAAATTGCACAAATTCAGCCGTTTACCACTGGCCAGCAATACAGGCTACGTAAAAATCTTTAGTTTAATGAGCAGGGGGATTGCTTAAAGGTATAGAATAAGCACCTATACATCTGAGCTGCGACCTTATGGACCTCCAAGGTAAGCAGGGTCAAGCCCTGACCCTCATTAAGTGTCAGAAGAAGCTAGGTAAGGATATGACTGATCAATATTTTAGCGGATATGTAAGACAGCTTACTCACCTGACCAAAAAAGATTGTGTTATTAAAAACGAATGTTTTTCATTTTCATACAGCAATGTGCTTATAGAATGATAACAGAAGTGACTTACATAGCTTAGTTTTAACAGAATATAGCACATTTTTTCACCTACTAACTAGTCAAGAACCTTTTTCAGGATGTTATAAATGTTCTGTGTCTTTTTTACCAGTTAGTGTGTTGCTATAATCATCGAAGGTTTATTCAAGACTTACTGTTATGGCATGGAAAATGTATTTGCTAGGAACAAACAATCCAGTGGGAGGAGTGTTAAGCAGGTTGCGAACTGTGGCTGGGCAAAAGAGTAATTACAGACTTATCAAAGCTATTCATTTACTCAAAGCAAAGCCGTTGTTCAGCCGCAAGTGTCCCTGGAAGAGCAAAGTCCAGATTCTTAAAAATACTTAGGCATTTAATATGGTCTGTTAGAAAGTTTCTCCATGCTCAGAAAAATGTAGATTGTAATTAAGTTGGCATTACTATGATTCATTAGATGCAAGTTTGCTAGATTTTGCTATTAGGAAAAATTGCTTTCCAAGCATCCTGCTTTCTTTTTTTTTCTGAAAATGACAGGATTTCTGAAGAATTCTTAAGATGAAGTGATTTTTGTTCATTTGTTTTGTTAATGCACACATGAAATAGATAGAGGGGACAACTTAAAAGAAGACAGCTAATGAGAACACATGCAGATACCAAAGAGTGCTCTAGCTCTGCCTGTTCAGTTTAGTTTCTCTGACATGTTCTTATGTGGCTTCTCTTCCATACTGCAGCCCAGCTGACCAGAAGGACAATGTCCTTTTCCCTAAAATCGGCATTTCAATAGAGGGTGTGGACTGTTCAGTGGAGTGAATGGGAAAAACATTTTACAGGGGGATTTTTTTTTGATTCTTGGGGTAGGAGCAACTATGAAAGTAGATGCTCTTATATGAAGCCACCAGGCTTTGAAGGAGATAAAAAGGTAACATTTTTATGTCCTCAAAAAAAGACTGAAAAAAGGGAATCTTGTTGAGTTGTTGAGCAGGCAGTGGGTGATGTGGGTCTCGGGCAGGACGCACAGAGCTGGGATTAAAGGACATACTTTCTCTTTTAAGCGGCATCTGAAGCTAAGGAGAGGCCACAGGAGAAACTTAATCCTTGACTAAGCCCATCAGGGCCCCATGCAAAAAAGGCACTTCCTGCTGCCATGAAGAGGAAACCTGCAGGTGGCCGTCCAGCATTATGTGGTGGTACAGAGATTTATCTTATTTTGAAAAATGGCAACAAAATGTACCTTGTGCTAGAAGGCAGCCAGAGCTGGACTCAGCCCTCTGATGACCCCGTTTCTCTATGCTTATCTCATGCTGTTTCTGTATCAAAATGCTGTGAAGAACAACAAAAAAAATCAGTTACTTATTTTTATCCGTTCATTCCCTCTCTCCCCTCCTCAAACTATCAAAGTGCTGTAGAAAGAAAGGAGGATTGGAATAGGAGTGAAGGAGGTGAGGAGGAGCAGCCATGATTCCCTCTTATTTAGCAGATTACTTAAGTGATCTCATTGGCGGTTCTATGCACAACATATAGCTCACCACAGTGCTTCTTTGCATTATGCAGCTCCTCATTTTAAAACAGGCAAAATGCTATAAAAGTACAAAAATAACCCCTAGCATAATAGTAATCAAAGTTCATTTGTCCGTCAACTGAAAACCTGCAGTAAAATTGCTTAGAGAGAGTAGCAGTAAGTTTCTCAGATATCAGACATAGTGCAAATGTCTTCCATAAGCAAAGCCCTCCTGAAGAGAAGGAAAAGAGAAGGAAGAGAAGGAAGAGAGAAGGAAAAGAGAAGGAAAGAAAAAAGAAAAGCAAAGAAAAAAAGGGGGGAGAGTACAGAGTTTTTAGCACATGTATATATATACATATGTACTATAAAGGAGTCGGGATGCCTGGCAGAAGACCACCTGCACAAAACAGCGCGCAGGAGGCCCGAGCCTTATGGCTCCTTGAGAATGGCGCCACTAAAACATTAATGCCACTCGCGCAGCGGCTCCAGCGTTGCGTTGCCCTGCTGTGACATCGGCACCGCAGCCCCATCTGCAGCACCACATAAACCTGTGGCTGAGCACTCGCATACTTGGGGGAAACAACAAGTGTCTTCGGTCAGAAGGGAGCAGCCCCAGTTATGTCCTGATCGCCTGTGCCTGATGCTCTGTTCTAAAAAATTGTTCATCAGTTCATCAATTATGTTGAAATATTATCAAGCATCTGGATTTACCACTTCCAAAGGAGGGCAGAGATGGCAGCAGCCTCATCCCCGCAGTGCATCGTCTGTGTTTACATGCCTGGAAGCGTTTCTGTGATGGTGGCTGCTGGCTGCTGGCTGGGAAAATGAGCACAGAGTCTGATGCCCGAGTTCAAACATTCGTTGACTGAAGTTGCCTTGGCAAAGCGCGGCTCGAAGCTGTGTTTGGTGCCCTGCTTTCCAAAGAGGCTATGCTGAGAAACCTCCCTTCTTTCTTCCCCTCTTCCTTCCTCCCTGCTTCCTTCCCCTTCCAGGCAGTTGCTTCCATGGGGAATTGGCTGTTCTGGGGAACATCTGGACTGGGAAAGGGCTCCTGGCTGGGGAATGGGGACTTGGTCTGGCCTGATGCAGGGCCTGGGGGTGCCCGTGGTGCTAACAGAGATCCAGCATCATCCATTCTCCGTCCATCATTCTGCATCCATCATCCTGCATCCTATCATCTTGCCATCCAGCATCCTTCATCCGCTGTGGCCGGTTGCGGGCCTTTGCTAGTGACAATTTACGTTAAGGATCTTACGAGCAGCTCGGTGGCGGCAGCTCTTGTCCTCGCGGGGGAGCCAAATACTATCGATCTGCAGCACGGAAGGGTTTTTTGTTGTTGCTGCTGCTGCTGTCGTCGCCGCTGCTGGTTTATTGTCGGGAAGCCGGGGGATCGTTCGGGAGCAGGCTGCGGAGCCGCGGCCTCCCGCATCCCTCCCTGCGGATGCACCTGCCCTGAGGGTATCGTGCCTGGGGCGAGGGGGGGGCTCCGCACCCCGCAGCGATGGTGAGAGCGGCGCCCCCCCTGCATCCCCGCTGCCGGGGACGTCCTCGCGGCCGAGGCGCCCGTGGGCTCTCCTCCCACGCGCCCCGTGTGTGTCTGTGTGTCTGTCCGTGCAGAGCTCCGGAAACACCTCCTACCGCTGCTCCATGTCTTCCTCGGCGGATTTCTCGGACGAGGACGAGGCGAGCCAGAAGTCGGGCACGGTGTCGCCGGCGCCGGGGGACACACTGCCTTGGAACCTGCCCAGGCACGAGCGCTGCAAGCGCAAGATCCAGGGCGGCTCCGTGCTGGATCCCGCGGAGCGGGCCGTGCTCCGCATCGCCGGTAAGCGCCGCACGGCCGCGGGGATGGGGACGGGAATGGGGATGGGATGAGGACGGGAAGGGGATGGTGCTGGAGACAGGGTTTGTACCGGGGACCCCGGCGCGGGGGCGGCCTCAGCTCTGGGCGAGCGCCGCAGCCCCTGGGAGCGGTGACTAAGCTGTTTGGCTTTTATTTATTTATTTACGGCTTTACTTATTTATGTACCGATTTTCCCGGCTGGATACAAGTGCTCTCATTCAACTCCCACGGGAAGAG
>NW_010578495.1:130158-162619 GCF_000705375.1 Tinamus guttatus
AGGAATACCTGCAGGCCTACGAGGACGTGCTCGAGCGCTACAAAGGTACCGCCGCGGGACGCCCTCGTCCCCGGGCCGCGGGGCTCCCTGCGCCCACATGCGCGCAGGAAAAAGCGCGTGGGTGGGACGGGATGGGGGACGGGGACGAAAGCGGTTTTTACGCAGCGCGGGGGCGACTGGATTTCTCATGACAGCCGCGGATTGCACTGCCCTCTGTAACTGGGACAGGAGGCGTTTGGGGGGACACGGTTCATGATGCGTCCGTGTGAAATCCCTGCTTGTCGGTCACATTTATTCAGGGTCTGATTTTAATTAAAGCGGCAAAGCGGTGGCGTTCACTGCTGGGATTGAGCCTCCGTTGCCAGAATAGTTCTGGCAGCGTATTTAGCATTAGCCGCGCTGAGCCCTCCTGAGATATTTGGGGTAAAGGTGGGCTGGGCTTTAGAGAGGACCTTTTCCTTAGCGCAGGTGCAATTTTTCAGCGCTGGGTTTCCAGGCACCCGTGGACGTTTTTGCTAAATGCTTCCCATCGATGGGAATGGGAGTGGCAGAGTCGAAGACAGCAGGATCGGAGGGCATCGATAGCTGATTTCATTTGATCCACATATGTGTGTTATTCCCAGTATTTTTTTGGGGAAAAATACCTCCACCAAACTTGTGGTTACTTTGACGTGAGAATGTGTCGAGGCTGAGACGACCCTCTACCTGTCTCACGTGCGATTCCGGTGCCATGTGTCATTAGCAGGATGGACTAATGACTCCTTTGTGTCTGCTGTCCATTGTTTTGGTGCGGCGGGGAGCGTGTGCACTCGTGCCGTACCGAAATGTGCTCGGGCGTTTTAGATGAGGTGTAATTGTGGCTCGTAAGAGATCATCTTGAAAGGGACATTTTTATGTCTTTTAAGGTAATTACGTGTAGGTGAGCTAATTTTTGCACAATTTTAAAGCAAGGAGACTTGCTTAAAATAAAAGCAGTGAGCAAATTTTATTTTTCTGTCCTGGTTCTAATCCAAAATACTGCTCTTCTGCTTTAGATTATCTGTGATTTAAAAATAAACTTGTGAGTAGGCTGTCATGTTTAATAAAGATCGTTTTCATATCAGTTTATGTACTTACTTAAAGCCTACGTAGGTAGGCAGGTATTAGGCCTAATTTCCCCTATTTCAGTGAGAGTTTTACCAGGATAAGGAGCAAAATATTTGGCATTTTAAACTGTTGGCATGCCAATGTATTTTAATTAAACTGAAATATTTTTCAGAACTTGTTTTATTTCTAAAGAAGATGTAACTGAGTTTTAGAAATTTATCACATTACTTATGGGGGAAAGCATCAGGTGCATTAACGTGCTGTTCTCAATGACAGCAAAATCCCAAAATTGTTCAAAGGCACCCACTTGCTGCTGCTCTCATTTTTAGTGTTGTATTCACTGCTTTGGTATGCTCTGCTCTGCAGCTTCAGATTTACTTTATTCAATCACTGGGAGAAGGTAAAAATTTGGACTTGTTTTAATTATGATCTATTGGAAACCTGGAAAACGCATTATTTTCCAAAATGTGTTTCCAAGCCGCTCATGATTTCCTATCAGAGCCCCAGCAGGATGACTTCACTGCAGCGATTGTTGCTCTGCTGACTTGCTATGGGAGCTGATCTAACCAGAAAAGAATTGCTACAATATATGCTTTGAAGAGGGAGTGCCATTGCTCTGCATTTCTCAGTTTTGATTACATTGCCTTCGTTAATTTTCTCTATCGAATGCGTAACATCCTCACTTGTGTTTGTAAGATGAGCTCCAATAGATAGTTTTAATGCTATATACCTATACATATATTTCTTTTTTTCCTTTTACAGTCTGCAGAATGCTCTTGTGGTCACTGAGGGCATTACGAGGGTGCCAAATTATCTATGTCCCAGCTGTTGAATACTGTAACTAGCAGGGTCAGCTGTACAAAATTCATTGCCCGTCTTGGAAGGCTTGGAATCATCTGATGCTGCATCATTAAGACATTTGTGCCATTTGATTTAGGCAAACAGCCCTATGTAAATGTAGAAAAACAAAGTTTCCGTCTTCTCTCCTCTGTATATATAGCCAAAACAGGCCACAGATCTTCAGGATCATGTGAAAACAAGAACTTGGTTGCCGATGAAACAGAAGCATTTGTGTATCTACAAATTCGGTCTGCTCACCATGCCTTTAGCTGTGACAGTAAATAATTAGGCAACTGTTTGCTCAATCTGAGAGCGTTTGCTGGGAGAGAGAAAAGAGTGTTGTTTTCTGATTCACAGGCAGCTCAGTCCCTGTCCATCGTGTTTTTTCCCTTGATGTACATAGTAATGTACAGGCAGTATTTCTGAAGCATCCTGATGGAAGAAAAAAAACAGCAAGTCATATTATCTTGAATGGTTCAGAAATCATATTGAACCAGTGCACTTATTAAGTGGAAAAATGCTTCTTTGTTATTAGCACCTCTGGAAATGGTCAGAGGCACCACCTTTGTGTGGCAAGGCAATACAATGTCCAGGATATTTTATCTGAACTGTGTGAGTTATTTCACCTGTCTTGTCAACCAGGAAGATGAGAAGTGATCCGAATACATGTTAGCTTGTTAGCCTAACTACCAGTGGTTCAACTTCATTTTGAAAACCGTATTTGACTTGTTTTGGAGTTTTGAAGATGACTTGAAAAATAATCATGTTGGTTTTTAAATGATTGCATCTTCGCCTGATGATAAAAATTACTGAAATTATTGTTATTGGCAGCTTTCCTAATGAGTGTGTCCTGGTGGTTCCCTCTGACATCTTAATAAGAAAATATCCAACAGTATTTCATATGCATTTAGCTTTTATTGTATTGGATGGCATCTCTACCAAATAGAGCAGATATGTTGCTCCATCCCCATGTTATTTGAGTGTTAAAGACTTAAAAATTGTTGTTGTAAAGATCACTGTCTTTAAATGTAGTGCTCTTATTTGATATACCCAGTCTCCTCCAAAGATGTATTTTTTTCATTTTGAGTAGGAAGTGTATTTAAATAACAGTTGCAACAAACCTCTTCCCTAAATTTTGAACAATTATATAATATAACAAAGTTGCCTCCCTTTGACATCATTCTTGAAGTGGAAATACTCAAAATCCTTCTGTGATTGTTTTCCTCTAGAAAAGTGATAATTCTTAGAATTAAGTATTAAATAAATCACAGTTATTTGGAAATGTTCTCACAACCGTGCATACCGTAAAAGTTTAAAATATAGAGAGCTTTCCAGTCCATGAAGACCTTTTAGTGCTTTGGATTTTGGCTCTGTAGGACTCTGATCTATCTGACAGAAATTTCAGCTTGATGTGACTGCCCATAAAAAACCCAGCCTTGCAGCTTTGGGACTTGACTAAGTTGTTGTTGCTGATAGGGGAGGTATCACATGAATGTTTTCTTTGGATTGAATGCCCCATTACTGCTTCCTTCGGATGCTTCTGGCTTGCTGCATAGGGAGAGAGGTAAAACTAAGCTTGAAGTGTTCAAACTCCATTACATTGCTCATATGCTTTTTTTTTTCTCTCTCCTCTTTTAAAAAAATACCTTTAATACTGCAGGTTCTGCCCAAGGCATGGGAAATGAGTTTTGTTTTTTGTTTTTATGCTCCAAGAAGCAAAGTAGCCGAGACAGGAAGGAGCTAGGAGGTCTTCTGCTGCATTTTCTTGCCTGTGCAGGGTTCGGGACGGTGTGATTTGGATATTCTCAGTGCTTGTAGCTGCACTAAGCGTATGCAGGAGCTGAGGAAACTGTTCGGACATTGCCAGGACACTATTTCTGAGTTAGTATCAGCAGTGCAGGGGACAGCCACCTAGCTCCTTTGGGTTCCCTTTTGAAGAGAATATGATGGTTTAAATAAACTGAGCTTCTCTGCCCATGACTTTAGAAGATTACTTATTTGGATGAGGAAGGAGGGCAGAAATCAGCCATTGACGGAGTTATCTTTGGTATGTAAATTGGCAGAGATCTGATAAATGTTCAGTTCATGGCTCTTCTGGTACTTCTCAAATCCCATTGAGTTGGCCTTTGAAATGAAGACCACGCAGCGATGCAGTTGTGGCCAAAATCATGAGGTGGGAAAGCATGGAGGGGAGGAATGAAGAAAAAGGGGGGTGGTGCAGGGAAAATAAAATTTAGGCGTTGTTTTAGCTCTTGTTTTAGCTCTTTAGGTCTTGTTTTAGCTCTTTATTTTTAAGTGGTATGGTTCTGGTTGCTCTCTAGGATCTAATGCACTAATGTCTAGTGATCCTTTGCGTTGCAAACCAGAGCATGGATACCTTTCTTTCCTCTACACTGCTTAAAATATGATTCACCTGAGAAAAATCTTGTGTCATTTTGCTGCAGTTAAATATGTATTTAGTATTAAGTAAGTGCTTTGTAAAACAGAAATGGGATAGTTCTCCTGATGAAGGCTAGGCACAAGTATTCCATGAAGTTCAGGCTTAAAAGAATCAAGTTTTGTAAATGTCAGTTGTGAATGCAGATTATTGCTGCATGCCTGAAATGCTTCTTGCAAAACATCACTGGAGCTGCTCGGCTTAACAAAGCCTGACTTTTTCTCGCAGCAAGGGCAAATCCCAGGGTGCTGACACGCTCAGCGAGGGCAGCACGCGACCAGGTGAACCCGCTCACAGAGCTGCTGCAGTCCGCGGCCACTTCCCACACATGAGGCTGTGTGGGCAGATTCCCGGCACATTCCCTGCCTTCGGGCAGGACCCTGGCTTCAGGCATCCTCCCACGCAGCCTCTCTGCAGGCCAGGCCCAAGCCTTTAGTGAGGCACCTTCTGGCTGAAGTGGGTCGTCCTTAAGCACGCTGTGATACAGCCAAGGCTACATCCCAAGCAAGTAGATGTGTTTCCTCATTTAATTTTCTTATATTTTGTTGTGAAAAGTAGTCTCAACTTTTTATTATTATTATTAAACTTTCTAAGTAATTACAGTTAAACTGACAGTACCTGCAAATAAATCACTAAAATGAAAAGACTGTTAAGAAACTATGTGGAGGTCTACTTTCTGCACATCGCAATTGCACAATTAGTGTAACTATTTATGTGAGACAAGGAGGATTAGGCCTCTGATGGGCTTTTCAGGAGCATAGGCCAAAATCTGCTCTTGATTATAGCCACATGGCCCTTTTGAACTTCCTTTGCTTTTAAATATACTTTAAGA
Organism: Tinamus guttatus; assembly: GCF_000705375.1. The sequence goes on from NW_010578495.1 coordinate 135,354, forward strand.
ATTGGGTGACAGCGTTAGTTAATAGGTGAAATTATAGCATTTAATAATGCATTCTACGATGCATATTAAAACAAATCTGCACTTAATTGCCACTTGATGGTCGAATTGTTTTGGGAAACTTTGGATTGAGATTCAGGTATCCAGTTATCTGACAGCTCTGACACTTTACACCACTTGGATCTAAAATTAGTAGAGCTCTTCTGTACAGGGATTAGTCAGAAGGGTCTGTGTTCTGCTTCACAGAATGGGAGAACAAAACAGATTTGGCTCTCTACGTGTGTTTCAGACTGTGATTTTGGGCAATTTACAGATAAAAAATGTAGGTGAACGGAGAAGCTGGTGTCCGTCTTTTGCTGGGTGCTGACGTGGGAATCCTGTCACCGCAGTCCCATTACAGCCTCCCTGTTGCTTATGTGACCATGTCGCCTTGGCACAGCACAAGCAGTGTTTCAACCTGTGTGTGCTAGTCTGCGCAGAGATTTTATTATAATATTGAGCTTTTTTGAGGAGAATGTCACTTGTGAGACTGTGGTTTTTAGGCAGACAAGACTTCTGTTAATTTTCGTAGCAGGAGCTTAGCTGTAGCCATTTATAGATATTTAATGCTTTAAATTACCTCAGTTCTACATAAATTTTTAAAAGAGAAATAAAGGATTTATATTATGTCCTAGAAATTAGAAAGTGACTCATGCATTTGTCTTGAGGAGCCACTGCTGTGTAGTCATTTATAACTTATGAGGGGAAGGTATTTTTGCTAAGATAGTTCTGCTTCTGGAGCAGAGTATTTTCAAAAGCACATGCAGTAATTAGATTGCTGGCCCCAGTGGCTTTCAATAGGAATTAGCCTGTGCTTTTCCCTCCCAGTGACCAAACATTGTTCAGGTGGCAACCTGATGCTTGAAGCCATGTGATAACACCAGCTCTTACAATTTAATTATGCATTTAAGTCCAGATTTTGGGAAGCTTTTTAATATGAAGTTTTCTCTAGAGGAAAATTCATAATTTTCAAAAGGAAGGTTGATTACAGAGGAAGAAACGCACCTTCAAGCATATGAAGTTTTCTTGGTATTGCAGGCTGATTATATTTTCCCCAGACATGGCTTTATGGCTTCTACTCTCAGTATTGATTTATTAACAAAACAATTAATTTCCAGGAAATGTTCCGTTTGGGGGTTTTGTTTTTCTTTTGCCAGATGTAGTTTTGTTGACTTTCCATTTGCAGTAGAACAGAATTTGACTTAGTATCTCTGCAAAGGAGAGAATTCTTCTTCTGCAGGAAGAAAGCCAAAGTTGATTAAGTCCCTTGATGAAATTATCTTACAGTTCTCACGCTCACCAGGGTGCTTTTGCATTGTTCCATTTCCCTTTGTTAACATAGACCCCCTGTTAATAAAATCTATGCACTTTCCAAGGCCAAATCTAGCCGACCTCTGAGAATATCAGCCCAAGTTTAACTTTCTGCTGTCGATGCAAATTGTGTTAAACGAGATCGAGTTCCGTCATGTAAACCTTATGTGTTTCTACTTAAATTGTATATTGCTTTTTGCTTTCACATGAATGTACATTTGCTTCAGGTCCCGTGGTTCACGGAACCAGGCCAGCAATCCAATGCACTTGTGTTTCAAGTAGGTTTGCAGGAGCACCGAACAGTTATCTGTAGTTTGCAGCATCAAGTATTCATGATCTAAGGTGTAATCTAGATTATAAATATTAAATCAGTGTCCTAGGAACAATATATTGCTTATGCCCTGATGTTTTGACTGTCATATTGAAGCTTTTTTTTGATGTCGGTAACTGTATAACACTCGGGAGAATTTGAGGAATTAGGTTTACTATAGGAGAGCATGCATGTCTCCACATTGATTTGCAGTTTTATAGCAATATATAGATTCAATAACATTAGAAAATGGGCGATCATCTTTATTATAACTATTAGATGTATTTTAATTTTGGTGCAAGCAGAGTTCTAGATTATGCTAGTATCAGTGAGCAATGTAGTGAATGGCCCACTGGAGATTTGAGATGTATGACAAACTTTTTGTATAGTTTGTGTTGAATGCCAGAGTTTTTGCTTTTCTTTCCTCACTCGGTGAGTTTTCTTGAGTGTATCCACCCATGATCTTCATCATTCACCACTTTCTTCAAATCATAGTTCTTCCTTGAAAGATCCATATCCTATTTTATTTTCCTAGTAAGAAATACCTTGGGTGGGGAAAAAAAATCTTGCCCTCATGTCCATATTGAGTGAATTTAAGGTGAGTGAATTTAATCCTTGACAGTGGAAGTGCTGAGGGAGACAGAAGAAAGGAGAGGGGACAGTGGCACGAATTGGGAGCATGATTAATGTTGTGACTTCTTCTTAAATGCTTACATTTCTTTTGCTCTTAGTTTTGGGACTCAACTCACACATGCCTGTGTAAGCACGATCTCTTTCCTTGCTAGTACCTCATGCTGCTAATGGAAACAAACTGGTGCTATAGGGAATCTAGCCAATTAAGCTGTGCACTAAAGAAAACATCTTCTCTATCTTCATTGTATTGTAAGCTCCCGAGACTTGTTTTCCACAAATTATCGTAATGGCTCGACTGATAAGCAAATAAATCAACTTGAAATGATTTATTTTTCTTTCTCAGTAAATAAAATAGTCTGTTACAGCATTTGTCTCAATGACCTACCTACTAGTGCTTAGTATTAACAAGAGACTTAGATACTATGTGAGATAGTGGATTTTGTTTGCAAATTGTTTTTTGTCAGGCTAGCAAGAAAGATAAAGGGACTGTAACTTAACAATTTTGATCCTTTCATATTTTCTGTATATCAGCAAAATGCCGTTAGGCCAGTATTTCCTGTTAAAAAATCTCAGCTTTTGCAACCTCTCTACAGTTGTAAGTTCTCCATACCATAGTATTAAGCATTTGGTGACTGTGTGCCCTTTAATACTCCTTCTACTGATGCGCTTTGTGAGATGAGACAGCGTGATTGTATCTAGAACTCTGTGTTGCATTACTGTTTTGTGTTCAATGTATATTTAAGAATTCAATTTGATTTATTTTTGGCTAGCTGCAGTATTGCGGGTCTGTATTGATCTTTGTGCAATTAGTAGGCAATTTTCTGCTGATGGCTTTGGTAGTTGTGAGATACTGAGCTTCTGTTTATTGGTCTCAAGCATTTTTTATTTTTTGTTTGAATTTCATTTAATTTCCAGTCACTCCATGTAGTAACTTTACGGTTTTGATGGATTGAGTGTTAAAATTCTGGAGTTCTCCCATTCTGAAGCAATTTGTGCCATCAAAAAATATCTGATTGCTTTGTTTGCTTCCATCTTCAGGTCTTTAATAAATGCAGAGTGTATTGATGAGTTCTGGAAAGCCGCACCCTTCTCTTCACATTGGAAGGCAGCCAATTTTCTAGACTTTGTTATCCTTTAAGTCATTTGTCAGGCTACAAAAGGATTACACCCTATACCTTTGTTGTCTTTTTAGTTCTTAACAAAAAAAAAAAAAAGAAAAAGAAGATTATAGAAATATATATCAGTTTTATATTTTCCTTTTTGCTTTTAACTTAGAAAAATCTTTAAAAAATACAGGGAAATTTGATTTATCATTGCAAAAATGATGGGAACTTGGCAATATATATATACTGTCAATATCTGCCCTAGTATTTTGTTTGTGTCTTAAGTTACACTTTCCTGTCACTTCCCCCAGAACTAATGTGAGCTACATTGGTAATTTTTCAAACTCTTTCATATGCTTTCTGAAAATAACCAGGAGAATGTTGATGTATTTTAGGGTATGTATGTAAGGAGTTCTTCTCATGGCTATTTCAACTCATTCTTCTAATTTATAAGGAGCTGCCTGTGGTTGGTTGTGTATAGGTTTTCTGTGTTGCTTTCCATAATTTCTGGAAAATGGTAATTTTTGTGTAAAACATGTGGTGGGGAAAGGGATAGCCGATCATCCTCTTAGAGAGTAGGTCTTTACCTCAGTAAAGCCTTTATTTAGGTTCTTCAGAGCCACGTTACTCACTGAAGCAGCTTCCTCAGTCTTTGCTGGTCCCAATGAACGCATACGTTGTGGTCCTCTTTGCAACAAAACTCTGGTAGGTTTTGTAGCTCTCCATTTGTGTCTGTAGCTCTCTGTTAACCTGATTTTTCTGAACATTGTTGGCAGGGTTTCTCTCTTGTTGAGGAAACGTTTCTGCCGTGGAGAACTTCTCCAGCGCCTGCCTATTGGCTCGGTGGGAGCTGGCGTTTGGGCTAGTAGGCTGCTGCCTCGATGGTAATCATGGTAATGCCCATGTGGAAAGGGCACTCTTTCTTTGTGGCTTTGACTCTGTCCAATCTAACGATACACTTACTTACTGCTTGTACAGGTGAGAAAGTTTTAGAAAAATAGATGCTGTTTTGTTACGAAGCCCAAGTCGTGCTTACGTGATTTCTTGCACTCTGCTGTTCACATATGTATTGGAGTAACGTTCTTGTAGATCTAGTTTCCACTGCTTTCTTATGACTTACCTGGTACGCTTTTACTCTGCTTTGTATTGATATAGCTCTTGGTTATTCCTAATATAAGCAATTTATAGACCTGAATATTTGTCTTCCTGACATCCAGTATCACAGTTTTGTCTTTTGAAATCTTACTGTGTTACTTACTAGTAACACTACTAGTGTTACTTACTAGTAACACAGTAAGTAACTTACTCGAAACACAGTAAGTAACAACTAGTTACTTATTGGTTGGCCATACCTTTGCCTTCTGAAAATCTGTTAAAACTTCAACAAGATCAATTCAGGAGTATCTTTTTTACTGTTAAAATAATTAATCCACAAACTTGTCCAAGAACTAGACAGCAATTGCTGTAATCATGCAGTTAATACTGCAGTAATGCAGTATATATTAAAATGTATCGTGAGACAGTTAATCAAAATAAGAACGGAGTGAACCTTTTAAAACTGTTTTACGTATACCTTTACATTATATCTGTGTGTTATTTCTGGTATGGAAGCTTTCACTACGAGGCAGTACTTGTGTTCGTGCGATGCTGGGTAGGCCAGCATGGCCCTCATTGTGCTTCCTGCACGCAGCATTTCCTGAGGGAGCTGCTGGGTGCCACAGGGAGAGGGACATCTGTCCCGGGCCTGCTCATCCTTCCTGTGAGGGCTGTCCAGAGGAATTTCTGTGGATCACTTACTCCTGATATTTTTAGTATGACCACACTTCTATCTGCAAGCAAAGCTGCTTTTTATGTCACTCAGTTGACCATTTTTCGTTTCTGGCATCACAGAAAGACTGTTCTTACGGTTTGTTTTAATTGGTGTGATGGTTTCGCATCATTTCTCCCTGCGGGACCTGCTGTCCCTCCTACCCTGGCCCCATCCCGGCCCATCTGGGGGCTGTGGGTCACTCAGTGCCACCCCCAACCCCACCACAGCCTTGACTCTTCTCATGCTTTGGGTGCAGTTTGCACCTGCTTGAGTCTCTGCCGGTTCCTGGTGTCTCCAGCAGCACTGCTTGTATCTAGTCATGCCATAGCTTGGTGTGTTGAACATTACACATTGTGGAAATGATCTGAGAGCTGAAAACCTTGCTTGGCTGAAAAACTGCTCTCTGAAAATAGTCCAGTTACTTCTTTAATAATGTGCTGAGAAACCGTTGTTGAAGCAGTTTCCTTGCATGTAAAACTGATTCGCTATGCAGCTTTGATAAAGCTTGTTTCAAAATTTATCATAAATTTCTGCATGGCACTTTCTGGATTACGGATGTTTGCTTACTTGGAGGAAAAAAAAAGTTTTTTTTTTTCACCTCCCACTTGCTCTTTGAAGCTCCTAATCAGAAAGGGGTACTAAGAACTTGGGCTCTTGGGTCGGTCAGTGATTTTGGTATTTGCAAGGCACAGCCAGGGCCAGCGCGAAGCTGCCATAGGTCTCTGCTGCTGGGCAGTGTCCAGGCAAGCTCAGCGGCTGCAAGCAGCTCCTCTCCCTCCTGAGGACTGGAGATGAGTTTCGAAGTGTCTGAAGTAATTCTTGATTTATTCTTAAAGCTTCACAGCAAAGTGCTTCAGTCAGAAAGCTCAGATCTTGGAAAAACAGTTAAGAAAATATGAAGCAGTAAAAGCATTCGAGCATGAAAAGATAAGGATATTGTCTTTATATCAGGCTTGATATGAAGGTCAGTTGAACATCTCTTTGTAGGGTTTTTTTTTTTAAATTGGGGTTTGATTAGTTTAGCCTTTGGCCTTAGCAAGCCAGTGATAGAGATGCAGCAGCTAGAATAAATTTATTGCACTGCTTGGAAGTTGCTAGTAAGCAACTTGAAGGAACATTAAGGAGCTAGGAACTTCTCTGCTCTGCTACAAGCTTCATGCACCTGTATCTGTAGATAGTGAAAAAATCAGTTAATATTGAGAAAACACTAGGATCCTTGGAAGAAATGCTCTGCAGTGTCTGCAGACTGTGCAGTATGTGGAAAAATGTTTTGCTCCATGTAACCCGGAGATGAAGCCTGAGAGATGCCTTAGAGCAAACTGCCTGAAGCCTAGCAGTAAGGGTTGATTTAACATGATCTGGTAGATGACCAAGACCAAAATCCAGTCTTAAATCATGCCTGCACTGGGATGTTTTCTGTGGCTGTACAGCTTGGCTCCATACTGCTCTGTGCTGTACTACTTGGCTGCCAGGCTCTCCATGTATCTACATTTATTGTGTATGGTAACACTTCCACAAAGAAACAGAGCCAAGAAAATGTCACTGATGTATTAACACTGACAACCCCTATTAAATATAGAGAACTGTTGTTGAATTCAAAATCCAGGACTTTCACTTAACCTAGGCCTAACGAGGGAGCCAACAGGCAGGCAGCATGATTGTGCACATGCTCCCTCGGAAGCTCCCAGGGATTCTATTTCTGCAGAAATGCACTGTATGTGTCTTGCTCTCAGCTTACGTTTCCTTGGGTTTGATTTTTAGTAGCAGCAGCAGCTAGCAGAGCAGCCTGTGCATCTTATTTCTCATCTTGCCCTTTGCAAGGCCATAAAAGATGAAGTGGCAAAGTGCATATTCAGTTTCTTCCTACCACAGGTGGAAGCAAGATGCACACCAGTGACTGTGGTATTTCTCCCAGATTTCAGCTCATTTCCTGGAAATGTGTTCACCCAGCTACTCCTTTCTCCTCATCTCCAGTTCTTAGTGTAGCTTAAGCGTTTCTGGTGTCAAACAGGAAGATGCTGTGGTAAGGATGGGCGAGCACCGTGTGCCAGCCGCTGTGGCAAGCCGTGTTTTTATTTGTGACTGCTCCTCTGCCCTGGTTTTGAGCACAGCCAGCGGGCTCCCCACAGGGGCAAGTACAGGATGTGTGGCTGAAACAAGAGCCTACGTTTGCTGACTGCTACTGAAACGGTGTTTTTGAGGCTACTGCCAAAGCTTCAGCCCAAGAAAAGCCTGAGTCACTGTCAGAGTCTTTGCCTTTAAGAAGGCAAAGCCACGTCTCGACAGATAATATTGAAGGGGACAACCTAGCTAACCCAGCAGGGTACCTGCTGCCTGGGAGGTTCTCCCAGAGCTCTGCCTAGGGCTCAGGCCTTTGCCCCCGCCTCCAGCCATCGCAGGGCAGAGAGCTGAGGCGCCAGCACTGTGGCCTGTGGCCCCATGCGAGCTTCCTGGCCTGCCCCTGGCTCGGGCTGCCTTCGGGAGGTTGCAAGGAGGTACAGGCAGCCCTGCTCCTGGCTTCTCAGGTGCTCCTGCAGTGTGCAAGCTGAGGGGAGTGAGGAGCTGCAGCTACTGTATGATGCTGAGAAGCAGATGTGTTACTACTGTAAAGTAAGATAAAATGAGAGCTTATGGCACATTAGCTAATCTGTATTAACTAACTGCTTTCAGTGTTTGGTCCTGCTTCATGGGAGATGGGATGTGCTTTGCCTCCCTTTCAGTGAGGGTCCTGCCTTGTATATTACAAATATTAAATTGAGAAAACACTTTTTTTTTCTGTAAATCTTCTGAGCAGCTGGTACTGTTTTGGTACTTTGTATCATATTCACCTAACCTAGGTGTAGGAAATGCAGGCTTTTCATTACGCTGATGTTGCTCTGCGTACCAAGTTTTGGTTTCTGACCCAGGCATTTGGCTACATATAACTTGCTCAGGTGCTTTTATACATAATCCCAAGGCAGTATTTTTACTGCATATTCAAGTTGCTCAGATTACTTCCTTGCACTAGCCCGACTCGAGTGAGAGCAGCCACTTTTTTCCCCTCACCTCAGCCTTCCGAAATGTGAAATAGCATTAAATGTTCATGAGAACCGAGTGGCAGAGGTCATGTCCTGGCTGAAATGTTGAGCTCACATGAATACCTCATTCCTCTCTTCCCCAGAGGCACAGAACAGAAATGATGTGGGGTAACTAATTTTCTAGCAGATAAGCATCGAAGGCAATGCTTACTTTACAAAAGTCACAATAGTTTCCTTTATAGCCCCTCCAGATTTTATGCGTTAGGTAAACCTTTGAAATATGGAGAATATCTTCATTGATCATTTAATCTCCTCTTAAAGCAGGATCCTCTGAAAGTGTTGGTGGGAGTTTATGTAAGCATGGAATTAAAAAAAAAAAAACAAAACTCATGTAACCAAGGGGTAATTACTGGCTTACTAGTGGTGATAAAGTGACTTACCAACACTTCCAGAATAGCCATTTCCTTTATAGTAGCTGCAAGAAATCTGTTAAAATAAAGTGTGTTCCTTTCTCTGGAACATCTTTCTGCCTTTTCTCCCATTTTGGTGTTCTAATTAAGTTGTGTAATTGAAAAATCCTTATGGTTTGTTCCCTAAATTAATGGAAGAGTTCATAGAATGGAAAAAAATAGTTAAACTTATCTTTTTTATTTGTGAAAATTTGACTTTTAAGAAAAAATTCAACAGTGCTTTCCTGTGAGGAATAAATTTATGAAAAGGAACATAGTGGTTTCTCAAATTGGAAGCATTTAGGGGACAAGAACACAAAGCTCATTGTAGAAATGGTGGCTGGCATCCTGTCCACCTAACTGAGAGCCCGGAGTTGCCCTGGGTGCTTGTGTATCCTGTGCGATCAGTGTGAGGGATGAGAATCTGTGGAAGGTTAGTAGAATTAGGCATTTTGCTTTGCTTTGCTTCCTTTGAGGAAAGGGAGATATTTTGCCTCTACTTCTTCCCTCTTGGGTTTGGAGAACGAGCGTTTCTGGAGAAGTGATCTGGTGCAGGCAGGTGAACCTCTGTAGAAGGAGCTTCAGATATGCAGCTTGGGACTGCTCTTCCTGAGTGGAAAAGAGGTGAGGTACAGGGGCTCTGGTCTCTCCTAAATAGGTGGAAACTATGTATATATAGATAGATGCCGATAGACAGATCTCACTAGATGTTTTAAAAGGACTTCTACAATCATATAAACAGACGAGGAATTTCGAGAACACTTCAGGACTGCACGACCCTATGCTTCATGCTGCTTGTGCAGACATTGAACGTTGTCAGATTCCCGATCAATGCTGCATGAGGAGTTGATCTAGATAAGGACTTGGTTGGAAGTTATTGTGTATTGGTAGGTAGCTGATATTTGAGTTTAGATAAGAATTGTTTGCCTTTGATATTTCTTTGCAATGAGTTACTGCAATGCAAAGCTTAAGATTCAGGTGCTCCAAAGTGCTGTTGCTCTATCTGATGGCAAATATATTGTGTCATCTGCTGTCTGTCAGTGGTAAGAATATTCCAAGATATATGCACTTTTTATTTGGGAAAGAATGCAACTTGACTTCTTGAACAAATGATTATTCAAGCTGGTATGTTAAGTAGCACTGCTGAGAGATGTGCTTGAAGGGCTCTTATTCATAATTAGGAAAAAAAAATCCATAAGCCTGTTTCAGACTTGGATTTTTAAAAATATCTTTGTGATACTTGTTATAGAGGAATTTATAGTAAATCATCCCCTTGCAGAGTTGTTTTCCCATAAGTCATTTAATTCATATTTTAATCTATTTGAAAGTTGCTTGGATATTTATGTTCACAGTAGTTCTAACAAAAAGTTGCTGGCAGAATGCTGAGGGATTCTGCTTTAAATAATACAAGGGGCTGGAAGGAAAGGCCTTGTCATGTCTGGTGTTGTTGTCTATAATCAAGACTATTATAACATTGTCGAAAAATATTCCATTGTGTTCATGCCTTAGTTTTTATTTTTCCTTAGTAAATGAGTAAGAAGTTTGGGCTTTACTTTTGGGCTTGATCTTGTACCCTTCCCTCCTCCCCAGAATCACAAAGATTATGAAGAGATGTGCAGAAGGCTAAGATATAAATGTGCAGTTCAAGAGTCATTTCCAGATCCTGCCTCACAGCCTATGTCTAGGTTTATTATTGGGGTAAGCCCTGTCCATGCACTATATATCTGCTGCTTCGGCTGCTGCTGCTCCCTTCCCCGGGAATCCTGCTTTCCAGAGGAAGAAAACCATGGTTTGCTCAGATCAGGTCCTCAGGCTGACAAGAGGGCAGGTTAGAAGGGAGTAAAACGAGACACATCCATCCTTTTCCCATAGCTACACACTTCACTGTCTGAATTTCTGCTTTTTTACATCCTTTTTAGCAAATGTGGGTTCAATTCTGAAATACCTGCTAAATAACACTTGGCATCGCTTTGCTGTTAACAGTGCAGTCTCTTATTTAGAGGAACTGATCTCGCGGATTATTTTTGATGCATCATGAGTTGCGTGTGTATTTTTGATGTGTCATGTTGTTCTTCAGGCAGGACGGTCAAGACCAAATGTCTGCTAAGCCTCATCCCATTAGGATGAGGAATATAGAAAGGGGCACTGTAGAAGTAGGCGGTGTTGGTGAATTTTAAGCGCAGGAAGCAGCTGATGTCCAAAGAACACCAGGATGTTTATGACAGAAATATAATATGAAGAAGCAAGTCTCCAGCACTGATGACACCAGCCCTGAAAATCTGATGATATTTCTTTGCTACCCTAGGACTTCCTTCCTGAGAAATAAATCTTCATATGATTAGCAATGCTTCTCTACTCTACCTCTCTCAACTACCTTTCATTTAGTTCAGCATCAGTCACTGCTAGGGGTGTCAGGTACAGAAAATGTAGGATAGAGCTGGGGAAATCAAGATATTTTAAAATCATGATTTTGTCGTTGCTGATAGCTCACATGAGTTTTGTAAGTATTCTTTTGTGCAGTCCTTCTATAACCTTTTAACTCTCTTCAAAAAGCTAGCCTTTGTGGTGTTTTTGACTTACCTGAATTCTTTAAGATGGACTGTAAAAACAAATAAAGAAAATAGTGAAAGATAGATAGGAATGTGTTCTCTGAAATGTGTTTGTAAGACAGTGATGAAAAGCACTCGAGGCTGATTAGAGCTGCACACAGAAATTGTAAGTTTGGACCATATCAGAAGAAGAGAAGGGCTTTCTGAAGAAAGCTTGTGAATCAGTTAATTTCAAAAAATGCCAGGTGATTCCATCTTGAAGCAAGAAAAAGTTATTTTACAAACAGAAATTTTCTCCTGCTTTGAGGAAAATCGGTTCCCAAGGGAAGGAATTGTACATGTGGGCTTTTCCACTGGGCACATCTAACATATCACAGAGAGCTTCCATATTTTTCTTGGTTTATGGAGCTCTATGAAGCAGATGCAGAATTAAGCCTCATGAAAACTTGGAGCAAAACTTGAGTCTTTAGAATAGAAAACTTTGCTGAAACAAAGTGGACTTTCCATTGTCCCTGGAGAGGTAGCTCTCATATAAACATCTAAATGGTGGATATCTAATTTTGGATGAGATTAATGCTACCCTATGAGCCTACTAAGATGATTTCAGGACAAATGTTTCTTACATTACGAGATTTGTGAGTTGTCTCTATAATCTCAAAAATGTTGTGTTCTACAAAAAGACTGCTTGGGTTAGAAATAATATTGGGTGAAAGTGTACTACGGCATGTAAACTAGAGGAACTCCAGGAAGGTGGAGAGAAATTCAGTCATATGGTGGAGAGAAATCCAGCCATAGAAGAGAGAACCGTGAAGACCCAGGTAGGTCACTGAGGACCTGGCAATGTTCCCTCTTCCCACCTCTGCTTTAAACACAGGGACAAAAAGCAGCATCAGGGAGCTCCTCTTGGCCACCAATACAATGCTGAGCAGCTCTGCCAATTTTCTAAAATACCAGAGGATGCTTCTGGATAATTACGATCTAAAATTGTGCTCCGTATTTTATATATCTGTTAAAACAGTGTTTCCAATTTTGTACTGAAGCATTTATTTTTTTATTTATTTTACTTGTTTTATACATTTTCACAGTATGTGTCATTATTTTCTGTTCGTATTTATTTGGGATGTCAAGTTAACTTGGGCAAATCTAGTGGACACTACTTCAGCGAGCGGGGCTGGTAGAAGTGAAGTGCTGCAGCGAATTGGCTGCTTGCAGTATCTGTCGCCCTGGGGGTAAAAAAAAAAGCCTTAAAAGCTGTTACAGGAAAAAAAAAAACATTAAAAAGACCTTTGATATTCTCAGCTAACAAAATCTTCTACTAATGGGTCAAGCGACTCAGTGTGTTACAAGTATAAATCAGTGGCTAAAATGCTTTCCCATCTCTACTACCGGCAGCCCTTCATGATTAAGCATTCAGCAGACTCTGGACAATGTGTGCTCATTAATGTCTGTTTTTTAAAAATGTTTTCACTTCTGTTTGAAGAGGAGGTGGTGCTTAGTCATGCCATTCCAGCAGTATATCTACCTTTTCTAAAATAATTTTTCTTTAAAAAAATCACTATTTACAAGCAGGAAAAAAAAAAGAAAATGATAGAAAAAAGAGAAACCTGGGGAAATACATTGGAAATACAGCTATTAAAAAGAAATGTTATTTTCTCACAGTTTTCTGAGGTTCTGCTAAGTGATGTTCCTCCTGCGTGTCTTTATGCTAGTTCAATTACAGTGCAATTGGATTGTGCAGGGCATATACGTCGGGTGGGCTGTAATCCCCACCAAAAGGCTGTATTATGTTTTTCCTTGCTGGAAGTTAAGTTTTGACCTTCTAAAAATCTGTGTTTCATTATAACAGGTGTGTTGTTCATCAGGCAGTATTGGTAGACGTGTTTCTGGTGGGTTGACAGAGCGCTGGATTGTTGGCAGCAAAGAAGAAAATGTGTTTATGTGTTTTTTATTCTTTTGCAGTGAAAAGAAGTAATAAGAAAACTTTGAAAGAATATTCCTGTTGGCTATTTTTGAAGCATAACTTCATAGTGAAAAGTAAAGAATATAGTAAGGCAGAGAGAGGGAGGGAGAACACACGGACCTATTTAGTTTGTATTTCGTACGATTGTGGTAATCCTGAATGATACTCTCTAATTCTACTAAGGCTATTTACAAGAAGCCGTGGTCTTTTTTTCTTCTTTTTTTTCACTTCAAAAATTATTTAAAAGTCATCAGGATTTTGGAAAATAGTCTTTTCTTATTTTTTTGAGAACAATAACTATAAAATGATCAAATTCTCAAAACTGGGAAAGACAGTTAAATGTTCTTGAGGTGAAAGAATAGTTGCCTGGATTGTAGGTACGGTTGTAGGGCTCTCTCAGTGTTTTTTTTTTTTTTTCCTCCAGGAATAAACCGCTTTACCTATTGTAACCATGACAGCCCCCTTGGCCAATCTGAGTTTTACTAAAATCATATAGTGGCCTTGGGTAATTGTTTGTTTCCAGTGAGTTTGACAATGAGATCACCACTCATCTCTCCCTGTAGTTGTTTTGACAGAGTAAAGCAGCTTTTGCCATGTGAAACATCTCATCCTAGGCTGAGGGCCCACCTTTGGAAACTGAACTGAGAGATATTGGGTGCCCCCTTATTGTGCCGGGGGAGAATGGCAAAGAGCAGTGGTGCCTGAGGTGACTCACTCAATGGGCTCAGTAGTTGGGGGTGAAGAGAAGGATGCTGATATTCTATATAACCCTTCTGCTCTTTGGGCTAATGAATTTTCAATGTGCGAATGAAAAGTTTAGGAAAATTGGAAGGCAGAAGCTGGCCGATAAATATGACAAATTTGTTTTGGCTTTTACTGTTGGCCAGAATTGGGCTTGAAGAGGCAGAGACTGCCAGACTTAGCTTCCTGGCGGGGAGAATTGACCTCTTGTACCTTTGGAAAATGCACTTTATATGAAAGCAGTGACGCAGGATTGCTCCATGCTGGGTCTGGGGAGTCATTTGGAGTCTGTTGCCATCGCCTGGGCTAAAACGTTCCCTCCCCTGCAGCTGATTTACGTCTTGGGCCAAGGCTCCATAAAACAGATTGACGTAGGAAGGCATCAATGATAGCCACCCATTTGTGTTGCAAGATTGATGATTACATAGGCCTAAAGTGGATTTTATTATCTTAAAAATGTTCTTTTTTAGTAAAAATTATTGTTCTCTATTTCCTTCCTATCTACATGTTCCAGATGAACCTTGACTCCTCACATTGCATTAGGCTCTGGATGAACACACCGTAAGAGGTCGTCTTAGGCTATGTGGCAACAACGCAGACTCAAAGGTGGATTAATATCTTCAAAAAGCTCAAAACAAATATTATGAGTGGCTTCTGTTTTTTTCATTTAGGCTTATAAATAATGCACTCCTATTACATCTCAGGATACTACATCATTAAATCTTTCTGCTGTGTCTCCTGTCTTTGCTTTAGTGGAAGAAGGGTGTGATCTTTTGACCAGTGAAATAACCGTTGTTTTTTCAGTCAGAATTTTTCCCCATTTTTCTGAAAGGGCACAAGATCAGGGAGGTCAAGTTGGCTGGGGGAAGAAAGTTTATTCTGTACGTCATTCTGTAATGTTGAACAGGAAATTAAGGCAGTGGAAAAAAGGCATTAAAATGGTTATTTTTATGTTGAGCAGAGTAGTAATGCACCGTGAGGCAGTTCTGAAGTACGAACTAGGGGGAAAAAACGTGTCTTGGCATTTTTACGTAGGTGTAACTAGACATAGGTAATAAGTACTTTTTTCATGAACTTTTTTGCACAGTTCTGAATAAATGGCACCAACAATCAACCTAAATGGCTATAATCAGCATAAATCAGCATAAATGGAAGATAAATGTCACTAGTGTAGTACAGAGCACAATTGTTAGTTGTCATCAGTGTTTTCTTCATATTGACTGTGATTTTTACCTATTCAGTATAATTTTTTGTTTCACTGTTTGAATGTAATGGATTAATATGGAAAAGACAAATGAATTCCTCGGGGGGAGGGGGGGAAAAAAAAAGATAACCTCATAATTATACTAGATGTTAAACTTCAGTGTCTGTAGTTTTCCAAAGATGTTTATGGCACAGTGTAGGTCTTGATCAGCGGTCATCCCAAATGCCTGCATTTCCTCCGCTTCTGTCTCCCATTTGGGTTTTTATTTTGACATTAAAAATATCAGGGATCCCAAGGCAAATCCTCTTCATCAGAAGACTATATTGAAGCTATAGCAGGTGCTTTTAATGAAGCATTATTAGCCAGAAGGAGTAGAAGAATTAAGTGTCTAGCAATGACATCGTTTCTTAAAGCAATCTTTTAGTCAAATTAGAAAATACTAATAAAAGCAAGAAGAATTTTAAGCTTTCCGGTAAGACAGTTAACAAGCTTTTGTTTTGAGTCCACAGAGATGCCCAGAGTAGGCGGTTTCTGATGAAATTCCTATATAAAATAAGCAATAGTGCATTGCTCTATCCTCACCCGTGTTTTTGTTCCTCTTGCAGGAAAAGGAGCCAAGAAAAGGTCCCACTTTGGCCTGCCCTGCTCTATGGGTGCCTCTGGGGCTGCTGGGGTCCTGGTGAAGGAGTTGGGAAGCATGGGAAGGATGACTGGTTTGGGAAGAGATGCCCGTGTCGCTCCTGTGTGGAGGCATCAACAAGGGTTCCTGTGGAAAGTGGGTGTCCCAGAGCCCTGCGGTGATGCTGGAAGCTCTGCAGCCAGTTGCCACTTAAAAACAATTAGGCAACGAGGCAAAACCTCCTGACATTTTCCAGTTGCTCATCCTGGAGAGGTTGAAGTTGGCCATTTCAGCTTCTTTCTGGGCTATTTATACGCTGAATCCCTTGTCTTGGTGGGAGCACGGAGTGATTCTGGCAGTGCTACTGCACATACAGCTCAGGAGGCCCAGATCAGGTTCCCGAACATGGAATTAATCTCATTCCCTGGCTATTTCTGCATCCCTTCCATCATCCTGTACTGTGTCAGATCAATGTCAGGTTTCCACTGGATGAAAATCTGCAGGAGTTTGATAATACTAACTCTGTTTCATAGATTTCTACATTAAAATTGTTGAACAGTGTTTTTGCATTCCATTTCTAGAAAATCAGAGGCACTAAATGGACCAATGTGTTACTAGATGGTAGCAAACTCAGTGATTTCGTGTAGATTTTCATACAGTTACTTATATTCCTCATCAAGTCATTCCCTGCTGAAGTAACACCAGTTGTAATGGCAATTGCCCCTGTAAGAAGACTTTTAGAAGTTATCAATGGTTAATAGTTTTGGTATATTTGAGAGGTTAACATTGTTAAGATTAGTCAAAAAGGAGAGGAATTTGTTGATTAGGAATGAGTCATATAAACTTTTTAGAGATTCTTTTCTCAGATTTAGGCATTGCATTTATATTTGAATATATATTAAAGTGGAACTATCTAACCCCCTCTCAAACTACAAAATTGAATTTTGCTTATTCTGACACCCAAATTTTAGGTATGCAATCAAAAGGCTCAATATTAAAGATTAAATTGTCCAAGGTTTCATTTGAATCCGATGTTTCTTCTTGGCTGCTGTGTTGGATTACAGTGTGAGCTCTCAACATTTATTAATTCTTCGTGTACAAATCCCTGTATCTATAAATAGAAATAATTTACAAAAAATACAATAGAAAGAAACAGAGAAATAGGTGATAAATCTTTGTGGTGAAAAGCTTTCCCCTCCATGTCTACTAATTCTGAAGATACTGAGGGTCCGGTTCACTGGAGATGTATCCCCATGTAAGGGAAACTCTTTGTCAGGAGCCATTTTGGCCGCCTCCTTCCAGTTTGCTGTCAGATGCCATTTGTGGAGGTACACAGGCAGAAATGCTGCCTGAAGGGCTTGAGACTCTTAGAGTTATAACTTCACTCCCTACATTTCCTGACCAGAGCACAAGTTTCTCATTTGCATCAGGAGTATCCTCCTTCTGCAGCAACATGATTTAAATATAGTACTGACATCCCTGGTGAGTTTACACTTGTCACCACTTTTTCTTGTCATGGTCATCACTCTAAGCTGCTTGAAAGTGGCACAGCTAAAACCTGATGCTATTTTTCATTTCATACATAGTTTAGTACAAAACATTGCTGCCTGTCACAGTCTGCCTTTTCAATAATTAAATCACAACTGGGAGGATGCTTTTCTTTCTGGGATTTTGTGTGTTCCCTGGCATCTGAAGCCAGGTGGTGAGGATTTGGACTCTTGTTTTCCCTTGGTTGCTTCATCGGTGGCTTTGGTTGGGGGGAGGTCCCTCTGGGCGCCCGTGCCTGGCAATTTGCTGCTCCTTCTGCAAATGCCTCAGCTTTTTCAAATGCTCCTCGTGCCTCGGCTGCGGGAATGGGATTTTTGCCTCCGGGCAGCTCTGTCTTGGTGGTTACGCAGCTGTTGTCACAAGGGCCCTGGTGCTTTCTTCCCTTGACACACGGCTTCCATGCAGTAGAGTTTTTGTAAGTGACATAATGAAGTCTTGTTCTATTGAGGTTAGTAGAAGATTCTGTTTAGACCCTTAATTTTAAAGGAAATAGTCTCATAGAGATTTCATCATTTTCATTATGTGTTAGTATCCCCTGCAATAACTTAAATCCCTCTGTGCACCTTGTGGTCATGGCATTAAATGGTTATTCTCCATGATGGTGCAACACATTTACAGAACTGTGATGTTGTTGAAGCTTAAGGGATTCTTCCCAAGTAAAATTTATGAGCTATAGTGGAACACTTAGTCTCAACTATCTTATTTTATATTACATTTGTCAAAGAGGAATGATGCTTCCTTGTTTGATCCTTTGAAGACAGAAAAACAAAAAAAAGCCATCACCCATCATCTTATTTTGCATCTGGCAAAATGACAGTCTTCCAAAAGCTTAATTTTCAGGATTCGTGAGATTTCATGAGAATCCTCGTTAATGTTTTAAAAAACCTAAGCTTTTGGTTTGGGTGGTAACAGATAAAATTTCAGCACTATGAATCCTATAGATTCAAAACTAGAGACAATGGAAACTACTATTTTTAAAAGACACCTTGTAAAGTGTAAGTCAGCATCATGATTCTGAGTGAATGAAAACTCTTCATTATCTTTTAGTGCTGGGAATGGATAAAGCTTAAGAATCTGGAAAGGTTTTGAAATTCAAAAGCCATATTCCCTGCAGACCATGGGAAGTTGGAATGGCCTGAAAGGAGTTACTGGAAAAAAATCCCACAAAAGCAGCAGCTGTGGGTGAGGTTTGTATGAAATAAAGAGGAGTTGCCTGTGGGTCTGTGGGGTTTTGTATAACAGGACAATCTGAGGTTGGGACAGGAGAGCAGGGAGGATGCTGCAGATTGTGTGCATATCAGTGTGGCAGGTAAGGTGTGTATTGCTTCAGGAACTTTGGAGCCAAAATGACTGTATTTCCCCTTCCTAACAACCAACTAAGCCTGGCAGTGTGGGAAAAGATTACAGAAACAATATGAAAGTTAATTTAATCCTTTCTATGTTATTAATATCTAAACTGAGAAGTACTCTTTACAATTTAATGTACAAATAATTTGAATAGCAGGGGAAGTCTAAGTTTTTATAGACAGCACAATGTAGGACAGATTCGGTGTATTTATTCTTTAGCCTTTGCTTAAACATATGGAAAGTGTCTTGATTGGAAGGAGATTAATAGATGAAATTCACGCTAATCTCTAACTTGGTCTCATGATGTAGGTCCTGTGTTTCTAAACTATAGTACAATATCTTAAAGATGTTGCACCAAAAGGAATGCAAATAGTTTGCCATAGTATGTGTGTGGTTGGGTTTTTTTCCCCCCCCCCTTTTTTTTTCATCTGGAATCAAAACAATTTCTTCTAGTTTATGCATAGAATAGCACAGCGTGCTGCCAAAATCTTGACTAATATCTTCCTGACTGACTCAATAGACTGGAACTAGAACCTGTGCTAAACCTGCCCGAACATAATGCTCAGCGTTAGACCTCAGCTGACTGAGTTGACAGCTGCCACCCAGACAAAATTGTTGCTGTGCTTTTTCATCTGCTGGGTTTTGCAAGGTTGGCTCTGGTCAGGGCTCCCACCTTTCTGGCCAGGAGATGACGGGGCCTGACGACCCGCAAAGCTCCCTCTGCGTGCTGGGCACCTCTCTGCGTGCTGGGAATGTTCAGGAGGAGCAGATCAAAAACGGCAACCGTGGCAGGGCTCGTCTTGCATATAATATGTGTTACATGCAGTATGTGGGAGTGTAACTGGGCACCCCACCTGCCTGTATTCAGTGTATGTGTTACGCACTGCTGCGTGCAGCACCTGGAGAGAAGGTACCTGCTCGGGTGCCCTAACTCGCCTTACCAAGGAGCTGAAGAAGTGCTCCAGAAAGCAGGAAATAGCTTAAAAAGTGCATTAACCTTCCTAGTTTTTGTATCTGAAAGTGTGGGGAGAAACACTGAGCTATAGTGGCTGGAATTGGACAATCCATTTCTTGTCATTTTTTGGCCTGGTTTGTTACTGTTTAACATTTGCTTAATAGCAATGAAACTTCCTCAAATTCAGTGGAGACTTAACTTTGTAGAATGAGAGAGTGTGGATGCAGGATGAATTCATCATTGTTATTATTTAAATATTTATGCTACAGTCCAAAAGTGATGGAAGATGAGGAGGTGTCTATGTCATATATGAAGAAAAAAAAAGTGCATAGGGATGTGTTGAGTGTTGGGGTTCAAGGGCGATTAAAAATGAGAACCAGAGAGGACAAGGAAGATTTGGCAGGCAGGCTGCCCATGGAAATTAGACACGTTCAGCTTTTGAATTAAAACATCTTTCTTGAATGGAAGCAAGCAGATATGTTGTGAAAGAAGTCTCTGTGTGGACCTTTTCAACATGAAAATGTGTGTTTTCTGTTAAATTCTACCGAGGTCAAGATAACTGTTGTTTATCACATCATAGAATCATAGAACCATAGAATGCTTAAGGTTGGAAGGGACCTCTAGAGGTCATCTAGTCCAACCCCCCTGCACACGCAGGGTCACCTAGAGCACGTGGCACAGGACTGCATCCAAGCTGTTTTTGAAGATCTCCAGAGGAGACTCCACAGCCTCTCTGGGCAGCCTGTTCCAGTGCCCTGTCACCCTCACTGTCAAGAATTTTTTCCTTAAGTTCCTGTGGAACTTTTGATGCTTCAGTTTGTGGCCGTTTCCTCTAGTTCTGCCAGTGGCCACCACTGAAAAGAGGCCAGCACCATCCTCCTCACTGCCTCCCTTGAGGTACTTACAGACACTGATCAGGTCCCCTCTCAGCCTTCTCTTCTCCAGGCTGAACAGGCCCAGCTCCCTCAGCCTCTCCTCATAGGGCAGGTGTTCCAGGCCCCTGATTATCCTTGTAGCCCTGCGCTGGACTCTCTCCAGCAGCTCCACATCCCTCTTGTACTGTGGAGCCCAGAAGTGGACACAATACTCTAGATGCGGCCTCACCAGGGCTGAGTAGAGGGGCAGGATCACCTCCCTCGACCTGCTGGCGACACTCTTCTTAACGCACCCCAGGATCCCATTGGCCTTCTTGGCCACGAGGGCACACTGCTGCCTCATGGTCAACTTGTCATCCACCATGACGCCCAGGTTTTTCTCTGCATGGGACTAATCAGTACAGAAAATAAATAGGTTGCATTCATACACAAATTTATACGTATGCTATGTGGAATGTTATGTGTTTCACTTGCAATTTGAAAATGTCCCTTTCAAGATTTTATACCACCAATAAACTAGATCTAGCTCATCAAGCAAAATCTCCCTCTGGCATCCAAATATAGGAGTGCAAATATGCATGGTAAATTGCAGGTAATTTTTTTCCTTTTCATGTATGCATACACCAGCTATTCTGTTTCTCAGACCTGAGTAATCGTTTGCCTTGTATTTAATAACCATGAAGCTCTGAAGCCACAGGTCTTCATAGCACTCCATGATTTGTAGCATAGGGAATATACATGAGTATAAATTTAAAAGAATGAATTAAATTTGATTTTCTGCTTAGCTTTGTACTTCAAGTGATATATGCTTAGACTTCTAAAGTCTAGGCAAAAATGGTATTTTTTGTTTTTAAGAGAACTTTTTAAAAGTGAAATTATTTTACATGAACTTTTCAGTATAAATCAAGACTTGCATTTTTTCATTTTCATTCTCATTCAGAGCATTTAACCGGGGCCCCACGTCCCCCCTCTCCTGCTCCTCGCTGTGGTGGGCTGTGGCTTTCGGCCTTCCTGCCCGTGGCAGTCTCAGGGACTCCGGGCTTCTTCATAAAGACCCTTTTCTGCTCACCTTCTACAGCACGTGCATAGTTGACTCCCTTTCATTTCCGCTTACTTTGCCAGAATCTCTCTTCAGTTTTCTGCATCTTCTTAATGTGCATAGAGGGTCTGAAAGTCCATTGTACGCGTTGTTAAGTAGCTGTGTTTCCCTCAGTGCTCTATGGTTGCATATGTGGGAAAACATGACTTTCAATTGACTATAAGTTGACTTTCAATTAGGCTATAAGCATCAACAGGAAAGAGAAGCGGTATGTTTGAACATGCCTAGCTTAATTAAGCATGTAACTAGTGTTTTCTAGAGTAGTAACAATTTGTTATAGTTTATTGGTTACTACATTCTGATTCATTTCACATGCGTCTCTTCCATTTATTTGTGTTTCATTGTAGTGATTGCTTATAAATATTTTGCTGTGAATAGTCAATGTTCCCTACTTAACTAATATACTTGTGCTTTTTTTCTCTCTCTGACTGGACAAAGATTTGATTAAGAAGAATAAGAAAATAATAACACATCTGGATGTATTTAGAATGAAATGTAGTCTCTGCTGTAATTCTTGATGATCTTCACATTCAGGAATATATGCTGTTCTGCAGAGTACCATTATTACGTAAATCATAGCAAAACAACTTTAACTTTCTGAGTATGCCTGTGAGGACACTGGTCGTATTTTTTCCCTTCTTATTCCTGGATTATCTTAGGTAAGAAATGATCAATTTCTATAATTAACTCTTAATTTAATCTCTGCATAAAATATTAAGTTTTACTTAAGTAAGGGTACTGGATGACTTTAACATTAGAAAAGAAGGGTTCATATGTAACTATATCTGTTGACTGCTTTGCGGCAGACTTTGCTCTGCCTCCCTCCCAGAAATTCCATGCTGATTTCTGCCTCTTCTCTCTGATGTTACTCATTTTTGCTTGCAACTGCTTGAATTTTTATCTTACATTATTTCTATCTTATTATGTCCTGTTCTAGTACATTCTTATTATATCCCATTCTCTCCAGTAATCATGCTATTTCCTGAGTTGCCTCAGTCTAAATGCTGAACTTGGGCATCCGAGGATGGTTGAGTTAGATGAGAGGCCTTCAGGATCCATCGCTGTGGGATGCAGTCAGTCTTACTGAAGGCAGTGGGATACAGCTGAATCTTACTGAGGAATATCCCGTGGGGCCTGAGCCATGGGTGCTGCCCTGACGTCCCTTGGCATCTTGCTCCCCTGGGATGGGGGACCAGCCCTGCAGGCAGCCCTGACTACACCAGCCGTGTGGTGCCCTGACATCAGAAAAGTGATTTTTCCTTTGAGTTAGGGTTTTTCCTCTCTTATTTTCCTTTCTGGCATCAAGGTGAAGACATCTCTGCTGCTGGGGCTACTCCAGCCAAGCCCTGTCTCAGTTTTCCTTTCTTCGAAGTTCTCCCGCCAGACACATCTGGCAGTTGTGGTGAGACAAGGTCGCCTGAACCTTTCTCCCTTTGTGTGGCTTGGTCACCCCCTCAGTCCTGCATCCCCAGTAGGGGGGATCCCTTTGAAGCCTGTTCCCAGACACCCGCCTTGGTACTCACCTGTGGTGACCACAGGCAGGTTCTCCTCAACGCGTTCTACCACACAGCAACCCCATCTGAAGCTTTAGGTTAGGTCTTCGCATGTAATCCTGAGCTTTAGTCTCTCTTTGAAAGCCATGTAGGCAAAATATTGATCTGATCCGGTTTGATTTGCTTGTTCTTCTTTTTATTTAGATGAACATTGATAACTCTTCTGCCTTGCAGCTGCCATGCTAAATGGCATTCGGGCTGTGGGACGAGCGCTGTCGTGACACTGTATCAGGGCATTCATTTCATCCCCTGAGGTGGCACCTGTAGGGAGCAATGGCAGAAGCTGATCCCTAATAAAGACTCTTTTCATGGCTAGAGAAGTCAGAACTGTAAAGGAGAGAGAGGAGAGAAAAAAACAAACAAACAAACAAACAAAAAAAACAGAACAGGGAGAACTGTAACTTGAATTTAAAAATGCACTTCCAAAATCAAAACTATTGAGAAAGGCAAAGAAAGTATTGTCTAGCTCTACAAATACAAATGTTAAAAATCTCTATCAATTTCCAAATCAAGCACTTTCCACTGGAACAGGGATGGGAGTATGAAAGTTGCAAGTACAAGGTAAAGATTTGGGCAAATCTTTGCAGTTAGACCTGGCCAAAAGCCTGCAGGAAAAAAATGAGGGCAGGAGCTCTTTCCAGAAAGAGTTTTTTGTTTTTGCTGCTCTTACTCCAGTTAATCCAGTGGATCTATCCATATGGTTTAAACAACGGTAAAATAAAGTGGTGGTTTGTGCTTTTATTTGGGAAGGAAAATATCGTTTACTGGATTAGACCACTTTTATTAGAAGATCTGGAATTAGGCCTCTTGTTTAAAAGTAATTCATGTTTAAACTTCTGTTTTTTGACTCTTTCAGGTATATACCTATTCTCCCTATTTTCAATTTATTTTACAGTTGTGAAAATCAGACATAGCTCTTAAAAATATAATTATGTATATTATATACCTATATTATGTACATTAGATAATATATAGCATACATATTAATTAATGTAATTACTTTTAATCTGAAAGTGCAACTTGAAAAAAATACAGCAAAGGTCTCAATAACATGGAGGTTGTCAACACTTGTATTAAGAGCTAATTCAGAAAAAAAAGTACGTGACTCTTGCACAGCAGAAACATCTCAGGTACCTTCTGAAGGAGATGTGTATGGCAGAGTGGGAGCTTTCAGTGCTGTGGCTCTCCTGGTTCAGTGCATTCCCAAACCAGGCTTTTATTATTATTATTATTATTATTTATTCTTTCCTTCCCCTCTCTTTGTTTATAGGTCTTACACGACAGTTATTTGATTTATGCAACAAAATCAGTATTGGAAATTGAGTTTATTTCTGAAAACTTTGCAGGAGGAGAGGCGCAGCTGCTTCCTTTTGCATTTATTTCTCTCTCGCGGTTCTGTTTTATAGGGGAATGAGCTTAAATACACAGATCAGCTCTGAGGAAGTTTTGTTGCTTCCTCCTGCTTTGCTTTCCATATTCGGCAGCAGTGGATGGGGTGGCAGAAGGTGAAGTACAAATTGGAGCTGGGAGGTTTATTGCCATTTATTCGTTTGACCTTTCTTCTGGGGGGGTCTTTTGGTTTGAAGCGCTTCTTTCACAAGTGTTGCCCTACTTAGTTTTAACTATCTATATTTTTTTAAGCCTTGTTTGATACAAGATAGATATTTTCCAAAGTTTCAACAAAATGCTACTGTTAAAGCACTTAATATAGCTATGAGCTAGTACTGTTGTATTGGTGGTTTTTCTGAACACATACACTGAAGACCGGTGGGGATGTTACAGCTTTTCTCTGATATAGCTGATTATCAGTAAGATCAGTAACATCTCTTTATTTCTGATTCAAGTTTCAGGTTTATTTATATTTATTAGGGGCTTAAGTTTAGCAGGAGAACATTCTGAGTGCATGTATGTGTTTGTATATTTATATTTTTTATTTCTGAACGGTCCAAGTCAGCTGCTTTGATCAGGGCGTGATCTCCCATTTGCAGTTGGTAACCAAGACTTGTCTGTATTATTTAGCATTGCAAATATGACTTTTTTTTT
Source organism: Tinamus guttatus (assembly GCF_000705375.1). The sequence goes on from NW_010578495.1 coordinate 160,516, forward strand.
TTCAAGCGAGTGTGATTTTCTTTCGTTTATCTGTTTGTTTTTGCTTCAGCTGATTTTTCTTTGGATTGTTAACTGTAAGCCTAGAAGCCTGGGCTGTATTTCTGTACACTAGCAAGCTGCTTAGGGCTGAATATTTTATTGATTACTATTGTTTTGTTGTAACTGGAGCTGTTAATATAGGGTGACTTTCTTGCCCTGTATTAGCAAGTGGGCTTTGTGCAGCTGTTCTGGGTGGGATTCGGGCAAACAAAATCCATCACTCTTACAATGCCTTCATGTTCCTGTAAACCAAACACACCCCTGCTGTAGGGGGTGCACTAAAGACATCATATTCTGGAAACCTGGGGGTAAAATTCTGCTTTTCAGCACATCCACAATCTTGTAGGTTGCTTCAGAGCTTCCCTAGGCTGGAGCTTCCTTCCAGGCTCTCCAAAGCAATCCAATCCTCAGCAGCATAGAAGTCATCCCAGAAAACACTGGTGTGCCTGGGAGCATGGTCTCTGGCCTGCCTTTGAATTTGGCAGTGTTCACCAGAACCTCGTATTTCTGTTTCCCTGGAGTGGGGTCCTGCCACGATAAGACACCAGCTGAGGAGACGATGGTGCCAGGCGCGTGTGCCTGCTGCGTGGCACGTGGCTGGACGATGTCTCTGCATGCTCTAGGGAGCATCCTTGCCAAAAATGAGGTTTGTTCCTACCTTCTTCATTTTTGCTTGTTGAAAATCTGGCCGATTTCCTGCTGGGTTGTTTATTCAGTGCTCCTGGAGTTGCACCTTGCATGAAAGGATCCAAGTTGCTTCAGGATGAATTTGTGGCACTGGGTGCAAAATACACTGGGTATGTGGAGCAAATCAATTGTTGAGAAAGCCCTGCTGACTTGAAAGGAAATGGTTGTTTTCTTCCCAAAGTTGTGGTGGCAGAGTTTCCAGTATCTCCCATGTGACTCTCACTGGAGGCAGAAGTAGTGTCAAACCAAGCAGTTAGTGTCTTGTCAGCATCTTGTGACTGCGCAGACTGTATCTGATTTCGTTACAGTAATTTCAGACAATAATTCACTTGATGCTTTTATCTCAGCCAGCAACTATTTGAGGCTTACAAGCCCAAAATTGGGCTTTTGGCCAAAGAAGGAGGAAAAAATTAGCTCCTCCCTTTAGAAGGAGGAAAAAATTAGTTCCTCCCTTTAAAGGACAGGGAGACTTCTAGGGAAGTTCCCAGGGGACACCTGAACTGGCTTTTAATAGGCTATAGCAGCTCAGATAGGGAACCGGGCTCTCTGTCGTTGCTATCTATGGCCACGTTGGTGTCCCGAGTCCACCTATTTCGCACCCTTTCCTCACCCTTTGGGCAAAACAGGCCAGACCATCTCTGCAAGCTGCAGAACGGCCATTTAGACCTAATGAGAACTGTGTTTGTATGTGCTTCTTGCATATGGTGTGGCATATATGTAGCCAGGCTTTGATTTGTGCCTAAATACTGCGATGAGAGACCAAAGCTAAGACAGATCTATTCAACTCAGTCATCCTGCGCATAACCTCAGTGCAAGTTTTGGTCGTGGTTACAGGCGGCAGCTATGGTCCTACCATACTGTGTAGTATTGTGAGTTTTCAAGTACTTTTTTCAAGTACTTCTTTCCTTTTTCATGCTCCTTTCTGTTGTCTCTTCATTTAATCATTTCTGTCACATAACCTCTCCTTCTGCCAGAGGTACCCAACTGGCACGAGGTCTCCTGCTTTATGAGGTTCCTCCTGCCTCTGTGTTACAGACCTTACCTTACCTTAGCATTTGTCTTAATTTACTGTGGCGTGCGGGTTCTGCAGGCCATGGACTAACAGATGGGCAGTGATAATTCTTCCAAGGTTTACGAATTTTTGTGTTATCTTTCAGTTAGCATAAAATCTCCATTTTCAAGGTTTTCTCTAAGTCTTTATAAGGCGATATGTTGCTAATTCTATGCTGCAATGATAATAAAAAGCTGTTAGCACAAAATCCATTTATAGATCAGCAATATTTGCAAAGACTAAAAATACATCCTAACTTGGACAGAGATTGAAGTCTGGGTCTGGCAACCCTACTGGGAGTAATCAATCCCTCTGCCCGAAATAACC
>NW_010578495.1:162666-187984 GCF_000705375.1 Tinamus guttatus
GGCTTAGACCTTTTCAGGCTGTATTTCATGGTCCCTTATAGGCAAAGACCTTAATGGTTACACATCTGTAAAGACTTAGAGACAGGTGGGAATGAAATAATGTCATCATAGTGACTAACTTTTCTAATTAAATTACGGATCCATTTCTATTCTGGTGAATTGTTCTTCATTCTAAAAATTTTCAGAAATACTTGTATTTTAGTATTTTAGGGTTTTTTTTTCCCCATCATTTTTCTCTACCTACAAGGTCATTCTATTTGTAGTCTTGTATATTTTTTATGTTTCAGACCTTAGAGTGAAAATAGCAGTTCTGTGTTCTACCATCCTGCATTTTGTTCCATCCTCCTCCTCATGAGATTAAAAGAAATGCAATAAAAAATTGAAATATAGCAGTGAATAAAATCCGCTACTACTGAAGTCACCATGTGTGTATCCTTTCATTTTGTGTAAACAGACATTGGTCTTCAAGATTTCAGTGAATAATTTATGTTTAATTTGGGAATGCAAGATATGGTTTTTAAAACATAGGCGTGAGCGTGCGTAACAAGGAGAATTTGGCTGCAGAAATTTTTTCAAGCCTTTGGAGTATGCAAGTCCCCCAGAGCTGAATGATTTCAGAGCAAGATGGTGCTCGTAAATGACTGCAGTGACGGAGAGGCAGTGTGCGTTAGACACATGCGCTCGTTTGGTGCAAGATGGGGTGAGAACTGTGGGGCTTCCAGCTTCTGGCGAGGCAGCCAAGGCACAGATTGCAAAATCAAACATTTGTCAAGAGTTAAAAGATTTTTTTTTTCAGGCTCACTTGATCTATTTGGCTGGTGGTAGTGTTTCCTTCTGGTATCTTTGTTAAATGTAAATGGACATTTTATAAATATATATACTATACATATATATATATGGTATCTTACAGCTGTGTGGTGGACTGTGCTGATGATAGAGAGATGGCTTCTGGTGGCCAGTTGGAGCGTCCTTGAGGTTTGTGGCTGGGTTCGCGAGAAATGGCAATACTTTAATATGAACTAGCTGTGTACATTGTTTTTGCGGCTGAGGGAGAAAACGCTCTTAGAATTTCTCTTATCCAAAAGCAGCAAGAGCAAGAAAAGTCAGGTCCAGAAAGACCCCGTTTTTCTCCACATTTATAAAGAAATCCTGTTGTGGCTCCTTCTGTTGGATGTATCCAGCTGTGCACATGTCTGTGCTAAGGAAAAGTCTTTGGAAGGAAAAAATCTTATTTTTTTTTACCAAGCCTATTGGGGTCAATTATGCAAATAAAATTTTGAAGATTTTCAGCTATGTTACTTCAGTTTTTGCTGTCAGGTACAGTCCCTCTGAAGATATTCAGAATTCCCCTATTAAATTTCAGAGTGCAGAATAGCACTTGCTTTTTGACTCCTTTGGTCACACAGCAGGGCAAGGATTAAGTTGGCAGGAAGTTTATGACCATGTGTAAAATGATATGTCTGTGCAAACATAACTTCTGCTGATAATTTTGCACTAGATTCTTGGTATCAATCTCTGGATCTTCCAGAAAAAAACTATGAAGACTGGCAGTTCCTCAAACATCAACGTTATTTTAAAATGTATTATTTCATCCCCTTTTCTAGGGATAGGTCTGTCGGGTAGGATTCCCCAGCTTGCCAATATACCATGTTTCTTTTAGTTATATCAGAAGTATTGATACTATTTTAGTAACTTACTCTTTGCAAGGAATTACATAAATAAAGAAGAAAGTTGTGGACTCTCTTTGTCACTAAATATCAAGGCTCAGATTTGTGTGTATGCTTTTTTATTTCTTCTTTTTTCCCTCCAGCAAACTTTGTGAAAAGCTACATTTTTGTTCATTTGCTGGAAGATATCCCAAGTTACATTTCTAGACTTGGGAAAAAGATCTGGTTCATGATATATCTCAAAATCAGTTTATGCTCTAGACAGTAGAAGAGCTGAAGGGAGGAACTTGTCAAAATGATGTAGACAGAAGGCTTGGTAAAATAGAAGCACAGACAAAATAGTTCCTGGGACCTGATCCAGATATTTAGAGCTCTTCTCTAAGCAAGAGATCCTTTGGTAGCTGGATTCCTCTCCTCGTGGGGAGGAGCTTTATCAAGTATCCAGGAAACCTTCATGAATACTTTTCACAAGAAAAGCCCTTGCTAAGTGATTTGCAGTCTTTATGAGTAGTGGCACTTGTGTAGGTATCGGAGAGTGTCCGTAGCCCTAATGCATGCGCAGCGCGTCCTGAGAAGGGAGGGTTATAAGTAAAATAGGGAGCGTTTCAATGACACAGTCGTATATTCTGAGCCCCTCTTCAGTCATGACCCCTCTCTCCTTGGTTTATGGAGTCCTGCACTGTTACTGTACGCATGACTGGCAGTGCAGTAAATAGCATTTTGCTTGCAGTTCCTGCATGTCATTTACTTTGTTTTCTGTGCGGAGTCATCGCTACAATATGGTTGTGCAGAATTAAAGTGGTACCTTTCTTCATGTTTGCTCTACCTCAAGTTTTCTTGTTTTGGATGTGTATTTCTGTTCCTCTGTGTAACTTTAGAATTGATTTCGATAGCTTACCAAAAATATTAAGTCCTTACAAGCTTTTTGGAAGTAGGGGAAAGGAAAGAGATGTGGGTACCCACATATGGAGCGTGCAGCGTAACAACTCCACATATTAGACACCGGAGAACTCACAAGCAGGGATGTGGAACGGGGAGGAGGGAGGGAGGAGGGAAGAGACACTTGGCTGGTGGGAGAGATTTCAAGCAAATCTTGCAGTTTCTCAGAGCAAAGTCAGTAGACTTGTAGCAAATTAGCGCTCCCTGATGATGGCAATCTGTGCTCATTGGCTTTGTGTAATATCTAAAAGTGATATTATATTTTCCTGGTTGTGCTTTGACCCGCGGTGTTACTGAGCAGGGTTTATTTCAGGAGGTAAGCCGAGACGTGCCCATACTGGAATGTGAGCGAGCGCGACGCTGGTGACATTTAGCAGGATCCCGGCCTCACAGCGGTGTCCCCACTGCGCTGCGGATGCTGTGTGTCCCAGGGAACGCCTGGCTGTCTGGAAGCTGTGGGTGTCCTGGCCCTGTCGCTGGCACCAGGGATCGCTGCAGCGCAGGAGGCTCCAGGGAACCAGGAGGTCACCCCAGGAGCCCCTTGCGGCTCTGACTGCCCTGTCCGGGAATGTGCCACCTACTGCAGCTCTAAGTTTTAAGCCTTGCAATTGTTTCAGTCTTTAAATGGAAGAAAACAAGAAAAAAGTGCAAAATGTGCCCCTACACAGTCTCTTTGGGTTTAAAGTATTAAATATTGTGAATACATTTAAATGCTACATGCAGAAAATCCAGTGTTGAGCAGTGATTTTGCATGTGACTGTTCAGTTTGGTACCAGGGCATGCTTTGGCATGCTCAGGGCTTTGTTTTACTCAATTAGCTCAAGGCCCCTCTCCCCCGCTGCTTTTTTTTCTTCTCTTTGGAAACTGTGGGGAGCTGCTGGCTCCCTGGCTGCAGCCCCAGGGCCAGAGTCACAGGGACAAATTCCCGGCAGGTCTATGGAGGCAGCACAGCTGGAGCCAGGATGAGAGGGAGTTGGAGGGGGTAATTACCTGGTTAATGAGGAAATAGTAGCTGCCCTCACAGCATCGTCCCCAGCATCACCAGGCCTGTGGTCAGTAAGCCTTAGGCCTCGCACAGAACTTGAAAATGTTGGAAAAACTATTTTTGTATCTCTCTGTCAGTAGACAGAAATGCTATTGGATTTCATTAATCATGAGCATGGGAAGGAAACAGACTGCTGAATAAAATGTCATTTTAATTGATCATTTTAAGTGTGGAAATTAAGAAAGAGGCTTATCATTATTTCAGGATAACTATTCATGTGACAAAGTTAGTGCTGTTGCTCCTTTCTCTGAGCTCGCAGCCCTTAGGCTTAGCTTCTTACAGCATTTGCACAGCCACCTAAGCAAACTGTACTGCCCACTTCCCCCTTCCTTCAGTAGCATCTGTAGAGGGTTTTATTTCACTAAGACAATTAATTTTGTGGTCATCCAAAGGCTCCTGTGTCAGCTCTCTGGGAAAGGTAAAGACAAAGACAAATTTTTATTTGATGGTTCAGCTGGTTACACATTTTAGGATCTCTGAAATCTAAAATAAGAATTTGAGATGAGAAAGATAATTTAATAATTGAGGCTGCTTGTCTCCTTGGGTGAATATTTTTCCCCCTTTCCATGATGTTAAACACACATGCAGTTTTCACTTGCTTTCCACTACTTTTCCAGGCACTAGTATGGCTATATATTGTGTAGAGCAACACTGTATTTGAAAATACAGTGCTACTATATATAAAATATACATCTCATGCTTTGAGTTAATAATTTGCCTATTCTTGTAGCCGCTGTCTTTTTGCATCTTTTGTCAACACAGTTCAGTTAACTGGTCTCTTCTCAAAGAAATGCTTTGCTGATGGCTTTTGGGAAGGAGGCCTAAGAGCTATTGTAGGTGTCTCCTGTGAGATACCACGTGTATCGGAAGCATTTGGAGTCAATGCAGATGTTTGCTTTGGTCTTGGGTGGTAATCGAGACAAACGAGTGGTCCATGGAATTTCCCAAGCATCGCAAGCAGGGTTTAAATGCCAAGCGCGCTCCTCCACTTGCCCCATGGCTAGAATGTTTTGGGTTGAGCTGGCATTAAATCTAGGGCAGTTTGATCATAGTTTCAGGGTGTGCATGGTCTTGGTTTTCCTCTGGCCCTGACAACGGTCCCGTATTTGTTTTTACAAGTTTTTTGGCTGTTGAGCAGAGGCTTTGATTGCTCGTGATTCTGATGGGAGAGCGAAGAGGGGATGTGGCACTGGGTAGCTGGCCGGGAATCGCATGCTGTGCGTCTGTGGTGGAAACATCAATTGGGGGATTGATTTTATTCTAATTTTCTTGACGCTGAGCTCAGACCAAAATAATCTTCTTTGCGTGTTAGAGGGGTATTGGAAGGTCAGAGGGAGAACAAGGCCCAAATTGATTTGAGTGTTTTTGTCCAAAGCCAAGATCACAGATTTTTAGCCTTTCTCTTTTCAAGCTTCCTCGTGTTTTTGACTCTGCAGGTGTTTTGTGGCTATACTTTGCACATTGCATGAAAGCTTCATAGCGTTAGCTTGTGGCAAGGAAATAGCAAACTAAAGCTGTGTCATTTTGGGGCTATTTTGTGTTATGTGGAAACATAGCTCTTCCTTCTCCAATTTTCATGTTCTGTGGCTATTTGGAGTTAGTACATCCAGTGTAAGCATAGGACTTCCAAGGATAGCAATTCCTTTTGTGAGGAAAACACTACTATTCTGGATCGTCTTTCCTTCTCTCAGGACTTCGCCCTGAATTTCTTGAAATTTATCCCTCTACTTTTTCTCTAAGGGAGAGAGTAAAAAACTGAGCAGGACTTGCTATATGATAGAGTGGAGGGATGAAAAAAATACAGTGTGAATCTCCCCTAAATCTGGGAACTCCCCTTCTGGGAGCTTGGGGGAAAAAAAAGTTGCAATGAGATTTTCTTAGTGCTTCTAGTGCTTAGTGCTTCTAGTTGTTGTGTCCTGCAGTGTTGTGCACTGCACTTATAACTACAGACACTATTAAACCCTTTTCTGTTTGGTTTAGTCACATCATTTGGGTAGGGATTGCAATCAAAAAGGTTCACTTTAGCATTGTAAAATGTCAGCTGGTGTTTTACAAAGCCATTTTTAATCTGCATGAAAACTCCCAAATTTCTCTCTGAAGAATAAAATCAATCAATTTCTCGCTGTCTGTTTTTATTTAAATTCTGGGTTAGGTTGTGCTCTGAGAAGGTCATACAAGTCAGGAGGTGCCATAATACAGGGTAGTGCAACGTAAGCTGGGATGTTCTTTTAAACTACATAGGGGGGTTGCACGTCTTGAGGGGAAGATGTGACATTTTCCCCTGGGTTTTCCCTTTCCAGGAGGCAGAAATCAAACAACACTGGAAGCTGAATCACATTAAAAAACAATCATGTATTTTGTGTCAGTTTTCTGGTGGTGTTGACTGCCCTCTCAGGAGTTTTGCTTTGTTTTTCCCTTGCAATAGTCAAAAATCTGTTCCCCTATGTGGCTCCAAGGAGAGGGTAGTGCAGGAGGAGGGTCCCTGAGCGCTGGGAATGGGTGTGCAGGTTGCTGCGCCAGGGCAGCGCTTACACCATGCTGATCTGCCAGGCTTGAGAGACCCGGACGTAAATATCTCTAACACTCCATTGGGTGAGATTGTTCTGTGTGATTTTAATTAAGCCCAGTTGGTTAATTCCTTAACAATATGCTCTTGGAGATTATTGCACAGTTCAAATCTGAAAGTTTTTGCAACAAGTAAATACACTGATGTGTAGCTTTCGAAAGGGTTTTGGATATCTGGGTCAACCAATGTCTTAATTATTTTCTCCATATTTATCTCTGAAAATGTTTTTAAGTTGGAGATGAAATAAAAACAGAGTATTATTTGGAACAGTAGAGGAAAGTAAGAAATACTCTGAATTCATTAGTAACCCAGATCTTGACAGCATGGACCATGGCTGGTAATAAGTAATATATGATGCATATACGAAGTTATGTATATGCTTCATTTACTGCACAGAAAGCAAGGTGAATAGTAAGAATATGATTTGATTTGCGCTTCTGAGCTGTTTAGCACATGGAGTGTCTTACTTCTTTTGCCGGGCCTGGAGGATACTAGAATGGTGCTTTTTGAGCTTATTTCATGTGTGATTGCTGGTTAGAAGCGAGTTACCAGTTACAAAGTGCTGCCCACTGCTCTCTGAAGGATCTCACGAATCTGAAGTGCTTCCATGGGCTTCCCCAGGTTTGTCTGAATACACTCACACGCCCCTGGCAGCAGTTCCTCATACTGCTGTGCGTGTTGAGAGCTTACGCACCTGGTGTCCTCATCAAAAGGGTAGATTTTAGTTCCCTAGTTAAAAATTTGCATGGAATTGCAATCCTGCATGGATTTTCTGCAGATGACTGGTCCCCATGTCTGTCCAGAGCTGACCAGCGAGTTCCTTATTCTGCTTGGAAAGTAGTAACAGAACAAGGTCCAGGTGAGTTTGGTGCATGCAGTTTCGGTCTGGGCCAGCTGGGTGTGCAATTAGCAAATTTTTGTCTATTTTCAGGACACAGAGCACTTGTCATCTACTGTGGTTTTGTGTTCTGCATTTGTAAGGCTGAAGTATCACAAGCTTGATGGTGAGCTGGTTGCTTCTGTGCTTCAGATGTTGTACATCTTTGTCTATGCATACATATCGTAGCTCTGTAAAAGTCAATGGGAGTTTTTATGATTGAAGTTTTTAAAGGTTTGGAGTTTAATTCTAATTTCAGAGGGAGGAGCAAAGAGTCTACTTTTGTCTCTAGCACACTGTAGTGGTTGCAGAGACCAAAAGTCTGTTTTATGCCTTATGTCTTTGTTGCAGTGAACATCTCTTCATGTTAATTCACATTAATGTTGAAGTTCAGGCTGTTGTGCATGATGTGGGAAGTGGCTAATTTGGATATTTGGAAAATGGCTATTTGGATATAATTTGGAAAAGTCAAGCCACAGCCGCCCAGGTCTCCATGCGCTGAAGACCCTGCCTGGAGCCCCGAGTGCTGATGCGTGTGGTTGTGTCGCTGCTGTTACTCAAAGGGGGTAATTTAAGGGTGTCCACACTGTCAGCAGGAGCTGCTGCATCATTTAGCAGATGGTGGCATTACATTTACAAGGGCGTGGCCATATATCTTTGAAACCAAAGGCTCTCTTTTGTGTAGCTGTTTATAAGCGCAGGTCACATAGCAGGTGGAACAGTTTGCAGGTGACTAATGACACACTTGCACAAACCCTTTTGTTTCATTGCAAGTGTATAATGCTAAAGTATCCAAGCACCTCATTTAAAATTTAGTGTCCTAATCTATCCAAAAATGTAGATGCCCTAATAAAATAGTTCATAGTGATATTAAGTCAGGGAAGATTGCAGCTTTCCAAAGGTAAGTATTGTTGTTGTTCCAAATGAAACCATCTAAACTCCTGCAGTGTTAGCTCTTACTGCCCAAGGTAATCTGCAGCCACGTGTCACTGCTTTGCTCGCAAGGCTGGGGAGCTGCTCGGGTCCCTCCCTGAAGTGCAGTGGCTGAACATGCAGTAAGGGAAATGCGGATAAATAAATGGCAGGGCGGTATCGCTGGGTTCAGTTTGCATTAAGGGAAACATGGAGGGAACGGTGATATCATTGGATTCAGTTTGCAGCTGCTGCAGTCAAGACAACTTCATTGGCAGCCCTGCTTGAGGTACAGCTGAACGTACTGCATACTGAAAGCAGTCAAGCTCTCCAGTTTATTTTCAATCTTTGTATCTTCCAGCATGGTATTTCCTTTAGGTTTTCTAATATTTGAGCATTTTAAGTTCTCATATGTTTATGTCCATCATCAAAGTTAGTTCATGTTCTACCTTAAAAAAATGACATCACTCCTTTTCTTTAAAGATTTTTTTTCAGAGAACACTTTTATTTTTTAGTGAAACATGTATCCATAAAAATGATTTGGTGAGCAAAAGTTACAGTAATATTTTGTCTTGTGAAAAATAAAAATATCCTATTTGAAAACTTATCTTTTTTATTTTTATCCGTTATTTATTATCAGTTAATTATTTTTATGTCATAAAGGCTGGACCCTAATCACAGAAAAGTAAGTGGGGGCTTTACTGTTCAGTGAAGTCTGAGTTCAATCTTATTTGATAGTGTCTGTCTGACCTGATTTGATGTTATTTGTAGCTCCTGGCACAAGGCATTATTTCTTGTTCATGCTCAGCAGCTGATCCACATAGTCCACAGTTTAATACAAGTAGTGGGAGGGAGTATCAGAATTTAGAATGAACAGGCCCCACTCTGATGATGATTCATCTTTCTGAACAAGACCGAGGGTGTAGGTGGCCTTTTACTGTAGTACGTAGGGGATCTGGCTGCTTTTCAGAGGAGAGGAAACTACATGGAGGGATATTTAAATACTTTGCATCAAAATTGTAGCAACCAGAAATCTTGAGAGAAGGCCTGAACGAATATTCATGTTTCATCACTATTCCAGTTCACAGTGCAAACTCGGGACAGGAGTGAAGGATTTTTGAAAGATGCTTTAGATCTCTGTTGTTAGGAAGTGAGTCTCTGTAAGGTTATGCGTTTTAAGAGTTTGTGCCTTAACAACATTCATTTTTCACAGAATCATAGAATGCTTAAGGTTGGAAGGGACCTCTAGAGGTCATCTAGTCCAACGCCCCTGCACACGCAGCGTTACCTAGAGCACATGGCACAGGACTGCGTCCAAGCGGGTTTTGAAGATCCCCAGAGAAGGAGACTCCACAACCTCTCTGGGCTCTGTCACCCTCACTGTTAAAAAAAATTTTCCTTAAGTTCCTGTGGAACTTTTGGTGCCTCAGTTTGTGGCAATTACCTCTAGTTCGGTTGGTGGCCACCAGTGAAAAGAGGCCAGCACCATCCTCCTCACTCCTTCCCTTGAGGTGCTTATAGACACTGATTAGATCCCCTCTCAGCCTTCTCTTCTCCAGGCTGAACAGGCCCAGCTCCCTCAGCCTCTCCTCATAGGGCAGATGTTCCAGGCCCCTGATCATCCTTGTAGCCCTGCGCTGGACTCTCTCCAGCAGCTCCACATCCCTCTTATACTGTGGAGCCCAGAACTGGACACAATACTCCAGATGAGGCCTCACCAGGGCTGAGTAGAGGGGCAGGATCACCTCCCTCGACCTGCTAGAGATGCTCTTCTTAATGCAGCCCAGGATCCCATTGGCCTTCTTGGCCACGAGGGCACACTGCTGCCTCATGGTCAACTTGTCGTCCACCATGACACCCAGGACTTTCTCTGCAGAGCTGCTCTCCAGAAGGTCGGTCCCCAGCCTGTACTGGTGTCTGGGGTTATTTCTCCCCAGGTGCAGGACCTTGTACTTGGCCTTGTTGAATTTCATGAGATTTTTCACCGCCCAGTTGTCCAGTGTGTCCAGGTCCCTCTGGATGGCAGTGCAGTCCTCTGGGGTTCAGCTACTCCTCCCAGGTTGGTATCATCAGCAAACTTGCTGAGGGAGCACTCTGTGCCTTCATCCAGGTCACTGATGAATAAATTGAACAGGACTGGACCAAGGACTGACCCCTGGGGGACCCTGCTAGCTACAGGCCTCCAACTAGACTCTGCACTGCTGATCACCACCCTCTGAGCTCTGCCATCCAGCGAGTTCCTAATCCATCTCACTGTACACTCATCTATCCCATACTTCCAGAGCCTGCCCAGGAGGATGTTGCTTGCTTTTTTTTGCTTGCTTTATTTATTTATTTGGTAAGACATAGGCATAGCTCTTCCAAAAGAGTGGGCAGCATTGTTTTGCCTGTTGTCGCAAGTCCTGTTACCCAAATTTCCTTATCTCGACTCATAAACAATATATATATTTTCTGATCCTCCTGCTTACACGCGGACCATCTCTCTCCCTTGCTTTGTGTCCTTGTGTGCTGTCTCCCCCCCGATCTGTCTGGACTCCATACCTTTCCAGTTTGTCTCCAGAGGGTGCTCTTACTTTGTGTTTGGCTGACAAGGCCTCCATTGAGGATATCTAAAAGCAGTAGTAGGGCGATGCTGTCTGCGGTGCGAGCCCTGCCTTGAGCTGAGGCTGCCTCCAGGTGGCCTGCAACATGGCCGCCGCTGGGGCCGCCAAATGGCAGCTCATGGAGATCTCACCCCGTTGCTCTGAGGGGAGGTGATCCAGGAGGGAATCGCAAGGCGAGTAAAACACAAAGGAAAAAGTTTAACAGGCGTCTCTCACTCTTCAAAAACAACTGATTTAAGGGTGGCAATGCCATATATGAAAACATGAAGTAGTCTTCTGAAATATAAAGTGGGAAGTGCTATCTGTAGCAAATAGACTCTGTTTGAAGAGGAAATACCTAAGAAAATGGCCAATTGTTAAGTGAGCAAATCCTCTCCTCAAAACCCTGTGGTATTTGCCCAGGATTGGCGGTGGGGCGGGGAGGTAATAAGAACACATAGCTGAAATACTTTAGTTGAGAATTTTATCTTTCTTGACAAACACTATTTTTTTATTGCCCTTCTAGTTTCAAGTGACTAAATTGTTAAATATTCAAAGTTTTTTTCTTCTCCCCTTTCCCTTTCCCTTTCCCTTTCCCTTTCCCTTTCCCTTTCTCCCTTCCCTTTCCCCTTTTCCCTTTTCCCTTTCCCTTTCCTCCAAGTTAGAAAACACTTGAGAGTAAGTTGGGAGTTCCCTGTTTTCTCATAGTTTTTTTCTAATAGTCAGCGTTAACCCTATAAATAAGTCCTGAAACTATAAGACTCAATATTTTTCTCAACTTAGATAGAGAGGTTGAAAGTGTAAAGATCCCCACATCAGGCCTCCACAATTTTTTTCGATATCTTTTTTTCCTACAGGACCTTGCCATGACTGTCAGTTTGTTAGGTACAAAAGTGCAAATGTAGCTTTAATATTTTAGTAGTAGGAAGGACGTGTTTTTTGATTATTTGCCAAAATATGTAGGATTTTATGTAGTGTTTGTGTTGTAATGAAAATTTGATGTAACACACAATTCCTAGCACAGATCTGTTCTCACTGATTGTTTGAATTTTAATTTATATATTTCTGAGTTGATCTCATTTAAGAGATTATACTGGAGCAAAGGTAATTCCAGCTCTTTCCTACAGGGCTATCTTTCACTGAAGCATTAGTTTAGACAGTCCTAGTTGATATAAAAGGCTTACGAATAGACATACCTTAAAAACAGCTGTAAGTAAGAATACTTAATAATGTGTTACGTGAAAGCTGCTAAATTACCTGTCATTAGGGTTATCTCTACTCCCTTATCAAAAATTCTATGTTTTTATCTTTTTGAATTACACTCGTGTAAACTGAAATTCTGTCTTCCTAGAGACTATTTCAGACTCTTGACAGATTTGTTAGGTGTCCCATTCATGAGAGAGAGTGAATAAATTGGTGCAGACTTTGAAAGACATGTGGACAGTTTAATATTTGCAGAAGCAGAGAGGAAAGTCTCCAAAGGGAAGCATTTGAGCAGGGGATGGAGGATTGGATTTTTCCTCCAATACTTCCCCAGTGCTGTTATGTCATTCTGGGTGAGTGTTAGAACACAGATGTTTTCCCAAGGGGTCATGCATCAATTGTGCTCTGTTTTCTGAGCATCTCTGCCAAGGTCTTGTTTGCAGAAGTGTTGAGCGCTCAGGCCTACAACAGAACCTGATGAAAACAACTGTCCTCTGAATGTCAGCCTTCTCTGAAAAGCTGGATTCTTAGTGTTTCAACACCTAGTTGTTAATATATCTTTTTTTTCTTTCTCTCTTCTTTCCATATAGAATGTGAATAACAACACCCTCTTCTTGGAGGAGTTTTTAACAATAAATTATTCTGTAGTACATGTTCACCCACTATAGATAGGAATGCCAGAGGAAAAACTATAATGAAATGATTTTTTTCTTCAAAGCAGAGTTTGTAAAATGAGCAATAGATAGTCTTGGTGCTCTATATTCAAGAGCAACATCAAACACCTTGTTGAATAAGTACTCATCAAATGAGTAGCGTCCCTTCGATGCACCTTACGATGGAGAGTCTTATGAAAAAAATATTAAATGATCATTTAATTAAATATCATAGCGCATATTTCCAAGAGCGTTGTATTAAGGTTTCAAAGCAAGTTTTGATTCGTCTTTTAACTCCACTTCTGAATGCTTCATTTTGCAACTTAATAATATTCTTTTCATGTAACTTTTTGAGATTATTGCAAATCAGTGTTGTAAGTAGAAGCCACACATGAAGAAGAATTAGTGAGATGCTCCAAGGTGACTTAAAGTGTAGCTGGTGTCATGGAGCCCTTCCCAGCTGCTCCTCGCAGGACAGCACCCCAAGCAGAGGGACTGGTGTCGTCCCGTCAGGAAAAGTGTCTTCCTGAGACAGCCTTCCCTTTTGCCCGTACTGCAATCCTGACAAGCAGTAAAGACTCATGAACAGGGGCCATAAGAGTTAGAAGGACCTGACCTCTGAATTTGTAATTTGGATTTTGTGAGTGGCTGGAACACACAGTGGAATAACTCAGTTTAGACCACTGGTTTCTACATACAAATTTTCTAGTTTTCAGTCTCTTTAGGTACATGGTACTTTGCCCTGATGTTGCAATGTAGACTGATAAAGTGGGTATCAAATCTGTTAAAATGATAGATATGAAAGATAGATATTTTCTCGAGGCACCACTTTTTGGGTGTATAAAAAATACCCAATATTTTTATTGTTCAGTTCAGCCATGCACCTGCCATAGCAGGTGAATATGCAGAGGCTCAAGCTGATTATTTAACCCTGTGGTTTATTGCTATGATCTGTAGTTCAGGTGATCTAAGGGGATACATTTTCTTACCACGCTGCTGCCCCACATATAGTCTTGCCCTGCCAGTTCCCCTTCTTGTTTTGTGATGACGCTCTTGCCTTCCTAGGCACTGTTCGTGTAAGCAAGAATACAGACTTCCTTGTTTGAAAAGCTCAATATTTGTACTCAAAAATGTACCAATGCACTTAGAGTTAAAAAAAGACAAATATGCTTAATTTAGTGCTTATAGTGAGCTAAATCCAGCAGGTTTGTGTTTTGCTTGTCTAACAGCAGCCAGGCTGTCTGCTCAAGATTTTTTTTAAAGGGGGAGTTGCTACTTTCTGTCAGTGGGGGGAAGCCTCAGCCGCTGCCCTGCTTTCCTTGCCCGAAGAGAAAAGAAACCGGGAGGTTTCGGAGCGAAGCATGGGAGGGTTTGTTAGAGAGGAGCCGGGCTGGAGGCGCAGGCTGGTGGAGCAGATGTGCTGCCTGGGTTAGTAGCGGGGCTCCCCCGGTGCGGGACGGAGCCCGCAGAGCGCTCGTGTCGCAGCTCACCCCGCATTCCGTGCCTCGCTTCAGCACTGCGCTCGGGAGGCTGTCGCGCTCTGCCCTTGCTTTGTGCCGTGTTTTCTGTGCGTTGCTTTCAAGGGGAGCATGCCGAGTACTGCTGTGCCGGACTTTGATTCTAATGTGCATTTACCTTGCTTGGAGGAGCTTGGTTTTGATTAAAAACACAGTTTGTGGTTCCTTTCCTTTCCTTTCCTTTCCTTTCCTTTCCTTTCCTTTCCTTTCCTTTCCTTTCCTTTCCTTTCCTTTCCTTTCCTTTCCTTTCCTTTCCTTTCCTTTCCTTTCCTTTCCTTTCCTTTCCTTTCCTTTCCTTTCCTTTCCTTTCCTTTCCTTTCCTTTCCTTTCCTTTCCTTTCCTTTCCTTTCCTTTCCTTTCCTTTCCTTTCCTTTCCTTTCCTTTCTTTTCCTTTCTTTTCCTTTCTTTTCCTTTTCCTTTTCCTTTCCTTTCCTGTTTTTCACAACCTGGAAGGTGACAGTTTTCTTCCTAGTTACACTTTTGTGTTTGCCCTAAGTATCAATTTTTCTACAAATGTATATAAAATATACATACATATTTATAAAGGGAATGTGGGTAGTAAGCATCACTCTTTTACCTATGCTTGTGCTTTAATTGAAAATAAAGTTGAAATTAATAGTCACTACATGTTCTTACAAGATAAAAGGAAGTGGATTTTCTTCAACTTTCTTTTTTTCCTGTTGTCACAGTAACACTTCCCCAAATGTAAACTCTTGTAGCATTTAGTCAAAATTAGCTAAGGTTACCTTAAAAAAGAAAGATTCTTTCTACACTTGTGAGCTGGAATATTACAACACAAAATTTGGAAAACCTTTTAAACAGCTATTGCTAATGGAACAGTTATAGGTGAAAGGAGGTCTGAACCTCTTTAGCTTTAGACTTAGATTTTCTGTTTTTACATTTATCAAACCAGAACTTCTCACTTATTAAGGTAAATTACATTGGAAATGTTATATTGCTAGGTGACGGTTATTAAAAAAATACATACATACATATATATATATATATATATATATAAAGCAAAAGTATTTCTTAATCTGTTAGATTTTTCTCTCAGATGCTGCTTGCTTTGCTCTTTATCTGAGGATCCTCCTTTGGGATCCTCTTCTCAGCGCAGAGCTGTGGCAAAGGACAGAGTGCGACAGAACCTTGTATGATCTCGTATGGTCTGGAGAAATCTCTGCAGGAATAGTCATGGTTCTGCCCAAAGGTGAATGTGTGTGTATGGAGCAGATACCGACTGTAGACCGCATTGACACAGTGAACAGTGCATGCCAGGATTACAGGTGTCTTAACAGGGTCAAAAAATAGAAGAAAAAAATCCAAACACAATGATACCTGTACATGTGTATAGTATGCATAAGCCACAGACTGGAAATACTGAGGAAAGCGTCGAGTGCTTTTGCTTGTCTTGTTGGTAGGTGCCTTCCCAAAACCCAACGCAATGCTTGGTTTGGCCCACGATAGGTTGTCTTATGGTCTCATGTCCTTTTGAAAGACCTCAGTATCACTGCAGAGGCTCAAAAGCCCACAAATATGGATCTTCTGGGAAATTTGGGGTGGCTGTTTTATTTTATTGCTATTTGTTCTACCTTTGAACAGTGTGAAAATATTTTTCTTGTAAAACATAGGCTCTGGTTTGATCTTCTAGTGATGGTGGTAGCTGAAGAAGAGATCTTGTTTTGCTACCTGAGCTCTCTGCTAATTCCCAGCCACGCTCCAAATAGCCAGAGAAGCAGCTGCCCTTGGGCCAAGCAGGGTCTTAGGGGTGGTGCTATTTTCGTTACGCGCAGATGGTTCCTGTCCCAAAGCCCTGCGGCAGTCAGTGGCTGTGCCTCGCGCCTTGTGGTGGGCCGAGGAGGCTGTGCTGGAGCGGTTGTGCCTCACACCGACCGCCCAATGGTCCCGCGTGGGCTGCTGAGGTGGTCTGGGCTGGATTTGTGGCTACTGTATCTTAAGCGTGACTCTAACGGGCACATATATACCTCCAATATGCCATATTACCTCCCCTCTGCAAGTGGGCTGCTCTGGGGCCTTTCTTGCTTAGTGCTTCTTCTCAGTGTTTTGTGGGGAATCACAACTGCAGCAAAGAGAGTTGTTGGCAATAGCTGCACAACTGGCTTTGTGAACACGCCTGTTTCTTAAAAGATTGAAGGCGAGAGGGTGATTTCTGCGAGCAAAGCTGCAGCCCCGGCCTGCGCGTTGGAGTGAGAGCACTATCGTAGTCTAAAAGCCTAGTGATCAAAAGGCAGGCTTTCACATAGAGATGTTTCTCTACTGGTAAATGCTTTAATAATTAATTAGATTTTAGAGACTGGAAGCACTGCTTACAGCTTCTACCAAGGTTGCTGTGATTTTTTTTTTCTCTTCTTTTTTTGTACATCTTAACGGAATTGTTGACCTTTTTTTTCTAGGAAGTTTTCTTTCTGTTGATATTGCTGCTCTTCTAGCAGCTTGGCCCCAGCTCTCGCATCAGAGGAACTCGCTTGGAAGCTCAAGATACTTCTGCGTGACATGCATGTGCAAAAACATTGGCACATTATTATTTTAATTAGACATTTCAGAACTTTCACATGCTGTTTTGTTTTCTAGCATTGCTAGGCTGCTGTTTTTAAAACTGTCTATAAAAATCTTCAGGATTGTTTATAGAATTGTTAAAAACTCTTCACTTTTTTTTTTGCCTCCAGATGAACGGGACAAAGTACAAAAGAAGACCTTCACAAAATGGATAAATCAGCATCTCCTAAAGGTCAGTTGTATTTCTGTGATGTCTGGGTGACTGATTATTACAGCAGCGATTGTGTGTTTTGCTAAATGTTTGATTTCAGAATGTAGCAGTATTACATGTAGTAACGAACATAAGCTAGAAAGATCTCAAATTTCAAGGTTTATTGATGTACTTTGTCTATGAGGAGTCATGGGGGAGCTGGAATGCAGCTGTCTGAAATCCCCAAGTGATCTGAATGACTGCTTGCATTTGAAATGTAAATGAGTCCAAATCTAAGGGGCAATAGCTCCTTCTGCAAAGCTGGACTATTTTATAGCCTTAGACACTCAAGGCTGTAGCAATACTGCTAAGGCAAGTTAAAAATACTATTTTTCAAGAGCCCTATTAATTTGAGGATGGGGGAATAACCTGGAGAGGGATGCAGTGACATCAGCATGCTGCTCGTGAATTAGAAATAGAGGCTTTCTGCAGATGAAAATCACTTCTCAGCATCTTTCCTTTGAATGACAATGAACTTGGCCTAAGGGACACAACACATCATTTTAACAACATGTACAAGCTTTTAGTACAGCTTTTAGTCAACCGAAGACTAAGGGCTGTGAGTTCACCTTCCCTGCATGGCCCTCCGGTTCTAAACATAATCTGCTGCTACAGCGCCGACTGTCTAGGCCAGACATCTCTCAGGAGAAACAGATTGTAATTACTTAACATAACTTGCTTTGATTGTATTTCTTTTTCCCAGAGGTTGATTTCATGCAGAAGTCACATTAAATAAAAATGTATCTGCAAGCTGTCAGGTTTGAGATTTAATTAATGAGTATAATGTTCAAATGCTGTTGGAAAGATTTGCATGTGTTCCCGTTTAGAGCAGAACACAATTAGGGGGAAGATTTACTGGTTTTTCTCTGTTTATTTGCTGTGCTTGGGGGCTCCTGGAATATTTAGGAGATGCAGAATTCTGGTTTTGTATGTTTTAAAATTCTAACCCAGACTGCCTTGTGGAGAGGGAGCAACCCGAGGATGCCAGCACGGCCCAGGTGATGCTCCATGAAGTTGGTCACAGTTTTGTGGAAGCTGCTCGTGGCTTAGGCAGAGCCCTCTGTTCCAGAGTGGTCTCTTCATCCTTCTTGCAGTGATGGGGGTTGCAATGACACAGGCAGCTGCTGTGCAAAACAGCTGCTTCACAGACCCCGTTTGGTTGGACACCTCCTTGCTCTGGAAAACCCACATGAGCACGTGTCCTTGCAGGGGGCTTGCTGGTAAGGAATGGCTATGCCCTGCAGACCTGCTGCTCCTCTTCCTTCCCTGGGCTTTGCTTCCTATTTACAGCGTAAGAAATTTATCCTTTATCCAGTAAGTCAAGCAAATTAGATTAAGGAGAAACAAAGATGTACAAGATGGACTGCCAGTACCCTGGCAGCAAAATGCAATCTCCAGATTAACCATCGTGCGTTTCCTTTTATGATTTAAGATAATTGTTTCTGTGTTTGCAGAGGCTGCTGATGTGTTTCCATGTTATAGATACATTTGATAGATGGAGTTTTATGCTTCAAGCAGAAGAGCCTGTCCGAAGCTTTTTGGAGAGCAGTCCTTTAATACAAGCTACACCTGTGTTTAGAAAAGAGCTGTGTACTGAAAATTGCATCCACATACAGCGTTATTTTTTGTGATTTTAAAACATGCACAGTCATAGCTGCCATTCAGTCAGCCTCCTAGGAGCAGCTTAAAGAGGATTTATGCTCTAAACCTGTCAGGAAATAGGGGTGAGCAGTTCAGTCTAAACCCTTCTCTGCCTCCCTCGCCAAGGTCAGTGGCCTTAGGTCTTCATCTCACGTGGTTCTCTGCGTGTGTGTGCATATGTGCTCTGCTGGCCTTGGGAGGGGATTGTGCTTGCTTTTATTTTGTGTGTGTGTGTGCTCTTTACCTTCTTTCTTGCCTTTTTCTTCTCTCTCTCTTATTTTTTCTCCATTTACCTTTTCATCCCCTTCTCTCTTCTTTTTTCCCCACTCTTCCCTTTTTGCTCCCCCAACTTCTTCCTTTTCTTTTTTTTTTCTCTCTCCTACTTCTCCCTCCTTGTTTATTCTGCTCCTTGACCATTTTAATTAATCTCCTCTGCTCTTACAACATAATGACCTCCGGAAAGGACCAGACTCTTATCCCTTTATAGTATATTCAAAAGAGCGTTTTCTAGGTCAGCAGCGCGATGCTTTTTCAGGCTGGCATCATTGGCTGGGGGATGGCAGGCAATCTGCTGTCATTCTTTTAGTGAAATTTGGGAGACGTGCGATTCAGTGAGTAACCACAAGCCACAGCATGGGTGAGAAATAGTTGCCCTCCTGCCCTCTGTTGCCCGTCTCTGTTTGTGTAGGATTCAAAGCATGCAAGTGTATGATAAACTTCCGTGTGCAGAATTAATCTCTTGTCACTTCAGCTGACCAGCTGAGCATGTAACTGTGTGCTTTGCTGCAGCAGAAGCATCGCCACTGCAGAAATATTTCCTGTAAACAGTCTTGAGATAAAGAGTCAAATAGAGATAATTTAGAGAGATAATGGTGGTAATTGCAGAATTCACTCCTATCCTGAGCTCCAGGGTGACGGTCACCTTCCCAGCACGCTCCTGGGGTGAGGAGCTCCTCGTGCAGCTTCTCCAGCACCCGTCTGCTCATGCCAGGGGTTGAACTTTGCTGCTCTCAAAGGGTCAGTTAAATGTTGGTATTTTTACAGCAGGAGATAACACCCGACTCAACCAAAGCAAATAAAATTGTGTATTTTCACCTTCATGTGGTCTTAAACAACCTGAAATGAAATCCATCCTGCATGATGGCCTGGATGTTCTTCTTTAAATTCATTTGAAATGTGGACCCCACTATCTACAGACAGAAAGAGCACCCACATGAGTGGGAAGAGGAGAAAACAGAGGAGGTGATGATGGGAAAATGTAAAAGCAGACAAATTCTTCTTTTTTCCTTCACTTCCTTCCTCAAACCAATTTTAAAATATTTTGTAGCACCAAAGCTTAGTCTTGACAGCTTAAAGAGGGAGTATTAAAGTACTTATGGTATCTCGATTAGAACTTATGGTGTTATGTGAGGTGGGACTGAAGGCAGGGTAACAAGAGACTGGCTAGATCAGTGCACTAAAGCAAATAAAAATACATGGTGCCTGAACACCCAGATAGTTTGCTTTCAAGGAAAAGCCTTTTTTTCCCCATATTTTGTGTAAGGAAAACTTGTGTGTCTGCCAGCAGACCTCCTGGAGCAATGCTCACTGCCAATCACGTCACACGCCAAGGTCTTCGGGAAGACAGTGCTTGGCTTGGGAGCAAGGGCAGCACCCCTGAGCAGGGAATAGCAGCTCCAAAACTCCTTAATAAAGGTCCTGGGACAGGACAAAATGCTTTTTAAAATGACTTTATGTTGCTTTTCTGCAGAAACTCTCTTCAAAATCGTTGTACTCTGCTAGGGGTGTAGTGCTGGTGTGTCGGACAAAACTGCTGTTATCCTGCAAAGACTGAATGAATAATTCAGAGTAGGAACCTGAGGTTATTGATTCCTGTGAGTCCTTCAGACAGGATGTGACTTGCAGATCGCCACTTGGATCAATAGCTTTGTGAAATGCTCCAGTGTGAGGTCTGTGGCAGAGGAACCATTCTGATGCGCTGAGGCCATTGTCTTGCTCACACCCGTGGTTATCATTAGGGAGTTCTCCTTGCCACCATCTGCTTGTTAGCTATGCAGTTAATCACTTGTTCTGTTTAACTCTTTAGAAATAAACATTTTAGCTCTACCTTTAGGTAGGTTTTAAGAGGTGAAGCGCTTGATATGTTCACTTGTTAAAAAAAGAAAGTCTCAACAAGCACCTTTCGTTTTTGCAACATATTTTGAGAGAGGACATTTTGACTTCTTCTATATGTAAGGAGTATACTAAGAACTTTTGCTTTGCAAGTTTATCTGAGTGAATTCCGTGGTAGCATAAAACTGCCGTAGTTAATCTGGACAGCTGCTGTAAACAAATCCTGTAAAATTCTACCTTAAGCGTGGCAAGCAGCTCACTGCGCTTGCTGCTTTAGTCACTGGGTGTAGCCGAGCTGTCAGTATTTCCTCCTCCTATTTTATGTTTTAATTTAAACAAATAAATTGGCTTCTGGGTAGACAGAAGGAAGTTTCAACTTTTCTCATTAAAATTATTCTGTTTTGTGCTTAGGATTATTTCTAAGGATCTTGCATAAATAGAAATGTTTTTGCTTTGAGCCATCTTCCTCCAGCAAAATATAAAAAATTAACACAGAGGAAGAGTTACTAGAGGAATAACCTGCTGTTAAAGGTGTACTTGGTTTTGCTATTATCCTTGGATATAAGCATGATTATAGTTTATTCATCTCATGCTATGCCTACACATTTTTCAAAAAATTTGCTCCCTCCAGCAGGCTAAATGTAATCTCTGTCTGTTTGCAGAGCAGAAAAGCAACAAACTCAGGGTCTTACTGATTTTAATAGAGGTTTAGAAGTGGGAAGGCTGGAAACTGGGAGACTGTGACAAAAGCTGCTAGCCAGATACCAGAAGGACAGACTGGGAGAAAGGAGGAAATTATATCGGGCTAAAGAGGCTAATGAAAATCCACATCCCCAAATCTCTCTGCAAGTAAATACATAAATAAATTCAAGTAAATAAAAACTGTGCCACAGATTTCAAGTTTATTTGATCCAGTTTAATACATGCAGACTTCATGACTAATTGGGAACAGAAAAACGAATAATTGAAACCAGTTAATTAAATATGCATGAAATTTGTGATTGTTTGTGTGCATTGATGTTGATATGGAATGCAGTATTTTTGAACCAGTTGAGTATACGATTTTATGATCCTTTTTACTGTAATTTTCTTTAGTTGTTTTATACAGGTGTGCATACATGAGAGAATTAGAAGCATAAGTTTACTAGAGGTATAAGTTTGAGATTACTGCATGGTGAAATAGAACTATTAGCACTTATAGCCTTCCTATATTAGACTAATTTATTAATTTATGAATTCATTCTCTTTGGGGTTATTGTTTGCAGTTAACTCTCAGTTAGCTTAGATTTTATTGAATATTTCATTATTTAATCCTTAGAGATTGTAAGAGGGAAAATTCATTTGCCATTTGCCATTATGTGTTGGCTTTTTCGTTAACTATTAAATTATTCATGGAGTTATATTTTATCTTTATATACTTTTGATGTGTCCGCATTTCATAATCATTTAATTGTCAGGTTAGAAATACTCTGGGGTGATCCTACTCCCGCTGAGGCCAGTGTGAGTTTCACCGCTGGTTCCAGCAGGAGTTCTATTTGTCCCTGTATGTGAACCCTAAGTAACCTCAGACATTCAGATACAAATACCTCGTTCTGCAATAGTATTTCCTATGCTTTGGAAATCCAGTCTTGTTCTGAGGTGGAGTACTCACAGGTGCTGAGTGGGGACAGATGGTCCAAGGAATTGTGATTTTCCCCCAAACAAGCACCCGTTACCCATTAGGTGTGTTCATGGTGCTTTGAACGGGTTCTGTTAAAGAAAGTAACATATTATTTAAAACTCTGAACTGTCTAGTGAAATAAAACATCTCTACTTCAGTTACAGCAATGTTATGTCTGCCAGCCTTAGATTTGTGCCTACATTGGGCTTATTAGGATGAATGGGTTGTTTATGTCTGCCCTGAGCAGGAGTCCTGCCGTAGGCCTGAGTCAGCATCTCCAGGTAGCTTTACGTGGCCCGAGTGCCAGGGTTATTGGCTGGGTCTGATACGACATTATTTACATTTTAGTATTTCAAACAACTCATTCCTGGTCAGGTAGATTACATGCTGCACAGTCCAGGGCTGGAAAGGAAGGCAGAATCACTTGAAAGAAGGGAGAGGTGAGGAAAATTGGTTGCAGTGTGTACCTGAAGAGCTGTTCATGTCTTGGGCTAAAGTGCAGCAGGAGAGAAGGCGCTTCTGGTTGTGCGGCTCCTGCCGCCGACCCCTGAGGTGGAACGAAGCAGTTAATGTCACATCTGTCACCGTTAGCCAGCCTCCAAAGGGCAGGGTTCTGGCGGGGAGAGCCTTTAGCCCCGTGTAGGTGTTGGGGTCGACATGTAAGCTGCTCGTCTGGATACCTTTCATAGTCCATGAGAAAACGCTCATCTTAAAGTAGGTAAGCAAAGCAGGTCTGCGGCTGGGTGTACTTTGGGTCCTTCTCCCTGGCCGTTGAAGGGGTAAATATGGCTGACCAAGGTGTGGACACCTCTCCTGTGCGGCAAGCCTCGTCCAGAGAGATCTTGAAGCTCTCAGGATGTGCTGGAAATAACATGTGTTTTTATCAGCGTAAGGGAAATCCTGGCAAAACCTCTGGTTTTGGTCTTGACTGATCAAGAGGAAATACCTCAAAATCTAAACAAGAGGAGGTACCTCCATCACAAAAGCACAGACTCACTGTTGACGGCAGAGAGGAGCTAATGTGGAAAGAAAGGCCAGCGAGCATGAGCAGCAGTGTCTGCTGTGCTGCTGCTGAGACTGCAGAGTTGGGCAAGACTCGGGAAACTGGTAGGCAGGGTCTCGTGGGGAGGTAACTGAGGAGCAAAGGGGACGCAGGGGACCTTGCAGTCCCTGAAAGCGGCGCTGCTGAGGGCGCAGTGCCAGTCTGCAGCGAGGGGGGCAGGTAGTGGGTACAGGACGTACTGCTGCTTATAAGAGCTGTGACAAATCGAAAGGAGACATTCAGAAAGTGGAAATAAGGACAACATGACTAAGGAGTTGTAAAGCAAAGCGTGATGGGATGAAATCAGACCAAAAAAAGGTCCAAAATGAGTTAGAAACATATATAATGCTATATATTATTGTATAATAAAATATTATATTATTATAATATATAATATTGCTATATAATGAAGCATGATATAAAAGTCAACATAAGAATGATTCTATAGCCATGTCAGGATATAAAGATGAAAGGAGAAATATAGATGCATTACGGAGGGGGGAAAAAAGAGTTCATATTAAAGGTATAAAGCAGGCTGAAGTATTCAGCCCTCCTCAGACTACAAAAATGCTGCCTTGATGAAACACATCTTAATATGAAGATGAAAGAAGAAGTCCGATAAGGAAAGAGGAGATTGAAGTATTTATTTAAGTTACCTGCTTTCTAGCTGCACGGCTTTATTCACTGAAGAGTTAGCAACTGACGCCATTTATCATTATATTCACAGAGTCACAGAGAACAAGGGACTCTGGGGGTTCTGCAGTGTGGCAGAGATCAGACCTCCCTCTGAAATGGAAGAAAAGGCTGTTGAATAATGAACCTTGCAGATGAATTTTTCTCCCTAGGAAGACAGTAAAAAAAAAAAAAAAATCATTGAGTTTGCTGGGATAGCAGCTGCAGCTGCAGGGAGGCAGCTCCAGGGCTGGTGGCTCTTGTGGTTCCTGCCCCAGTGTCGCGGCCCATGGGCTGTTCTGGCCGTGTCCCCTTGTGCCCAGGGAGCTGCCCACAGGCCAGCGCGGTGCTGAGGACATGGGGGACAGCTCCCAGTTGTGGCTCTTTGTGGGCACGTGGGTGTCAGATGTTGAGGGTGGCTCATGGTTGTGCTGGAGCTTCACATGGTTGTGAAACTCCAGGTGGGCCCTTCACCACAACCCTTGTCTATATTAGAGCACTAAGAAGATAAGTTTTCTTTGAAAATCAAGGACAAGTTGTGATGATTGAGTTTGTTTAGTCTAAAATAGAGAGGACTGAAGGCAGACACGATAATACGTACCTGGGGTGTTGGAAGGCGGAGACCAAAGGCTTTCCAAGGTTGGGCCCTTCAGAGACAATAAAATGCGCTGAATTTGCAGAAGATTTAGTTTGAAGAATAGCAGGGCTGCAAAAAATTCCGCAACCCAGTAAGCACAGTAGAGCACTAAAGCTTACTCTTATTCTACACTAAGATTTTTTTTCATTTGAATTTTCAGGAGTAAGTTAGAGAAGCACCTCTGGAGTGCTCTTGCCAAGCTCAGTCCTGCTGCAGTGCATTGGGTTGGATGAGGTGATCTTTTTAGGCTTTTTTTTTAGCCTTATACTTCTGTTTTTCTGTGACAGTGACAGGCCTAATACAGCCCAATTCTTCTCTGGCAAAATATTTTTTAACTTCAAATTCTAACTACTAACTTCTTCAAATTCAAATCTAACTCAATACAGGAAGATAAGAACAGAAATGAAAGGACAAGATTTAGCAAGGACCTGTTTATTTCAACAGCAGCGTGTTTACCTGAAAGCAGTATGTGTTGTCTTTCTTACAATGTCACTTCGCTAAGAGCATCTCAGAGATGTGCAAAACAATGAAGGGCTGGGGATGAAATGCAAAAGAGGGTGTGTGGAAACAAGAGTTGATCAAACGTTGTAGTTGTCTGGAAGATATATGAAGATTAATATATAGAAACAAAGGTTGAGTGATCCAAACTTAGCCACAAAAGCAACATTTTAGAGTAAGTCTCAATTCTGCTGAAGTAGAGGGCACTGGCCAGGTGAATACAGTGAAGGGCAACCAAGGATGAATCTTAAGCGGAGAACATCTGACATAAAGAAAGATAGAGCGTATTGAACTCAGTATGGGAGACTAAGTTAAAGGTGACTTCTGG
>NW_010578495.1:189129-216128 GCF_000705375.1 Tinamus guttatus
TTCTAATACTCTCATTCTCCAGAACAGTTTCCTGTTCTGAAAACTGTACGAAAAGATCGGGGTTGATGAGTTCTGTTTACCTATAACAAGGATAAGGAAAATCATGATATTTTGAGGGAAACATATGGTTACAATAGTCTGCCATCTCTTTCTCTATAAAAACTGATAAGCTTGCAAGTGTGTGCGCCCCAAAACGTATCTTGATTCCACGCTACCAGGATCACCATAACTCTGTCACTTCCGTGAGGAGTCCCAGTTCTTTGGTACATGGGAGTTGCTTTTAGCTCTTCCTGCCTTATCTGATTGCAGCCTTTCACAGGCTTCCACATGCCCTGACACAAGATTCTGCAGCACATTAATCTTTATTTCCTTTCCTCCTTAGGCTATTTCAATCCAGAATTTAATTCCCGAATGTTCTCAAAGCTTTGCATTTTAGGTACTAAGGTTTAACATACTGTGCCATAGCATTAGTGTGTACCAAAGTGCCAAGCTTATTGGGGATGTATGACATGAAAATAACTGATGCTCATATCAAGGGGGATGGACTTTGGCTTGCTATAACCAGCATATGCCAGAAGAGGAAGATCAAAAGATGAATCACCCCTGAAACGGAGCCTTAAACAGAGCTCTTCCCTGTCTTCTTTTGACTGCTGAAGCTGTTCTTGTCTTGTTGGATTCCCCCTCTCCACTGCTGAACACCTTCCCACATCTTCCCCAGATAATTTCTTGTCACACCCGAATTATGGAGTCTCCCACACTCCCATGAGTGTTGCACAAAGTTGCCTAAGGCAGCGTGTAGCCTGCTTTGCACATGCACCTGGCAGGACATAGGGCTGACAATTCTGCTCTTTGGGAGAAAAGCCACGAAAACTTGTAACAAAATTCCAACAGCTCCCACAGAGCCTCAGCCTCTGATGAAATCTGAATGTGGCAGCAAAATGGCAAGAAAATGGTAATACTTGTTGCTGTCAAAGAACTTGTTGTCTGTGTTGAGGGACAAAAACTGCCCTAGTAGGAGCAGAGAGGTAGGGATCTGCAAGCTTTGCCTGACCTGCCAGGATTTTTGGCAAGCTCAAGATGCTCCTTTTAAAATGTAGTGGAGAGAACCTGCACATCAGTTGTCCAGATGTCTCTCTTTATGCACGTTTGCTACCACGCGACCGTGGAAGTAATTCCTTAGTAATCCCTGCAGTGGCATGCGGGAGCAGCGCGTCCCAAATAATGTATGTCAGTCTGTGACAGAGCTAGGACAGCGATCCGAGGCTTGCTGGTGGTTTGGTGGCTCTGAGCTGCTCTCTCTGCAAACAGTCTGGATTGAGCTCTGAGGCATCTGCGATACCTAGAAGGATAAGCCGGGGGAAGTGTTTTTCTTAGGAAGACCTGGGATAGCTCGGAGTGTGCGGAGGAGCAGGAGGTGAACACGTAAACACAGTGAGGGTGCGGGAGGCAGGCTGCAAGAGGAAATCCTCTCTCGCCGCGAAGTGTCCAGTATCTAGTGAGGAAATAACAGACAGATGGGCTGGAAACTGTAGTATTTTCCCATTCCACAGTTCAAATACCAGTCTTGGGATTGCAGACTGGGCAGCCCACGTGAGTTGTATGTTGAAAAGCCTGTTGGTATCGACTTGTGTGCCTCACGGGCAGTTTTTAAGCTGTGCTAGCGCTATGTTTTAGATGCACAAGCCTTTCCTCTGCTCTCCCCTGCCATCCACCCTTCCCTCTGGCTGCTCCGCTCCCTTCGGATCTGCTCTCGCTTGGACTACTCCTTCCTTAACCGGAGCGGGCTGACCTGGAGGTGGGAGGCACCACATTTCGTTGGAAGGGAACCTACCTGCTCCATTCGCAAAGAACTCGGCCCTTAGTTGACATGATTCACTGGGACACGGTTCCTGGAACTGAAAAGTAAAAAGTCACAGTTATTTTGGGTTACAGAAAAAAATAAATCTTTGCACTTTTCATCTTTTAAGCATTTGGTATAATCATAGCTGGTATCAGGGCTTTACATGGTATCTTTTAGACTTCCCTGTTTTTCGATTGCATATATACTAGGAGAACTTCTGTTTCTTTGTTTAACTCAACAAAACTATATTACTAGAGTGTTTTTCTTTTGGATCTTTTTTAATTAATTGCGCATAGGGCTTATCCCATCTGGAATTTAAATTATTTTTGTTTGTATGTGGGTGTGCAAAGCTACATGGATGTAAAGTTAATCGCCGATAGAGAGATAGTTATTTATTCAAGAGGATGGATCTAAAAATTCCCTCAAAAGTCAGATAAACTGAGCCATTGCATAAAGAAAAGGTTTGGATTGTTTCCTGCTGCTGTCATTGTACACACAGAAATGTTTTGGGATATACTGTCATAGGTCTCATCTCAAGTGCAGGCTGTGTCCAGTTAGAGGCGACACCTTTAGAAGATATTTCTGATATTGTAGTTTATGCTCTGGGAATTTAGCAAATTTCTGCTCTGATGCTTTAATGGGAACAACAGGGAGCCAACATTTACTGTTTTGTTGTTGGTTGGTGACGTGCTTTTGTTAGTAATGCATTTAAGGCCGGAAAGCGTGTTAGCTTTTGGCCTGACTCCAGTAAACTTGTATGCTGAGGATAACATATATATATATATATATAGAGACAGGATTTTGTTCTGCATATTTTTCTCACGGTTCATTGTGCCTAGCCTGCCCACGGGTTTGACGGGGGTCATCTACAAGGGACTGTGATTTCGCTGAAAATAGACAGCATTATTTAAATCATCAGGATTGCTTTTTGGTTGCTGTATCCATTCATTGCCTCTAACTTTATATTAATAAAAGTGTATAAATATTTATTATAGATATAAATATTTTGCTTCTC
Organism: Tinamus guttatus; assembly: GCF_000705375.1. The sequence goes on from NW_010578495.1 coordinate 191,985, forward strand.
AGTAGAGGAAATAAAATGTGATGAAGCTGTGAGAGTGCAGACAAGGTTGTGAATTTTGTTTATGATTATGACTAGCTTAGGTTGGCAAATTTGTTATGAAGGTAGGTACATTTCAAGTGCCATATTGGGGTGTATTTGAGAATGAATATTAAAAGATATCTCTAATAATATGACTGCAAATGCCCAGGTATAAAGCAGGATCTTAAATTGTATTTTCGTGTTTACCTTTGCAGGTTCGAAAACATGTGAATGACTTGTATGAAGACCTAAGGGATGGACATAACTTGATCTCCCTTTTAGAAGTCCTTTCTGGAGACACCTTGGTAAGCTTTCAAACTGGAATGCAGTGATCCAGTTGTCAAACATACATTTACTCTGCTTTTTTAACTCTTTGGATCATGACTACTGGGAATTTCTTTGATATTCCCAATCCATGATTCGATATTGAAGACCCAAGTTGTATTTCTGTTGGTAAAATACTCCCCCATGAATCCTGTGGGGGGATGCAGTCGTATTTTCTTCTTTTCTCGTAGTTAGTGAGAACTGCTGTCTTAATAGGGTAGTGCGCAAGCTTTATTTTGTTTTTTTTTTTTTCCCTTTTCTTTATGGTTTTTCTTTTAACAATTATTAAATGCTTAGTATTCCTTCACATTAAAGGGAATAACTGACAAACAACAAGGGTAAAATGTCCCTGAAACTGTCTAACACACTCCTCAGGTGTCATTTCCTTTCTTTGTGAGCATTACTTCCCTTGCTTGGTATTTGTTCTCTCCATTATGTTCTTCTTTTCATGCTCTTCTTTTCATTTGTGGTCTGTCTTGTGTCTTTGCTGTCCTGTCTCTTGTCTGTTATATTCATTAGCCAAGAGAGCGAGATTTTTTGAAGACCTTACGGTTGGTGAGTTCAACAGAAGCATGCGCGTATGAACAGCATGAGGATGAGGAGGATGAGGATAAGGGGGTAGGTGCCGACCCCCATAACTGTACTAACATAGTGTTTCCAGTGTGGTGGCTGCTAATGTCAAAGCAAACTCCTAGCTTGGTCATCTACAATAGAAAGGTCAAAAGAAGTCACGCTGAAACCAGGATATGTGTTTGTAACGGAGGTGTGAAAAGACAAATCTTTATTCAGACTGTTTGCAAATAGCTAAATGCAAAAGCTTAAGATTTCTGTTTGCTTTATGCAGTACAAAACTGTGGCACAAATGCACACAAGACTATGTTATCAAAACACTGTGGAACAGTTTGTTTTTATAATAAATATGAAAATACAATAATTAAACCAATATTTTTTACTTTTAATCATCATTACACATGTACAGGTAATATAAACAGAAGCTGGACTCCTTGCTGAAGTCAATGGTAAAATAAAAAATATGTCTTAATTAGAAGCACCAGTCTGTCCTATCCTTGGTGTATTCAAAAATACTTTGGAATGAGGTAATTTAGATGTGCAGGTGTAATATTTACTTTTTAAAAACAAATAGTCAATGTAAAACAGTGCGTGACAAGTCTGCATAGTGCTTTGGCTAGTATGCATATGGATTGTTGTTGTTGTTGCAGGGTGTATTTTTCTGGCAGCAAATGCTGATTTGTCATTATGTTTCACTGTATTTTTACTATCATCTAGAAGGCAAATATCTGCTTATAAAGTGTTAGTCCAAGTAGGTTGTTTCATGCCTCTGTAGAATTTGCATTACCAGCGTTTGCTAAAGCAACTTGGTTTGTTACAGGGCCCGTTTTTTTTTTTGGCTCCACATGTGATTTCAGTGGAATGTGCTTTTTCTCTGAGGCATGACCTAGCTCAAAACACTGAATTTAGCTGTATGTTGGAAAAAATATTTCCTCTCTGAGATCCTATACCTTTACTTTGTGACAATTTGGGATGTATTGTACTCTCTTTGTTTTGGAAAATATAAGTTCTAGTTCTGCAGTCCTTTCTTCAATCCATGAAGATATTCTGTAGCAAGGGCTGCAAAGCTTGATTCTGACCTATCAGTGTTAAAAAAAAAAAAGGAAAAAAAAAAAAGAGGGAGAGAGAACTAAATCCAAGGTTCTAATCTGGAAATTAAAATTCCATCTTTGTGTTTTAATTTATGCTTCTTATTCAACTACATTTTCCCATGTTTCCTTTTGGCAAACACATGATATTTCACAGGGAAAAAAAAAAAGTCAATTGAGGAAGACTTTGGCTTATCTGTGTGTTTCACAGCGATTGTCTGAGGAAATCCCATATTCGTGGCTGCTCCCAAGCAGTTCTAGTATGCTTCTGTTAATTGCTGTGAAAGTTTGTGAAAAATCTGGAGTAAGGAAGAAGACTATAAGGATTTGGATTTTATTATGATGACATTAATTTAACTGCTTTCCCATTGTTGAGCCATGACAGCTAAGTAAAATATTCCTCTTATGTGTGATCCTTCTTCTCGGTGGTTTTACACTAACTGCATGCAGTTTTGCCATGTTTCCATTAACCCACTACTCATTTTCTACTTTTTCTTGCTAGTTTGATTTCACTTTGAGAAAATGATTTATTTATTTATTTTTGATTTTTTTTTCTTTAATGCTTCTACCCGAGTGAAGAGTTTCACCTTACGCTCTAGGGATATATATGTTACATTATTTCTGTTTGGAGGAAGGTGTTACCTTTATAAGATGTTCCTAAATAAACATTAAAATGATTATGCAGGCATATCACAAATAAGCAAAGTTCTATTCACTTTTAGAGGCGAGCTCTTTCATCACAGAGCTTATCAGAACAACATATATTTCCACGTCATTAGTTGTATTTTACTTTGCCTGATTCACTGTAAAAGTTGTAATAATGTATTGTTAGTCCCTGGCTTTGATTCTGAAGTTTGCCTTTTGTAGGTAGGTTCTTGTGGGCCCTTTTAGCTCTCCTGGCCTAAGTAGTTTCCTTCAGGGGTAGAGTTACCTCCTGGATCAAAGCTGCGGTTTGGGACCATTGATCTCTCTTTCATTCTATTGTGCTAAAAACTTTCAACTAAAGTTTTTTAAAAAAAAAAGAAGCTAAAGCACCGAGTTTTGGGATTTTTTTTTTGCCAAAGCATTGGCTTCAGTAAAATGGTAATGCTTAAAATATTTATGTATAATCTTTTAGATCAGAGTGTTTGTTTGGCAGGAAGACCTCACAACTACTTTTTTCCAATTTTAGCCCCGAGAAAAAGGTCGGATGCGTTTTCACAGACTCCAGAACGTCCAAATTGCACTTGACTATTTGAAAAAACGCCAGGTACGTATGGTGAAGATTTAACAGAAAATACTAATAAAAAATGCATTGCCAGCACCTAATAAACCTAAATATCCCTGTCTGTAAAATACATTGCAAATTAGCTATTGACACGGGCCCGGGTTGAGACGGTGATGGGGGGTTTGTTGGGCAAAAGGGGACCTGGTCCAGCCCCTACAGCTGGATGAGGATCCATTCCCTGCAGCAACTTCTGCTAGTGCCCTTGGGGCCAGGGGTCCCAAGTCCCCGATGACCATGCTGGCGGCCGGGAGCAGTCGCACCTCCCATTCATGCCTTTTCTGAGTGGTGATATAAACACACTCCGTGTGGTGTGAGTTGCTGAGGAGCAGAAAATCATGGGGAAGAGCCTCAGGAATGGGCCTCAGGAATGCTTTAAAGTAGATTAGGGTTCTTTCAGTACTAGCTAACAACTAATTTCAGAGCTAGTAAATATTTTTTGACACAATTTCTAGTGGAAATACAGTTGCTTACTCTGATGGTTTGTGGCAGGGAGGGGGAGGAGAGTGTCTTCCTCAGGCCTTGATCCTTCTGATGAAACCAAAACTGGTGCTGTAGAAAGGCAGTGCAGTCACCTGGGCTGTGAAAGACATGGATTTAATTTCATCATCTGAGTTGTCTTGAAAAACTAATTGGGATTTTGTTTCCTCTGTTTGCAAAATGGCGATATTAACATGTAAAACAAACAAACAAAATCCTCTAAACAGATAAGGTAGCAAAACACACAGGTTTTTTGGTCTACAAAACATCTGTCTTACAGTCTGTAATCCACTCGCAATATCTGGTCAAGGACTGATGTCTGTGCACGGAGAGCTGCTCCTGCTTCCCTATGCCCAGAGGAAACTTTCCCATTACCTTAAAGGAAGCCATCCAACAAAATCGCCACGAGGAAGTGGCTGGCTCCTGAAGCTGGCAGCTGCCCCGGTGTTGGCATGCCGGGAGGCCCTGGAAATTTCACTGTGCCACAGCCCTTGCTTGTCAAGTCCCAGGACGTGCAGGCCCGCGTCGCGGTCATGCTGGAGATGGGTCAGTGGGGGCGGCAGGGCTCGTCCTACATGGCCACCCTGGGAGGGGTTGGGCCTCTTGGAGCATGGAGGGCTCTTGCGAGCGCTCATCTGTGCCCTGCTCAGCTGTAGTGGGTTCTGCCAAGCAGCCCGCGGCCCTTGGCAGGACGCCAGCGGGGTGTGGGAGAGGCTCTGGGACCACCAAGGAACGGTGCTCCTGCCTGGTGCCCGAGGGAGGCGTAGGGCTCCTCTCACTCCTCAGGATAATAAAGGATATTTGGAAGGATATTTAAAGGGATTAAAAGGATGATGAAGGATATTTAGGAGGTAACTTGCTTAACTCATCTGCATGCCCTCCAATACAGAGGCTTTGTTGTGACTGAAGGTGGAGTGACCCAATATATTGAGAGTTGGAGGGGCTGATTTGGTGGTAAGGGAAAGAAGACAGCAAAGAGGGAGCCTGTCTGCCTGTCTGGCAGAGCTCTGCCAAAAGCAAATGTCTTTTGTAATGCACTGTGAGGAAAGCATGTGGATCTGCCTTTCTTTTGTGAACTGTAGCATATTCTCTGTCTTCCAGAGAGTGTTTTTTCTAAAGCATTGCCTGCAGACTGAGACGGGAACATGCCTTCACACTGTTGATAACAGGGTATATCTTTAAAAAGAAAGGGTGGGGTGGGGGAAAAGAAGACATGTACCCATATCCTCACTAGCATAAGCAACAAGTGCCTTTTATCTGAGCCATCTTTAATTGCTACGCCACACAGATAAATAATGCATGTAAAGAAATTAAATGCAATACTAAAATCTGCCAAAGATGATAGAATTGTTAAACTTGCTCTGAATTTGACTTTATTGGATCAACAAAAGTGTCAGCCTTTGTTTTAGGCCTGTTACCCCAACGCGTTTATGGTGTCATTGGCAAGTACAGTAGTAGCAGTGATAATAATTGTCATTATTATGACACTGGTTGTCTAAATGGTGATAATAAATTGTTGAGTTTGTCGGTTTTATCAGGCCAGACTGTTGTTTTTTTAATGGGTTTTCCTGTTGCTGAACTCCCTTTAGTACAGGACAGTATAGGGAAAGCTGAGGCTAATGCTAACCTTCCTGAATTTTGGTATCACCATGAGACTAAGGCACAACAGTTACAGATTTTCATATTCTTGTCCTCCTTCCTTCATCTGTGATACCTTCCTTTATTTGCCATAAAGTGAGGGTATTTGGCAAAGGGTTCATAACTACTGACCTAGGAATCTTCTCCTGAGGAATCTTCTAAGCTCGGGATGGGCAGGAGAGGGGGATTCCTGGCAGGCCGCTTAAGGCCCAAATTCAATTCCTTTCTGCTCTTGATAATAAAAAAATAACAGGGTAGGATTAGGAAGTGAGTAATGCTCCCTTTAGAGACATGCCTCCGTAGTACAGTATATAATTTTGGCATTTTTTTTTCATTTGTCAATGTAATTTCTTTCTGCAATGGCAGGTGAAACTGGTTAACATTAGGAATGATGACATAACAGACGGGAATCCCAAGTTGACTTTGGGATTGATATGGACCATAATTTTGCACTTTCAGGTAAGTCTGTTTCTCTTGATAATATGTTTTGAGTCAAATTCGTGCATATAGTACCATCAATATGTCAACTGAAACTGGACTCCATATAACATAACTTGTGAAAAAACGTTTGAAGGTTTAATGTGATGATGGAAACCGGATTAGATGTGGTTTGTTTGCTATGTTTGCTATGTCATTTCCTATTTGTAGAGTGAGTGCAACTGGTGGTTTTTTTTGAGCATTATTAAAGACATTGGTGGTTGCGTTTCTTTCAGGGCTTGGATAAAAGGGCATTGCTTTGTTGAAAAGACTACAGTTGTTGAATATTAAGATTAAAAAAAAAAGTTTTAAATCTTTATGCCTCTGGATGTGAATTTCCCATTTGAGGGCTTTTCATCAGGCAGCATTTTGGGGCTGCCTGCAACACTCGGCCGTTTGTTGAGAGCACAATAAGGTGCTGGCAGGATGGGGTCGCACTAGATGGCACTGCCCTCACTGTACAGTGGTGGATTGTGTACAGTATAATGTGCCCTTGCAGTATGTGCTATTAAATTGCCTCTGCGGCTGCCGGCTTCACAATGGCCGGGGCCTCGGTGACGTGACTCCGATGGCCGATAATCCCCATTTGCTGTGACTGCCACATTGTTGGCCACAGATCCTGCCTGTGCAGGCACTGTAAGTGATCTGCAAATTACATTATTTTGCAGGAAAAAAAGCAAAGCATGGGAATACACTGCACTGGATTTATGATTCAGTAATTTAGATTTAGAAAGTAATTCATTCCTTAAAGGAGAGGATGCGAGGGTCTAGTGTGCCTATTTGCAAACCCAAAGGAGAACCAGAGAGCAACGTGGGTGGAGGCAGGCATGGGGCCGGCGTGGGGGCTGAGGACACTGGCCATGAGAGAGGAGAAGACACCGACCCGTCGCCGTTAGGGGGCCTGAAGCTCCATCTGGTCCTGGCTTCAGGAGGCTGGGTTTAAGTATGCTGTGCATGACCCACAGCATAGGCAGTGACTGAGCGCCCCAGCCTTTTAAGAAATAAAGATTATTAAGAATTTATTAACAGAAGTTGTTCATGGAAAGCCTAAGCTTGATGTATGTGTTCTCTCTTAGAGCCTGATTCTACATAGTGAACAAGAATAGGCTTTCTTTCAGGTTAAAGCTGCTGCTATCTCTTGTTATCTAAATCCTGGGTCACCGAGTACAATTTTGGGTACTTACAGGAAGTGAGGGAAGGTAGCATTACTAGATTTATCTGTTTAAAAAGAAAACAGTGAGACAGAAAAAAAGGTTATATGAAGTATTTTTCATGGGCTAGTGTGACAAGGATCTTCTTTGTGGGATAGCCAACTCCATGCAGAACATGTGGGAGGGTTATAAATTGTAGCCCCTTTAATAACTGCAGTGTACATCTCCACTAATAAAATTCAGGCCCATGAATCTGACAGCCTGTATTTACCTTTTTCAAAATAATATGTTGAAAATCTGTGTTACAATAATTTTAAGAATGGATATTAGCTCGAAGACTACATATTTATTAAATCACATTAGTAAATATGAAAAGAGATTTTTTTTTTACACTTTTCTGCCTTTTATATATTACTGGCTGCAGTGCCTACATTGAACACGGAAGTGGTTTGTAAGGTGATATAAGATAACCCTCTACAGAAGGGGTACCTAGCATGTGCCTTCATGCCATGTTTGTGAAACTGTATGTGATTTGGTGTGATTGACACCTGTGCACGACTGATCCAGCTTTAGGATGTGTAAGGAAATTCAGGCAAATGTAGCTGCTTACAGGTCATACATAATTTTTAAAAAGTTTGTCTTTCCTTAAAAAAAGGTTTGAGTAAGGGGAAAAGTCAGAATCGAGGTATAACAACGATGTTTTTGTAAAGTGGATAAAGTCATGATAAGAGGAGTGTTTATACCTGGAGTAACTGCATACATAAGGAAACTTCTGGTGGGATTCACATTCAGGTTAAAATACCTAGTTCTGGGTGTTTATGTGGACCTCTGTTCATTTGTATTAAACGTCTAATTTTGCCCTATAATCAATAAAATCTAGTCTCTACAGTTAGTTGAATCCCTCTAGATTCTCCTAGAAGCTTACTCCATTTGCTTAAACATAAGCATCTCTTGTTATCGCAGATACAAGACTCCCACATAAGTTCCACAACCTGACAAGGGTTGTACAGGAAACACACTATCATCTGGGAAGAGATTGAGATCACGCAGGAGAAACTGCGTCTTAAACAGCAGTAACTGTGTTTGGGCAACTGCCTTGAGTCCCGGAGGACTAGTGAGTCTGGCCAGTGCAGCCTGCGGAGCAGTTCACATCCCTCTGTGGCCGGTGCCTCATTCCAAACATGCCCAGACATGGCCAGTGTGTTGGAGATGGCACAGCATGGCCTGCCCCATCTCTGTGCAGCAACAGACCCAGCAGGAAGTGAGATTTCCTTAGGGCCTCTGCTATCTCCTGGTAGCTATCTCTGATACTTTTAGGTGTCTAAATTGCTCTAGATGGGCAACTGACTTTCTCCTTATGTGTCTGCATTAAGGTGAGCTATATAGCCCTTCAGGATCCATTGACTGGACTAAGTAGATCTCCAGGGACTGATGGATTTGCCTAAGCCTTGGTTTCTAGCGATGTTTTAGAGGCCCTAGGCTGTCTAGGACACACATGAGGAGCTCACTGATGAGACCTCAGGTGTGTGAGCAGTACATGCTTCTAGGCCTGCAGCTGGAGGCCAGGTGTGACATATATAGGCTATAACACAGAGCTTTATGATGCCTCGTATAGGAAACTAAATCCTGCCCCACTGAATAAAATGGTCTGTTAGATATCTAGCCCACGTATAAACACCTGTACTGTAGACACAAACACTGAGGTGTCTTGCTCTCTGCTAACCCTTAAGTTTTCCTAGCATTTACAACGCAGTTTCCTGGGCAGTACAGTGCAGTTCCCGCCTCTGCTTTGTCATTATGTGTCTTTTAGCAACATTGCAGTCTGGGAGATGCCAGGATCTTTTTTGGCTGCTGTTTGTGGCATCTTGTTTCTCTGAGTGATGGCATTTATCCGGAGGATAATAAGTCCCCAAAATAGAAAACCCTTCAGAGTATCGGAATGAACTGAGAAATCATTCAGGGGAAAGACATGATGAATAAAAATGGTAGATAATGTGGATTTGAGGATTAAGTTTTTCTTGCATCTGAGTTATGTTTAGAGATGGTTATGGTATCCTGATTTGGTTACCATAATTAATTAAATGCAGATTTTGTTCTGGGTTTTGCTACTGGCTTTCACAGCTCCCTCAGTCCATAAATTGTTCATCTGTGGCTCAAGTAATTGCATGTAAGATACAGAAATGGTGGAATGGGGAATGCAGTGGTTTGTTGGGATGAGTATCTTAAAAAATCATTTGTACATTGGGTCTGGATAATGCTCCAAACATGTATTTTATTAGGATTTTGGCAAGCTTTCAGTGTATGCCTTTTTCATAATATGTTTTCATGTTTTTCATAATATAGGGTTGTTTTTTTCATATGGTTTTCATGTCATTTCTGTTTCATTGTCCTTACACAGCTCAGTAATTCCCGTGAAGCACTCCTGCTTTCCCCAGCTCCCTGTTCTTAGGCCTTTTTGCAGAATACTGCTTTGCAGGGCTGCAGTCTGCAAAGTTTTTGTGCAGACATAGCAGTGAACTTGACTGCTCTCTAGATGTGGGGATTTTTTTCTCTCAGGCCTATCTGGGGCAAGTGTTTCCTCTTAACATTTTTCCTGCCAGTCAGCAAATACTTCTGCTCCTGGTTCCAGGTAAAGCCAAACTGCTTCTTTATCAGCCATGCACAGTGAGTGTGTTAGACCATTCATTTGATCTAGCAGATCGAGAGTTAAACATTTACCTGCTTTGGGGAAAAACCTAAAAGGAGTGGATTTATTTGTGGATTACTTGGCTGGGATAGAGGATAGTTATCCTCCCTTTTACAGAGCACCTGATACCCCTTACTTTAGTTAGGTGTTTAGAGACTGAAGGGCAATGATAATTTTGAAGCACTCTTGTGGTGGTTGTGGCCCATTCCAGGAAATGTCTTGGAAAAGGTGGAGGAGCAATGGGATATTCTCAGATGTATGCATCTTCCTCTGCTTCAGTTGTTCTGACATTAAATCTGCAATAGTAACAATAGTCATAGAAGAGCAACAATGATTTTCTTTTTCTCTTCTATCTCCTTTAATGACAACAAGGATTTGAGAGCGTTTCACTTGCCCTTTTCCCTGACATCTATTTCTAGTTTTCCAGGATCCTCTGAGTCTTGTCCAAGCTGTGGGTCTTGGATCCATAGGATTCCAATTTAATCTGCCTTTGATTTAAAATAACTAGAAAGGGTCGAGGTCTGATCTTCTCAAGGATTTGAAGGTGGAGTTATGTGGCCAGCTATCTAATCTCTTGACTAGAAGTGGTCATAGGATAAACTGTATCCCACCTGGGACTTTTGGTTCCCGGTCATTGGGCGTTGTTACAAAGCTGGCATTGAGCATTTGGGGCAGCAGACTGTATTTTGTTTTTTCTTTTCAGTTCCTAGTTCTCTCTTCTGGAATTCTCCAACAATTTAACAAAATAGCTAAACCTCAGGGAGGAAAATGGTCATGGAAGTTTTGGGGTTTCTGGAACTCCTGGGAATCACAGCATAGATGAGAGCTCTGTGAGCCCATTGCAGAATCATGTTTAGGCTTTACTTCTAAGAATCAGCTTTATGCAGTTGATGCTTGCTGTCCTTAATCCCATAAAACCTCCTACAAGGAACAAGCTCCTTCTTCCTCATTTTTTCTTGGAGTCATTTTGATGGATTAAAATATTCTCTCTCTTGGCACATCTTGGTACTCACTCAGGGTAGTGAGTTTTAGGCCCTTCAGTGGTACCAAAAGCTGAATAGCTCCTTCAGATTTTGAGCAGCAGTTTCCTGTAAAGCTCAAACAGCACTGACCATGAATTTTTGTTTGTGCCAGAAAGCTTTTCTTTCTTGCTTTATTCTCCACCTAGCAGGGGTTTTAATTTTCGCTTTCTCTTTGGCTAGCGTTTGTTTTTCTGTGCGTCATTCTGCATATGACCTTTGGGCTATGCAGCAAAAGGCATCAGAAAACACCTGAAGTGGGTTTCCTGGGATTAAAACCCAAGTATAGGGTTTTAGTCATGTTTAATCATCCCACACTCTGCTGATCGGTTACATTTGCCAGCAACAGAAACAAGTGAGCAGGATAAACGAGCAGTGTACAAAGGATGTCTAACCTCAGCATTTTGCACGCTAACAAATACACAGGTTTTCTACAAGGATGCTGCCCTCAGTGTTACGAGCACAGACTGTTTTGTAGTCACACACATGCTCCATTAGTTACAGAGGTCCATGGGTAAGTGCACAGATCTTCACGAGCTGTTTCATGTCTTGATGCTAATCTTTTGTTTGCCATGACTTAATGTTAACCTTTTGTTTGTGATTAAGCCACCCTCTTAAACACCTCTTAAACAAGACAGATTCCACACAAGCCTTGGTCTAATCCTTTATTCATATTATACTTCTTAAGGATTTATGCACCAGAAAAAAAGTCTTGCACTAATCTCTCCATAGAACTTTTAAGGATTGGTCTGTGTGAATGTGGATTATCTTTACTTTTTGTTTTTTTAAGGAAGAAAGGAATTGCAATGAAACGTTAGTATTTGTAACAATTGTGATCATGTGGACCTTTGTTTTTAACTAAAACTGAGCTTCTGCTCAGGCCTAGTCAAATGCCTGAGACAAAACACCAAGTCGTGTCAGTATCCCGGTACCCTTCAGGTTTGCACTGGATCATAGTGGTTCTCCTTTGATTTCATGGCCGTCTCCTCTGATGCTTTGAAATACCATTTCTCTGCTTTAGCAGATAGTTTGGGTGAGGAGAGAAGAACCGTGGGCTCAGAACGTTCCAATGTGAATCAACCTGAAAAAGACAATTTATTGAAACAAAGCTGTCCCTTATATACCAGTTCCTTTCCTGCGCGAGCTCCCGTCTCGTCTGATAGCTGGAGCCTTTCTTCTGATTGGTTGTTGTCAGGCTCCATCGATCTTCCCTTAGGTCGCAGGGTCAAAGTAACCTTTTGTTCTGTGCCACATGCTTACTCCAAAGTCTTGTATGGCTGGTTCATCGGGCAGCTGTTTTCCTCCAAGAACGACTCCACATTTGGGAAGAAATTTTACTGTCCCTTTTCAAAATTGCCAACATGACCCTGTTGTCTCTGCCTCTTTTCACTTGCTGAGACCAAAGTTATCACTTACTCTTCAGTAATTCGGTTGTTACTTGTGCTTTCATTTATTCCCCAAATAATGTGATGATTATGATCTTTCGTAGTTTTGAAAAAGACTGATCTAAAAGCTATTTGAAGCTTGTAATTCCCTTTATCCTTGATCTTTCCTTTTGCTCATGGGGATAAGTGAGTGCTTTTCATGTTGGTCATGAGCAATGAAAGGAATTGTTAGTAGGTGATAACCTCTTTCTCCAGAACAGCTGGTTAGAAGTGGTGAATTGCTTATGAAGTATCTAAGTTATTTAATTCTTACCTATTTCTACAAAGATAGAGACTACCAAATGTTCATAACACTTAGTACAGGTATCTTTCAGTGCATTTATTCCTAGACAGTATTTTAAAATGCTAAATTTCTAGCGATAATTTAAAATATAGCAGCTGCCAGAGCAGGGTGGTTGGACTAGATGATCTCCAGAGGTGCCTTCCAACCTCAACCATTCTGTGAGTCTGTCACTGTTGGGAGCACTGGGTTTATAATATAACCAGTGTTTCACCATTTCAGAGGTACCTGATTTTCTGAAAATAGGAGTTGTCTACTCTTGAAAAAAAAAAAAAAAGGCAAAATTAAGCCATGTAGGAAAGAGGATGCACAGTCAGATACATTCCAAATCACTGATCACATTACAGAGCAGTGGTTGCTCAGTGGGTTTTTCTGGTGCTGTCGAATAGCCACACTCATTTCTTCTGGCCGATCTTGAAATAGATGTGACAGCCAGGGTGACAGCGATTCTAACAGGAGAATTGGAGTGACAAAGAATGCCTAGGGACACTTTATTTTGGTAGAAGGCGGTGTCATGCTGATGGTTGAGCAGATTTAAGCAATGTAAGATAAATATGCATTAAATCGCATGCCACTGAAATTCAGTTAGTTTAATACAACTCTTGTGTAGAAACCTTCGTGCCAGTGCACAGCAATTTAAGTATGGGTTTGAGATGTGTAATTGAAGTATTCCTAAGCAAATTCTTAACTCCTGTGGAATTCACAAAGGTAGAGATTGGCAGCATAGTTTGCCATATTTCTTATTAGACAGCTGATGAAGTGTGGAAATTGACAACTGCTCATTCAAGGCCACTGTTTTTTCTGCATCTTTCGCATGATACCTGCTTTGTCAGAGGAGTCATTAAAATGAAACTTTCTAATAACTGTGTTAGTTCAATTTTATTATACATATCATCATATTTTATTTATTATATTTATTATTATTAGACCAGAAGCTATATCAGTGTGAAATTAAATTGGTTGCTGTCAACCACACACTGCAAGGTGCAGAATCTCCTGATAACAGAGGAGAAAAATATACTTTCAAGCACATGAGCTATTTGGTTATACAATCACAACAGTGTTGCTTACAAAGGTTATACTTTTACTTTTTAAATGTGCTTCTCTGTTACCTGAGAGGGGCAGAGTCAGGACCCAGCTCAGACGTGTGGACATCTGTCTTTTTTTTGAGTTATGAGTCCTCTGGGCCCTCATGGTGCTGTGAGGACATCAGGATACAGCTCTTTAATGGGAGCTGGTGGAGCAAATGTCACAACTCCACCTATAAGTTAAACATACTGTGAACACAAACACAAGTCAAGGTCACGAAATGCGGTCACTGCATCAGCACCCTCTGTGAGAAGAGGTGCCTCGGCCCTGTGGCCATGCCCGGCAGCTGGTGTCCCTTGTGCCGTGCCACCCCTCTAGTCCCTAGGGGTTATGGTGGGAGTTTCTAAGCACCGTGGTCACATTGTGCTCTGTGAGAAGGAGCCTCCTGCCCCTGGACAAGCTGTGGACACTGAGAGCCCTTCCTCAGTGCATCGCTCATGTCAGGTTTCTTCGGGAGGGGCTGCAGAAGGCTTCAGTGCAGCTGGCCCTGGGGATAAAGTCTCTTTTCCTGGTTGTTGCACTAACTTTTGAGATAAATGGGGGAGATTCAGTGGTACCGCTTGATCATACTTCATAAATTATTTGGTAATTTTTTGGCAGTGTGAGCAATGTGCATAGTTATGTGCTGGTGTGGGGTGTTTTTAATGCACTTTTGCACATTGGGAACAGAAATGAACCTGAAGCTGGAAAATGGGGACTTTTTCCAAATGTAGTTTGTTGGTGTTTAGACCTATTTGCATTTTAATGGCTTATATTTCTACCCAGTTTTCGGACGTAAGTAGACACCTCATGGCTATTTTACTCAGAGCTACAAAGAGCTGTCTACAAAACACAGCAATGGTAGGAGGAAAATACTTTTTACTAACTCCAGAAGCGTTTAATTTGAATCTACTTGTTTTTGCATGAGTAGTTCTCCAGTAACTTTATGTACAACTCTCTATATGGACCGCCCTTCACAATCTAGTTTCATCTGTACCTGTCAGATGTTTCAGATCTGCTGCAGAGTTCCCCTACACAGCACTCCTGACCTGAGCAAAGGGTTAGGCTTCTATGATGAGCGCAAAGCAGCAAGTTATTTATAGCTGCCTAGTCATTGAAAGTCAGTGATTGAAATCACCAAAATCTGATCTGATGCCTCCCACCTGCCTGAGCGATCTCTCATCATTCACTTTCACAGACTTACAGAACAGTTAAGGTGGGAAGGGACCTTTAGAGATCATCTAGTCCAACCCCCCTGCTCCAGCAGGGTCACCTAGAGCCCGTGGCACAGGGTGGTGTCCAGGCGGGTTTTGAAGATCTCCAGAGAAGGAGACTCCACACTCTCTGGGCAGCCTGTTCCAGGGCTCTGTCACCCTCACAGGAAAGAAGTTCTGGCTCACATGGAGACGGAACTCCCTGTGTTCTGTTTGTGTCCGTTACTTGTTGTTCTGTTACTGGCCACTATCACGAGGAGTTTGGCCACGGCCTTCTTGCAGTCTCTCCTCAGGTATTTGTACATACTGATCAGATCCCCCCTCAGTCTTCTCTAGGATAAGCAGGCCCAGCTCGCTTAGTCTTTTCTCATATGATAGATGCTCCAGTCCTTTAATCATTTTTGTCGCTCTATGCTGGACCCTTTCTAGAAGTTCCATATCCATTGGCCATGAGGGCGCTTGGCTGCCTCATGGTTAACTTGTTGTGGACCAGGACTCCCAAATCCCTCTCTGCGGAATTGCTTTCCAGCAGGTCAACGCCTAATCTCTACTGGTGCCTGGGGTTATTCCCTGCCCTTGTCCTTGTTGAACCCCATCAGGTTCCTCTCTGCCCAACTCTCCATCTTGTCCAGGTCCCTCTGAATGGCAGCACAGCCCTCGGAGTGTTGGCCACTCCGCCCAGTTTGGTATCATCTGCGAACTTGCTCAGAGTGGAACTTTAATGCTCCTTTAATGCTCCTTTCTATGGATTATTGGATATGGGAGGAAAAAGTAGGAAGTGGAAAGCGAGTTTGCTGCTGGGTGCTGTGCTGCTTGCTTTTGGATTTGGCGTGTAGCTAATAGTTTCAAAGGTTGCTTCATATTTTTCCACTTTATCTTAGTGGAGTGGCAGGCGAAACAGGAAGCTGCAGTGTGTGCGAGCTGCCTCGCTCACTGCCGAGTGCCTTGTCATCCCTGCGACGGCTGCGAGCAGCATAGGCGGACGCTGAAGCAGTGAAGTTTGTTTAAGAGGATTGGTGGCCAGGAATAAGCCACGGTGTCTAATCAGACACAGGCCCTGCCTGGGCAGTGTGCCACTACATTTATTGCGTGTGCCTTTCTCATAAACAAAACGGCTACGTACGGAGGAGGATGGCAATGCAGTCTGGGAGGGATTCCGGTGCAAACGGCAGCTTCTGAGTTTCCAAGAAGGAGTTAAGTAAATACATCGAATGAATGAGGCTGTGTGACGGCGAGAATGGGGAACATCTGTAAATGTGTAAGGGCTGAAAGGGAAGAACAGTTTTTAGATCCTGCCAGAGCTCCCTTAAGTTCTTCTCAGCATTCCTCTGGAAGAAGATATTTCAGAAGAAAATCAAGGAGGAGATCGGCTGGAGAGAGACCAGCTTCAGGACGGCTTGGAGAAAACAAAGAAAGAAGCCAAGATGAAGCGAGGGTTGTGGAAAACATGGAGATTCCTTCGAAGGGCCCGGGACTGGCTGCTTCCCTGCCCCTGGGAGCTGCAGGGGACGGTAGCACAGTACCCGTGAGCGCAGACCTTTCCACTGGACTTGTTAAAGCAGAAATTCTACCAAGTGAGGCAAACAGGGCTCCCCTCCCCGGGGACAGCTTTGACGGGGACGGTGAGAAGCTCTCTGGGTCCGATAAAGTAAAAACACAGTTAGAAGAGCACAACGAGGCAAGTCCAGGAACACACTGTGCATCGATGACGGAGGATTCAGATGATGGCCACGCAAGGGAACTACCAGCACAGCAGACAGCACGCGACAAGCAGGCAGCTTGCTGCAGTTCTGCTCTCCTTGTGGGCAGTCAGGACAAAGAAACGGAGTTAAAGCAAACCTCCGGCAGGCTTGCCGAAGAGGTCCCTGAAAGCAGTGACGATGACACGTTGCCTTGCTTCCTTTCTGGAAGCCAAAGTGATCCACAGCTTGAACAAACCAGATTTTCTTCTTCTGATGCTGGACTTTCCCAAATGCCAAAAGAGGAGGCATTTCATAGCATGCCACCAGACAACAGGAAGGTAAATATTTTGGCACAGTAGGTTCACATCCAAAGTTAGCTCTGAATAAGTGTTGGAATGATATTTTTCCTCTGTTGCAAAAATATTTTCATGTTACTGTTTATAAACCTCTTACACATGCAGAGATGCTATAAATCACATTACCCAATCTTCTCTGTCGGTTAAGTTACACCTTTATATTTGAGCGGTGTTTATCTACTCTCTTTATGCTGTTTCGCTGTCTGTGGTTGTTCGATTTGTTTCGTAATTCAGAAAAAAAAAAACTTTATGTTAAAATGAGACTATAAGATGCGGTAAATTTTAGAAGGTTGTTTTAGTTCACATTTAATATGTGCAATATCTGCAGTAAATTTTCTTATCAGCTCTTGACAGTCTTTTAATTCTTGCAAGCCTTGTATCAAGTGAATGGGAATATTTCTAATTGTTTTCAATTGTGGTCAATAGGAACTGAAGAATGAGAGAAATATTTAAGCAGCCTGAAATAGAAAAAGTGAACATAAATCATTCTTAATAGTTTCTACACTTTTAAAAGATCTTTCCTTCAAAACTATATGTATGATCTATTAGTATTAATTATTCAAATTTCTTCTTCCCCCGAGGGTAGGATTACTTTCATTTTACAGGAAAAGAAACCCAAGTGCAATCTTGATTGCAGAATGCCTAAAGGAAAATAATTTTAGTTTGTGGGTGTCCATGTTAGCATGTTGCCAATGCTACCCCACTCATTTTCAGTGCAACTGAAATCTCTAAGTGTGGGTCAAGCACCAATGCTGGAATTTCTTCCAAAACTAATGTTTCTTGCTGAGCAGGGACATCCGAGATTTGAGTTGAGTGAGCAGAGAAAATGGGCATATGCCAAAGGTGCTCTTTGCAGAAAAGAGCTAAATACACTGCTGTTGTTTATATAATTTACTTTGTAACACGACTCAAGTTACACTTTTCCCAGCTTAGTTTTCAAGTACACCTAACACCTCCAGCCACAATGCACAACACACCCCAGTGCAATTAGCTCCTAATCCACCCTGAGGTCTTTGCCCTCTTAATCTGAACTGGAATTTGGGAGCAGCTCAGGGATGTGCTTGGAGCCAAGCATGGTCACTGAGCTGAGGAGCATGAGGCTTCGTCCGGAGAGCCGAGCAAGGCCTCTTTTCCCCCTGTGACCTCAGGGATGCAAATACTAAGTGTGGCTATTCCTCTAACCAGGCATGTGTTAAAACCCCTTCCTACCAGAGGGGAAAAGGAATAAGAGAGGTTTCTGTGGAGCACCTGCATCAACATGGAGGCTTGTGCAGCTTCAAGCTTTGGGATAGAGAAGTTTTACTCTCTGCTTAGGCCTGATCTGATTTCTACAGCCCCTGTTTCCCAGTACAGGAAGGTTACTGGCATGAGCAGGATGTGCTCTGATCCTGCTCAACTTTGGGCTGCCATCACTGTGATACTTGATGTCTGGTGTGTTGAAACAAGCCATGGTTTCATTTGGTAGCAGCAAAGATGGCAATCAGCTGGTGATAGCAGCAGGTTTTGGTCATTATCAACTGGTGTACGAGTCAATGTTTTCTTTGTATCATGTTATCAAACCTTTCTGTTTTTAGTGGTGGTTTCAGTTCCGGTTTATGGAGCCTCACAAAATAGAAAGACAAGCAGTCATGTATTTCCAGCACTCACCTCTCACCTTGGCCGTAGGTTCCTCTGCTGTCTTTCTGCTAGGCACCTACACGGTGCCCGATGCAGTGAACTGCTTGTCTCATCTGTAGTGTTACTAACAACCTGCAAAGAAATACACATATTTGAATCAGGTTAGAGGCAAAGTCTTCATTTAAAAAAAAAAAGAAAAGTGTGTGCAACCAGTGTATCCAGCAGAATACTTCCGGGGATGTAGTCATCTGCTTATTATTTCAGTCATCATTGCACATAGTTGTAAGGTGACAAGGCACTTTCCAGCTGGCTGTGTCCCCGGTGGCATAGTCTAGTGTTATCTCCATGTGGATTACTGGGAAGGGAGGGACTGATGCCGGTTGTTCCTGTAGGATGTGACCTGCAGGGCAGGGTGCCACGGCCAGGGAGTGGCTTTGCTGCACCCTGCTGTGGGCAAGGGAGCTTGGAGGCACTGATGGAGCCGCAGAAAATCGGGCTGAGAGGGGGCCGGGGGCACCTAGGTCAGCCCTGCACCCCAAGGTGGAACTCGCCCTATGGAAACCATTCGTGATGGATACCTTGAGCTTGTTCTTCCGTGTCTCCAGCACTGGCTGCTTCACATCCTTCCCGAGGGATTTATTTTAGTGCTTATATCTTTTGGATTATGAACTGTTTTTAACCTAAAACACCTTTTCTCATTTAAAACTCATTAGTTCTTTTCCTATTCCCAGAGCAGTTGATATATTCCTTTTTTACATCCACAGTTTTGCGCATCTGAAGACTATTGTCCATGTCTTCCCTCGCTCTTCCCAACTTTAGACTAAAGTTTTTTTTTTCAGTCTTTCTTAACAGGTCATAGCTTTTTAGACTTTGATCATTCTTGCTTTTTTCCAGCTGATCCAACATTCTTTGAAGGGTGTTGCCCAAAGCTGAGAACAACTCCTTCGGAGGCCTTAGGAAAGCTGGGTTAGGAGTGCATTGAATTTATGGCCAGATGGAAGCTCACAAGGTCCAACTGTAACGTCAGGGGAGTCGAGACTGTCCTTTTGATCACGTGCGAGGTCAAATTCCATTCCTGGAGGTCAGCTTCCATTAATACAAATCACCATGCTGTCAGATGGTCCTTTTCCAAGACAACACAACTACTTGTTTTAGATGAAAGTTAAGGCTGAAGCACTGCCTCCTTGTCTTCAGCGTTTGGAATGTCCTGGTCTAAGTAAACATTGAAAAATTCTTTTTCATTCTTTCTTCAAGGCCCGCTTGGATGCAGTCCTGTGCCACGTGCTCAAGGTGACCCTGCATGTGCAGGGGGGTTGGAGTAGATGACCTCTAGAGGTCCCTTCCAACCTTAAGCACTCTATGATTCTATGATTATATATATATACACATATATCTATATATGCATATATACTTTCTCGTTTGCTCTCTTCACACTTCCTGCTTCAGGGTTAGCCCCCAGCAAAGCACATAGTTTGTTCTCTCTGTATATTATAGCTCTCCGACCTATCATGGACTTTTGTATCGTGAGCACCGTAGTGTGTTTTGTATAATGTGCCAAGTTCAGACTTCAGAACGCTTGGGGTAGGATAGATTCAGAGGAAAGACTCCTCTATGCATATTCCCCTTAAGTCTGCTCCAATATTCTTGCTTTTCCTCTGTTTACCATGAAGAAAAAAGAGGGAAGAAAAATGGTCTGTGGACGTTGGCGTCACTTTTTTGATCTCCTTTGTAAGATGTCCTGTGGGCACCTGGAGAGCTCATGTGTCTTTGGTGTGCAGATTTTGGGTACCCTGTGTTGCATAGAGGACTTGGAGGCAGGGCTGGAAACCTTGTAGTGCTGGGGGGAACTAGCCAGAAAAAAAGATATGGAATATTCAGTGCCCATTAAGGCTTTGATCCTGAGACACTGTGCAGCAGAATAACCTCTGTCAGTTTTTCTTGGAATTCACCAGCTTTATGGGATACTGTGGAGAACAGGGGATCTGGCAAAAAGCTGCTTAAGTTCATGCAAACTCTGTGTTTGTTCCATGCTTGTGGAACAGGGCTCCCCTGCAGCTGCGTTGCGGTGGGTGAGCAGGGGGGCTGCGGGGCGCGTACAAAGGGCTCACACAGGCCGTTTGCTTTCAAGAGAAAACCCGAACAGTGAAGAACCCGATTGCCCAGTTGACTATTTTTTTGTCCAAGTTTCTTTAGTTAGTACTCCTCCTTCTTCATTCCTGTGGCAAAAGGTTAGATGATAATGCATAGTTAATAGATCTGTGCATCTGTTACCTGTGCATCTGTTATTATGTGTTTATCAAAGGAAGGCTGTGCTCTCTGACACCCACATTTGTTTGGGGAGTAATGTTTTCTTGCTAAGTATTTGCATGCTAATAGGACGTACAGCAGAGGAAAGCTCATATTTGTAAGCATAGTAAAATACAGCTCTTTAATTATTTGTTTACTGTATTTTTGCACTTTTTAAAACAAATTAAGTGTTTATGAAGAAGTCTGAAGTATCAGCCTTAGCCTGGGAAAAGCTTTGTCTAGAGATCAGCACAGCTGGGACTGTTACAGTGCTTGGGCTAATTCTGGTGTTCCTTAACCTTTATTGAAAAGGGCTGTCACCGGGCCTGAAAGAAGAGAATTTAACATCTCAAGGCCACTTCCTTTCTCTTCAGATGGCTGACTGTGGTGCTGCTCCATGCCAAGGGATTTTTGATCAAAATCCAATTGGTATTAGGGTAATGAAGTAAATCCGTGTTATAGCTATAGCTAAAATTAGGACTGGAAACATGCATATTGGGCAGAGAATATGAAATATTTTTCTCTGTTTGTGACCATATCTACAGAGGCTTTTTGTATGTAACAGCAGACGCAAATATGACCTTCAGAAGTTGCCCTGTTGCCTGAAATCCCTTGTTGTCAGAAGAGTGAAATGTGCACTCAGATGTGCTGTGCTTGCACTCTTTGCAGTTGGTAACATCCACAGCTCTCACAGTTCAGTTAAGCAGGAGGGAGGCCAAAGATCTGCCCTGAGCCGTAAGGAATGGCTACGAGCAAGTTGCATCGTTAGCTTGCTTATGCTGGAATATATTTAAAAATGTGATACGGGTTGCAGCCAGAAAACTTGCTGAAAATGACGGGCAGAAACACAGTTTTGTTTGGGGTTTTTTTCTTAGACATCTGGCACTCCCAGATGACATCATCTTGTTCAGAAACGTTGCCCAGATAAGTGGTAAATGGTTGACTTCATTTATTTTGTGTTCTGGTTGGTCTGTCGTGAAAGGAAACTAAAGCTACTGGAAAAATACTTTGTTTGCTTTCTTGCTTTGAAGTACTAAAGAGTAAAGATAACCGAAGGAAAGGAAAGCTTACACTTACGGACAGCTTGCATATATTTTTTACAAAAAATAATTTCCAAAATATTAAGTTAATTCTTTGTTACTTGAGATTCTCCGTAATACTCCTACTTCATTTTTTTTCCTCTGATTTGTCTTTAAAATATGCAGTGCTGAAGCTGTACATTAGGATGCATAAAATTTTCATGTGTTTGGAAATGATTTCTGGGCTCACTCAACAGTTACTTTTTTACATTCTAGCGCTGGTATCTGTATCTTTTCTAGAGCAAAAGAAAACTTTACGATGGCCGGTGACAAACATCCAAAAACCAGGTTTCACAACTTGTCATTAATTTGAGGGACACTTGAACAGAAAATAATTGCAGTTTTTTCCTGCGCTAAATTTACTTGCAATTTAATGGCCGGATGTAAATGCCGATCTTGGCCTGCAAGTGCAGGGTGCTGAAACCAAAGTCACCCACAGTGCTGCAGTGGCCACGGCTGAGCGAGGTGCCCACGGTGTCGCGGCCTCGGGAGGAAGGCCACCCTGCTCCGCTCCTGCAGCTGCACCTTCTGCGGCTCCAGGGCAAGAAGGAAGCTCCCATTTCCAGCCTGGGTTCCCCTGGGAAGGCTGCTCAAACCGGCGCAGCTCTAGAGCTGCGGCTGCTCTGCAGAGTAATTTCATCTTATAGAAAACCACATTTTTTATGTAAAATTCCCAGCGCTTTCAGGTTTTCATGCTCTGTTTTGTATATTTTGAATACAAAAAAAACCCCACTAATTTCTGAGGCAAAATACTCAATTATGATTTTTCAGTCATTCCTAAAATGCTTATTGGAAAGTTTTACCCTAAAACTATTGTTGTCAATTTTCACTGTAGTTGTCTGTGTTGCAACTGAGCTCCTGAACAGAGTTTTAAGAGATGTGTCATAGATTAATCCAGAGGTTTAATATAAGTGCAGTTATTAAAGATATGTGCATATATGCCATATAATGTGTTTTATTTCTAAATATGCAATGTTCATAGAAATAGTTATAATATATGAAATAGATTATCATTCACATCAGGATAAAATAGACATACTGACCTATCTTTTATTATATAACAATATTATATCACACCCAAGTAAACTGTGAAGCTACCAATTCTGTATCTCATATCGAGGACACTAAAAATGCCTAAGGGTGTGACAGGACAGAATACGAATATAATAGGTGAATAATCATTTATCATATTATCATATTCAAAAATCTTCAGTAATGAGTGTTTTCCTGCAATATTTTCAATGTTATAATATGCTAGATGTAATTGTAATATTTGTTTTAACTGCATTTTAGATATCTGATATCCATGTTACTGGGGAATCAGAGGACATGTCTGCTAAAGAGAGGCTGCTCCTGTGGTCGCAGCAGACAACCGAGGGTTATGCTGGAGTCCGTTGTGAAAATTTCACTACCTGCTGGCGCGATGGAAGATTATTTAATGCCATCATTCATAAATACAGGTAATTGCTCCATTTAGTCTCTTGAGAATGTTTGTTTTGGCATTTTGATGCACATGCGGAGGGCTGTTCAAGCCAGAGGGAAATACCTCTCAAAAGACTGGGCTGTGTTACCTCAGAATGGAGCAGCCAGAAGAATGAAGAGAGCACAGGCAAGTATCTGAAAACATGAGCAACCTCAGAGATGTGGACAGAGGAGAGGAATAAGGGGAAGGAGCTTCATGAGATATAATAATGGAAAATATTTCCCGGAACGTCCTGGGAGACTCGTACCAGGATTCTGCATGGAGCAGTGCAGCCTTCACAGCTTGGTAACGGGTAGCCAAGGTGCAGATCAAGTAATAAATAATTAAAACCATGAATCCTGCCCTCTAACTGAACAAGTTGTGCTGCCGTGAGGCGGTGCTGGCTGCCTGTTCTTGCGCGAGGGAGCACTGTTTTCAGCAGCACTGTGTGCGTTTTGCTCACAGCGGTTTAGCAGGAGAGAAATGGACCCTTGGGCGCAAGTGCAATTCATGAGGCAGAGAAGTTTGGAGGCTCTGAGTAAGCACAGAGTCCCCATTCTGTGTGTGTCTCTGCTTGTTCCTTTTAGCTTCTCCTCTGTTATAAACACATCTTCTGGACAGAAGGATGTTGCACCCTTTGCAGGGGTGTCTACAGTCTTTATCTGAAGCCTCTTTGCTGTGAGAGTCCTCTTGCTGAGGAAGTCAATGGGATTCTTCCACTCATTTCAATCAGCTTCTGCCTTCCTTTCCCTTGTATCATCAAAACAGACATAATAATTTCCAGATATTGCTCACAACGTAGGAATGGTCTTCCCAAACAGTCATGGGATATTTTTAACTGCAGCCGTTTATTCCCGAGAACTCTTTTAAAACTTAGCTTGTGTTCACGTCAGCAAGTAGGGTAGGGACACCCAGAGCACAGGCAGGCAGCTGCACGCAG
>NW_010578495.1:218811-230723 GCF_000705375.1 Tinamus guttatus
TGTACAGACATAATGATCATGTGAAATATGTTAACATAAAGTCTCACTGAGACTGGGGACTTGTTGAGTTTGAGAGAAAAATTGCCATGTGCTTGAACAAAGTGAATATGTATTCAGAGCTCTGTCCAACTGGGTGGTTTTTGGTGCATCGCAGTTGCTAGGATAAAACTTTTCTGTAATGGCAGGTTATTTTACAGTTGTCAATAAGGAGATTTTGTGTGTTCCTTGAATTCCTGAGTATTGCCTCATTCCGGCATCATCCACATTTTCACTATAGCAGACTTGCACAGAAGAAGCAGTTCAGATAGTCCATGTAACTTCAAACTTGGCAGTCACCTTGTTGAACTTATTAGTAATATTTTCACATGGTAAATTACCCCGATGCTTATCAGTTTTTAATGAAGTTAAACATTGTTGTAGATTGAGCACTTGTCATCAGGGAGCTGTGAAAAGAAGGATGTAGTTTTTAGTTGTTCACTGGGAAACTGAAAGTTTAATTAATTATCTTTTTCCTCTTTGAGATGTAAAATCCCATTCCAATTTGACCTTTTGTTTTGGACAAATTGTTTGGACAAATATTATGGCTGCTAGTTTTAATCATTAACTGTTTTACCAAATAAGAGGTTCTGGCTATGGAAAAACCTGCATGTACCTAACTTTGTATATTGTGTTCCCCTCCGGTGGGGTATTAATCATGCTTTATTTTTTTTCTCTTTTAATACAACTTATGTCTAATTTCTAACACCTACCCTAAGATTTGAGCCCGGTGACTGCAGAAGTCAAGTAGATTCATGAGTGGGTGCTCAGAAGCCAACCTCTCGGCCGCGTCAGGTGCTTGGTGCCTCCTGCTCCGTGCTTGGAGCCCAGCTTGCCTAAAAAGCTGCTCCCAGGTGACTCACAGCACTCGGGGGAAGGCGCCATCCTTCGCTTGAAGTGCTTTTAATTTAATTTGTTCTTGACAAGATCAAAAACCACATCGTGCCATGCAAATCAGTCTGAAATATATTTTTGGACAGTAAAAATTGCCCTCAAAAATGTGTGTGTTTTCTCTTCTAGCTTTACAAATGAAGGTGTTTGCCAGGGTGGGCAATGCTTTTAAATTTGCTCTTTACATCAGTTAAGACAAATAAATATCTACTAGAAGTATACAGAGCATAACTGCGATGTAACCAATGAGCAGCATTTCGGATTTTGTTTGAGAAATGAAATTTTAAAGCAACTGGAAACTATGTAAGGGGCTTTATAATACAGCAGAGGGCTAGCTACACAGACAGCCTGGGCTGAAGTGCTGTGGACTTTCCTGGGCTTCAGAGCAGGACAGTTCTCAGTGCTCCCAGACATGAGGTGGCCTGAGGATGCTCAAGGGCAAATGCCCAGGCATCCTGCTGGTGGGCACATATCCCTGCGGGCTTCCAGGAGACTAAACCTTTTGGTATTGAAAATCTGGAACGGAACACTCCCGAGGAAAGCGAACAACGTGGCAGTTGTTGTTCTTGGCCCTGATTTTTGGACGTATTTTCTGCGATTAAAACAATGTTCTTTTCTGAGCTGTGGGAGTGGAACTTGCTTTTCTGTGGCTTGGTGACCTGTGGTGGGTGCAGGACCCCCATCCCCTCACCGTGGGCCTTGCCGTAGCTGTACCAGGTGCTTTGGCATCACAGTTGCCGCATCTCTCTGTAAGGCCTCAGTGAGGCCACCGACCCCATCTCTGCCTCAAAACATTGAAGACGGACACTAGGGGCACAGAGACACTGTCTTGTGGTAGCTGAAGGCTTCAGATAAATACAGACCAGTTAATCCGGGTCGGTCTGATACACGTTAAGTGCGGAATTGAAAGCAGAGCGGTTTTCACTGCACGTTTCCGTGGCTCTGAATGTGGCTCTGAGCAGCCCCGGTGGGACTTTGGGCGAGGGGCAGGCATGTTTGCAGTGTGAGGTGTCTCACACGGTGGCCCCTGCGTCACCATGTTGCGGGGGATGAGGCCGCGGCGGCTGAATGAAGGAGATGTGCGTGGAGGGGCAGCTCTTGTTTCTAGACCTTTACCTGTTACGCAGTGAGGGAAATCTTGCCTCTTATCCATCTAACTGAAAGCTTTAGTTTAAGGAGATTATAGTGTCAGTGTCTGTGCAGCTTACAGCTTGTTTTCTGGGAAGAGACAAGGCTTTTATAACGACTTGTCTACTCTTGTTCTTGGCAACTGAGCAGGCATCATGTATGAGCTTTTTTGTTCATTTTTACCAATGTGAAGCAAATGGAAAGAAAGCAGAGTGGAAAAAAATACCAAAACAGCAGTGTATATTTACAGAAACCTGCTTCATCAAACCTGTGTTGTGAAAGGTATGAATAATCTTTATTATTCATACTGTCTCTGTTAATGTGACTGAAACAGGAGATTGGAGTGTTTGATTTCCTTTTCCAGTGATGTCTTATTTTTCCTGGGCACTTTGTACCACTAATGGTGACACACAATATTGCTTTCATTGCATTGAAATTCAAAGAACAGTGGCTTGAACTTGATCAGGCTTCTCCTAAGTATGTTGAAAGTGGAAACTCCCACTGATTTATGGGGTTGCATTTCCCTTCATACTGCTTAAGTTACCTTGTTAATTAAGTGTTCTTTAAAAATTGTTCACTAAAGCTTGTGGAGGGTTATGGGTTTTTTTGTTGTTCTTTTTTTCCCCCCAATTTCTAGGTACTAGTTTTCAGAACGTAGACCCTTGTGACTCTAGTTGATTTATTATGGCTGTATGTTGTTAGTTAGCATCTTTGGAAAGTCTCCTCTTGCTTTTCTTGCTTTAGCTAACAGGATTCCTGGCACTGCAGAAGGCAGAGACAGCCTGTGCTGAGAACTGCAGGATCTAAAAGCCAAGCACTGCATAGTGAATGTAAAGGACAGGGTTAATTTTGAAATTTTGCCTTAATTTGAAACATTGAATTAGTGATGTTGGTACAGGTTAGTGTTTATGGACCTTAAAAATATTTATAATTAGGATTTGCCTGAGAAGAGTGTTCCATTTAAAACAAGAGTGTTGAGACTGACGATGGACTTCAGAAGGAATCGTGTGAAGATGTGAGTGAAGTTCAGGCGAGGGTGCTCAGCAAGAGAAGTGGCAGGAATGTTCTTCAGAAAGCTGGGCTTTGGTGCAGTTTGAACTGCACCAGGGTGCAGGGCTTCCGTAAAGCCCTGTAAGAATATGTGAATTGAGATTATAGCAATGTTACTGTGACTGAGCTTTTATGAATTCTGACCAAAAAACAGGCACTGAAGAGTTTGATGAAGAATGACTAAAAGCTTGTAAATGTGGTAGACATTATGAAGGCCCCATGCAGAAGAGGCCTAAATAAGAAGTGATGCTGCTCAGAGCAAGGGAATATGATATAATGACAAGGGGAGATAATATAATGACAATGCATAGAAATAAATAAGTGATACAGGTAAACAAAAGAATAGCTAAAGCTTTTCTGGTAATGAAGAAGAACTAGCGGTTTCATAATTGCCTGCTGTTTGTATTTCTCATTTGAAACTGACCTCGTATTGTTCATATGTTTTTAGTGAAATCATGTGTCAAACTGTTGACATACCCTTCGGTGTTCTTGGATTTAGTTGTTAAAACAGTATTAATTTAAAATTGGTAAGGAGCTGTACTCAAGTGTTGCTGGTTTATTTTTTACAGGCCGGACCTGATAGACATGAATACCATTGCCGTTCAAAGCAATCTTGCCAATTTGGAGCATGCTTTTTTTGTAGCAGAAAAACTTGGTGTCGCCAGACTCCTGGATCCTGAAGGTAATAGAGCTGTGAAGAGAAGAGAGCTTTGAGAGAAAGAAAAAAAGTAGTAACATTAAAATAAAATCCAAGTTGTCTGCAGGTTGTAGCATATTTGTGGGCATTCTTACAACTATGTGATAAAATGTTGTTCTGTCTTGCTCTTTTTAGATGTTGATGTTTCCTCACCTGATGAGAAGTCAGTCATAACTTATGTGTCATCACTTTATGATGCATTTCCCAAAGTACCAGAAGGTGGAGAAGGCATCAGTGCAAATGTAAGTCTGAGAAAAATGGCGTGTGGAGTGTGAGCTTCACTGATAATGATTCTTGATTTTGACTGCAGAATTTTAACTGGACTTTCCTTAAGCTGGCATCATATTATTACTGTGACTAATTCTGCTCAATAATGCAGTTCAAGACTTTTCTTTGATATGATTTTCTAAGGTGTAATTTTGAAGGCTTAGCAGCTCATTTTGAATCTGAAAATAATCATGCAAGGAGCTTAGTTGACAACCATGTTCCTGGAGCCAGAGAAGGAGCCAGAGTCAAAGTCTTACTTTCCAGTTAAGTAATAAGACCTACAGATTGTGCTTCTCTGGTTCTTATCGATTTGAACTTTATTAAAATAGAAAATTCTGTTTTCCGTGGAAATATTTGTGACCAAAACTGAATAGTGCACATGGTGTATTTTCTGATACTTCAAGTGAGTTTTAATGAGCAAGTAAATGTTTTGGAATTGCAGGGCTTAAAATTTTTTCTTTTTTTTTAGTGTCGGTGGGGATCTTAGATGTCAAAGATAAAGCAAAAATGGTGTTCTTGAGTGATTTTCATTTACCCTATAATTTGTGTTGTGCTTTGGCAGGATGTTGAAGTCAAATGGGTTGAATATCAGAATATGGTAAATTACCTCATGCAGTGGATCAGACACCATGTTACAATAATGTCTGACAGAGGATTTCCCAACAACCCTGCGGAATTGAAGGTGAGATGCAGCCCCTTAAATGCCTCAGTGGCGTGACACTGTATGTTACTTACCCAAAGCATCCTTGAACAAACGAAGTGCTTGTTGATTTAGACAACTGAGCAGGAGAACAGTATCAATCATCATGGCCATGTAGGTTTTCATTAAATAGTTTTAAAGTTCAGGTGATCTTTGCAGGGTTTCTGGCATGCAGTATTTTAAGTGATAGAGATGGGACAAACCGGGTTTCTATATGGAAACCCTCTTTAAGAGCTCCATATATGTCTTCATAAGCTGAATTTGATTCTTAAGAAAGATAGAGGAAGAATGATACCACCTGTTCCTTCAAAAGTTCTTTTGGACAATCCAGATGGTAATCAAAAGTAAAGCATATAGTATGCACTAGCATCACTCTCACACATATGTTAGTAGCTGGGCAATTGTTTTCTTGCTGGAAAAGACAGCATGTTGAAAATCTACTCCTTAACCTTTTTTAAAGTACAAGAAATGTTTTCCTGGCATATGAACAATCCAAAGCAATTTTTTAGTTCATTGCTGATCATTTTTTCACAAAAGTTAAGTAAAGCAACAGAAGAAAGTAAGCTACTGAAGAATACTAGGGGAGGGGGCTGGTTATATTCACAATAAGGAAAAGCTGATGGTATTTTTATGTTTCTATAGGCACTTTATAATCAATATTTGCTGTTTAAAGAAACAGAAATTCCACCAAAGGAGATAGATAAATCAAAAATTAAACGTCTATATAAACTGCTAGAGGTAAGTTTTAATATATATTGCGATATGTGTGAAAGTTTCTTTTTTGGTCACTTTTGATAGCAAATATGTATGAATTTTAAAGGTCTGGATAGAATTTGGACGCATCAAACTCGCTCAAGGCTATCATCCAAACGATATAGAAAAAGAGTGGGGGAAGCTTATTATTGCCATGCTGGAGAGAGAGAAAACCCTTCGGCCAGAAGTGGAAAGGTAAAGCTGATGGAAGGTTGGCGGGCCTGGGTAATATTTTTTTCTGCTCTTTTACCTCACACTGAAATCTGTGAATAGCTTTGTCCATGGTAGAGTACACATTATTTTTTGTTAGATTGGTTAATTCTGTCTTTATTGAGAACTAGAGATCTTCAGGTGCACCATGCAGCAGTGCCATGGAGAAATCCTGTGGGTTTGAGAAGGTCCTAATGAAGAGTAGTGCCATCAGTGCCATCAGAGTGCGTGCACGTAACTATAGCATCCTCCCTTGTGCAAATGGTCCGAGCCAGGTTTCTGTTACTTCACCATCTCACTTGGAGTGTACTCCAGATAAGCAACAGCCTTATTCTTTACATTAATGCAGATTTCATTTCGGGCATAGCAAGGCGGTGAAAGTCCTGTTGTGGACTTGTTTAAAAGCTGGTTGTACTCAGGAGCACAGGAAGTAGATGTGAAGAGCACACAGGTTTCTCACAGGGTGTCGCAGGTGTGACACGAAGCTTTGGACATCACTAGGAGCTGTGATTTTTTACATTCCAAGCAGTTTTAAACTGTTGATGCAGCCTAAGAGTTTTTGCTTATTGTTGATTCCTCTTGGAGTTCTGTGGCAGAAACAGGGGCTGCCCTTTCATGCATCTCAGAGAAAAACTACCCTTTTGTTGATTAATTAATTTAATTGAGTAATGCTTTAGAGTATAGATAGGTAGAGATGACACGGTCTGGATTCACTCTGCTCCATTTCAAGCATTCAAATGGAAGGATCAAGTTGTGAATCACTTTCTAATGAATCCTGACACTGACTTTCTAGTTCTAATAGGGTGATTATGCTCTCTGATTCAGGTGCTTGAAATTAGCTGCAAGTAATTCCATTGTATAGGAAATCTGCAAAAAGACCGATTTTAGTAAGAGAAAATCCCAAAGGGGGGCAGAGCTGCTTAAATACCAGTCATGTTTACCAAAGCAAGAGCATGGCTGTAATGGCTGAATCTCAGGGAGATGCTGATTCACAGCATCCTTGTGGTAGCTGCTGCAAAAGAAACTCTGATCCAGGAATCAAAGGGATCCCCACAAGGCAAAGCCCAGCATGAGAAGGCAGTGGGAGAAATACAGTCTGCTAGGCCTTGTAAATGGATCCGTACTAATGTGCCAACAGCAAAGGTGGTGCCTGCCCTCACCAGAAGGAGTTCTATTAACACTTGCAAAAACTCTTTATTGAGAAATTAAATTATGTTTTTTTTATTATTATTTTTCATATGGTCTGTGCAGAAATAGGCATAAATAAACATAGACTCCCATATTTCAAGATAAATACATTTAAAGTGGCAGATCATGTAGTGACAGTCACTGAATTCGGTGTTTGCTACAAAATGAGAGGGAAGTTAAGTTAAATGATTCCGATTTAGTGATAAAGTTAAATTATCATTTGATCAGGGAACAAACCTTGCTCCATTTATTTACCATATTACTTTTAGTGTGCTTGATGTGTGGTGGTGATATTCTGGTACAGCTTCTGGGGTGGAGCAAAATGACACCCGAGTGAAGACTGAAATTTGATGAATAACTAAAACTTTACCTCAAAGCCTGAAAGTATTAGTGCAGGTGAGCAGTGTGTGGCCAGACTGGTGTTTGGGATCCAAATTAACTTGATGTTAGTGAGGACAGCAGCAAACTTCTATTTCAAAATCAGCAGAGTTCACAATTTTCTCGGGGTGTGTCTGTGCCTATGCTGTGCTCCTAGGCCTAAACGAAATCGTCCTAGACTGTGGGTGTCTTTTTCCGTGAGTTCAAAAAGAAAGAGCTGAAACACTGAAAAATCACCAAAACACACAAGTTTTAAACTAAATTATAAAGCTAAGGGCCATAGTTGGAAAAATGTGGAAGAAATTAACTGGAAAATTGCAGGGGGATGGGTTAGTGGAACAGAGAAGTTAACTGAACGTGTATTTGGACAGTGGTGTAATGATGGCGGCTTGGATGATGTACAGGTGTCTGAAATCAACCCGTTAAGAGCTGGCTAACTGTGATATTGCCACAGTTTTTTATTCTGTAGTTCTGTTTGAAAGAAAAGGAATCAACCCAACATGAAGTTTGGGTAAGAGGGGAGGGCACGGTGTTTCTCTAACCTCTGTCATGTTTGAAGCTCTTCATTTAGCAAGTCTGAGAAACACAAAATGTTTCTTTAAATGCATATTTTTCTTATTTGGCTTATAGACGTTTAGTGACACTTAAGCAAAATATTTGGCACGTCTGTTTGCTAGAGACGCCCTAGTGCTGCTGCCTAGTCCGTACTTGCAAAGCCTGAGCACAAGGTAGGGAAGCCAAAAGCAAGTTACGTCCCTAGCCCCGGGCCAAGCCCTTTCAAGAGCTGGCACAGGGTTAATTGCTGGCTTTGAATATGCATCCTGGAGCCTATTTAAAGAGGGCGTGCTACATCTTCCAAAGCCAGTAGTGGAATTTCACCCCTAGAAGCTGTACGTTCTGTAGGAGTTTGATCTTTTTCATTTCTCAGCAAATGCGAAGAGCCCCCGGGATCGGTGCTCTGGATGTGAAAATGAATAGCAGTAGTTACAGCTATCACAGCAGTGATTCACTGTTCAGCAACAGTACCGGTGCTCGAACCAGCACCGACTCGAATGAGAATTTCCTTTCAGTTAATTGTGGCCCTACATTGGTTAAATCTTGTATAAGCTTTGGTAATGGCGCCTTAAATGGAACTAGGTAACATGGCATAATATTGTTTTCTGAAAGATGCTGTTTTCTTTCTTTTTCTTTTCCCTTTTGGTCTTTCTTTTAAAAAGTCAAGCATGTATAGTAACTAGCATTAATGCTCGTTTGTTTCTCCCAAATGCTCAGGCTGGAGATGCTACAGCAAATTGCAAACCGAATCCAGCGGGACAGCCTGAGCTGTGAGGACAAGCTGATCCTTGCCCGGAACGCTCTGCAGGCTGTAAGTCTCTCCGTGGTGCTTTACTGGGCTGCCTCAGTGCACTTACTGCTTCAAGAAACCTATTCTTTTAAGATTTTTGAGTGTGTACTTAACAGCTGGTATTTTCATTTTTGTTGATCTATTTTGTTTACCTTGCTGTTTCATTAAGAAAATGCCCAAAATTCTGTTGTTTTTTTTTTAAGTTGTTAGATAAAATGTTTCACAATTGTTTTAAGATCCTGAAAAAAATACAGAAAAGTTAATATTTCATACAGTTCTTTTCTATTTGGTTTACCTTCAGGTTTTAATGACTCTCTTTTATTTATTCAGGATGCCAAGCGTTTAGAATCAGGACTCCAGTTCCAGAATGAGGCAGAGATAGCCGGGTATCTTCTTGAATCTGAGAATATGCTCCGTCAGCAAGTGATTGATGCCCAAATTCTTATCGATGGAAAATACTATCAGGCAGACCAGCTTGTGCAGAGGTATTTTAGAGTGTTCATTTATAGGAATAAATGTGTCCCAAATATGGATAACCACTATGGATGGCTTTTTTTAAGTCTTTATGTCTAGGAATACATTTCTCAGTCTGTTGCACTGGCACCCAATTGAAGATTGTCAGGTATTCCAGTGGGTACGATGGCCACAAAATTTACTGAGGATAAAAGGATCTGTTGTACTCATGTGTGGAAATGAAATAGTTCACCAGAATGTGATTTAAATTTATATTAGCTATCTGAGTGTAAAAAAAAAAGTAGCATGTGCTACAGCTAAAACCATTTTAGGACTCTCTAACTTTGATTTAAAAAATGTAGGTGATATTTCTGTAGGCAGGTGAGACAGCTTTAGGAATCTTCCCAGGTAAACAGCTGGGTAACATTAGTTCACTGACGAGGGCGTGTACAGTCTTAGCAGAAAGATACAACTTACCAGGATAATGTAATTTTATGAAAAAGTGGTACCAAAATCTGTCAGGATTCATCTTGCACTAGGTGAGATCAAGCAGGTAACAGCTGCCATAGCAGTTAACTGTAAATATTGGATCTACCACAACATGTGGTATCTTGTAAGATTTTTCCTTTGCTGATGGTTCCTTAACTCTCTAGGGTAGCTGCTAGGGGCCATTCTGTGCTGATTACCTGGGTCGTTGCTCAATTTGCTCTTCTGCTATTTGTGTATTTTCACAAATATACGTATTTTTGTATATATTTGTGTATTTGTGTAACTACAAGGTGATATAGCAAATGCTTTCTGATGTGAGTGCTTACGTATAAATATTTTGACTTAAATTTTAAGAGATTGTGTGAATTGGTACTGCCACTCAGTTGAGCATGAAAAAGCTATCAGAAGCATTAGTTTCAAGGATTTTCTGCTTAGTTTGGCTTTTTTTTTTTTTTAATAGGGTTGCAAAACTTCGTGATGACCTGTTAGCTATAAGGACTGAATGTTCTTCCTTGTACAACAAGGGGCACGCGCTGACGACGGAGCAGACAAAGCTGATGATATCGGGAATAACCGAAAGCTTAAACTCGGGATTTACAACAAGCCTAACCCCAGAATTAAGTGCTGCAATGACCCAAGGTTTCACACCTTCTTTGACTTCCTCCAGTTTGACATCTGGCCTTTCGCCGGGTCTTACCTCCAGACTGACACCAGCCATCACTCCTGCCTATACACCAGGCCTCCCGTCACCACGGTTAATTCAAAGCTACATGACAGGAGTAGATGGTGGGAGTCTGCAAACACTCAAACTGACACAAATCAGAAAACCTCTGATGAAATCAGCTTTTGTGGACCAGAATTTAACAGAAGAAGAAGTCAACATGAAATTTGTCCAGGATCTATTAAGCTGGGTGGA
Organism: Tinamus guttatus; assembly: GCF_000705375.1. Next base: position 229,313 of record NW_010578495.1, read on the forward strand.
AGAAATGCAGGTAACAATCTTTATGGAAATAGTCTACTTCTAATTCTTACGTTAGTTCCCTGTAAGTCATCACTGATTTTTTTCCTTTTCCTTCTTTTTTGTAAGGTGCAACTTGATCGAGCAGAATGGGGTTCAGATTTGCCAAGTGTTGAAAGCCATTTAGAAAATCACAAAAATGTCCACAAAGCTATTGAGGAATTTGAATCTAGCCTTAAAGAAGCAAAAATCAGTGAGGTAAAGCACCATGTTCTTAATTTCTTGGATTACTCCTTTAGTGAATGACCTATGAAGTAAGGATGAATAATGGAACTGTGCAGGTTTCTGGGACTAGCTTTATTTTTACTTCTGATCTCCAAATGACAGCATAAAATCAGGAGATGTAATTGTGAACATAACGTGTTTAATCTTTTTGTTGTCTTTTTCACCTTGTCTACCAAATACAGATTCAAATGACAGCCCCTCTTAAACTCAGTTATGCAGAAAAATTGCACAAACTGGAGAGTCAGTATGCAAAACTTCTGGTAAGTCCGTCCTATCTCTTTGGATGTTCAGCTTCTCAGTGTGCATTGTCTTTGGTAGGGGGCGGTTTATAAATCTTCCCTTTTTTTTTTTTTCCAAATAAAGAACACCTCAAGAAATCAGGAGAGGCACCTAGAGACTCTTCACAGTTTTGTGTCCCGTGCTACCAGAGAGCTGATATGGCTGAATGAAAAAGAAGAGGAAGAGGTTGCATATGATTGGAGTGACAGAAACACCAATATAGCAAGAAAAAAGGAATATCATGCAGTATGTATTGGTCTTATAATCCGGAGGTAATAATTAAGTCACCTGTAATATTTTAACATTTCTAAAATATTTCTATGTTCTTTGAAAAAAAAAGGAATTAATGAGAGAACTTGATCAAAAAGAAGAAGTTATTAAATCCGTTCAAGAAATAGCTGAACAATTGCTTCTTGAAAATCACCCAGCCAGGCTAACCATTGAGGTAAGTTATTAAACACAGCACACACACAAGAGAACAATGCTGATTTAATAGGCCTTAGATTTAGAGGGAAAAGAAGGGAAGCGCTAACTCATAGGAAATTACTCAACAAGAGTGGATAATGAAGCTTTTTTTTCTCTTCTCTTCAGTGTCTCCTACGTACCTCTGTCTTTCAATTACCAGAAACCATAAGCATTTGTGTACAATTATGGTTACCTTTTGGAGTCCTCATTGTTTAGACAAAAATCCCACAAAAGTCTAAAATGAAGATGTAAAGAGTTGGTCTGTACAGACGTTTCTGCCTGTGGACTTGCATAAAGCTTCTGTAATTATTGTTACAAATTGCACTGGCAGACTGAGGGCACAAAATAACCCTTATGTGGTTTCCCTCACATTGAACTGGAGGAAGTTTCAGGAGAGCACTTCCAA
>NW_010578495.1:230744-262593 GCF_000705375.1 Tinamus guttatus
TCCTGCTGAGTTTTAGGACTACTTTCCTGGATATTTTTGTCAATAAATTACAAAATTTGCTTGGACGTCAGAATGTTACTAGGTAATGTGGTTTATTTCAGGCTTGAATCAAATTATCTCTTTATCAAAAAATTATTGTAGATACTGTAGCATTATAATGAGTTTCCAATGTCAATTAATTTTCACTGTAGATTTTCAAGAAAAGAATAAATACTGGCAGTGGCGGGGTAAAGATCGTAACAGCAGAAAATTGTGATGAAGAAACCCTAACCCCTTTCCTTATGTTCCATACCCTGAGTAACTTTTTTATGTAGTATAGGGGATTATATAATTTAAAACTATATGCTGTTACTAATGTGCATTTATTGGTGTAGTATATTCATATATGAATATATTAAACATAGATATTATGAAACCAGGCCATTGCATGTGTGTAGGTTTTTATGTCTGCAATAATATTATGTTGTGGGGACACCTTTAAAAAATTCTTAAAAAAAATATTTAAAGAATTATTGTCACCATTGCAGAATAATCTATGTGCATTGATGGCTCAGTCTGAGAATCATTAAAGTGGACAAAAAGATTCCTTTAACTTCACTTTGAGAGTTCAGAAATTGAGATTTTTGCCTGCTTTAGAGATGTCAAGAGTACCCTCTACTGGTGATTATTGGTGCAGTGCATCTCTAGGGACAGCATTACCAGGCAGCGTAGGACACATCCTTCTCATAATGCTACAGTTTTACAAATTCTTACAAATATTACACAAAAACATTTTCTCTGTGTGTGTATATATTCAGTGCTCATGTCTAATGGAGATTTGTTTTAGTGGCAACTCACTTTTCAAGGGTAGGGATATCAGGTCTAGATGCAACATTACTTTTTTCTCCTGAATCCAAAACATATTCTTTTTTTTTTTTTTCCTTTTGTAACACCTCTTTGTTCCCCCTAACAGGCCTATAGAGCTGCAATGCAGACACAGTGGAGCTGGATTCTGCAGCTCTGTCATTGTGTTGAACAACATTTGAGAGAAAATGCTGCATATTTCGAGGTAAGAAAATGAATCAGTACAAATGTGAATGTCTTATGATAATAGTCCAGAAGTTTCACTGAAAATTCTAGATCTTCTCTCACCATAGCTGTGAAACTGAAATTTGTCATATACAGTTGTTAGATGAGGCATACTCCCACAATAAGATAGCACACTGGCATTGTCTTTTCTACAGTTTACATCGGTTTACAGCAGATGAAAATCTGGTGAGATGTTTTTGCCAATTGACATAGGTGCATGTGGAAATAGAACCTGATAATGAAGCCAAGTTCTGTATGTTTCATGCAGAAGTGCAGTGGATAAAGCTTCTGTGATCGGGTGTAGAAAAGAGGCTGGTTACTGAACGCCAAGGAATAATATCTAGGTGCTGGTTCCTGGTCTAACCAGATAGATCTGGAACATACAGCATTAGTAGTAAGCAGTGCAGAGAATAACCCAACAAGAGAGATGTCCAAGAAATTGCTTTACTGATTATAACTCTGTGTACTCAGCAAATGATGCACGACTCAATAATATACATGAGCGTGGAAGAAATAAGGGTTTTTTTCTTTAGAAAAACATCATCTATTTACCAAATAAGTATCTTTAGTGTCTTCTGGCATGGGTGATTGAAGAAGGTGTTGGGATGAGATTCCTTTAGGACTGAGAAGGGTGAGAGCCAAAGGTCTGGAAAGAGGGGTAAAGGAAAAGACAAAATTGGGACATTTTAGCTTCCTCTGGTAGGAGTGAGAAATGAGAATTCTGGGTTTGAGAAATGAGGTTTCAGGGATAGAGGGGGTAAGGATTATCACAGGACTTTCCCTCCCCAGTCACCTCATCCACGACCCCAGTTTGGGGGTAGAGATGCACACACAGTGTTGTAGTGCCAAGGGTTGCAGCTCATTTCCCCTCTTTCCCCGCATGGGCACTCCTACTCAGTTCTGTAGCTTGTTTGCTGCAGTTTAGAAACTTCGTACGTGCTTTATATGTGAAAGTAATTATAATTCCAAGGAAGGTAACAATCATTTCAGAAAATCTTTACCCTGCAGGAACAGTACTTGCCTAATGCTCAGCAACTGCTGAATGAGTTATGCATAAAGATAGCAGAGCAAGTAACTCATGTTCCAAGAAGTAGCAAAGGTGGGTGCCTCCTTGGAGTGGACATTTAGACATGAGATCACGAATACTGTCATGTGGTACACCAGTTACTTCAAACTACTGTGAAAAAAAAAAACAATTTCAAAAGGCAAAATAATAAAAAGAAAAAGACACTTTTTAGTGTAGCTATTTGTATACTTTTCAGTTTTTTTAAGAATAATCAAAATATTTATCTCATCCTAGTTTTTCAATGATGCCAAAGAGGCCATGGACTATTTAAAGAATCTAAAGGATGCCATATACCGAAAATACAGTTGTGATAGATCCAGCAGCCTTCATAGGCTGGAAGACCTTGTCCAGGAATCAATGGTAAGAAAAAGAATGTAAAGATCTTACTAATATGAGTTATAGTTAGTAAAGTGTTCTATGGGTTGTAGTTGGATTTGAAATCCATGCTTTGCAATTACTCTCTTAAAGGGAAGGAATAAAAAATGACCATTTTAGAACTTCTAATTAAATAGCCACAATTGTCCTTGTTTAGTGGCTGCTTTTCATGCCCTTTAAATATTTATTTATTTAATTAATTTTACAATAGCAAATGTTGTGGGAAACCACTGACTTCAGAACGGTACTTCTGTTCTTGTAAAATGCATTACTTTTAAGAAACATAGTAAAAAAAATCAGAAAAAAGCTAATAGCATCAAAAAACCAGCACTGGGTTCTGGCCACCTTTCATGATGTGTTCTTTGCTTGACTGTTTTTAGGAAGAAAAAGAGCAGCTCTTACAGTATAAGAGCACAGTGGCAGGCCTTGTGGGAAGAGCAAAGGCAATAATTCAGCTGAAGCCAAGGAATCCGGACTGTCTACTCAAAACATCCATCCCAATTAAAGCCATCTGTGACTATAGACAAATTGAGGTTAGAACTTTGAATATCCTAAGATCAATCACAGACATGAGAATTCAGCTAAAGTTTAATTAATTACCACGTTCCTGGGAAACACTGGGCTCTAAATGTCTTCCACATTCATAAACAGCAGCAAATCCCTCTGTTGCCTTGTTGGTTTTTGTTGCTCTGTTGCTTACTTGATGACACTGCTTACAAAAGTGCTTTTTAGAAGTATTTCTGAATGCTTAGCTCATTGAATTGTTCTGCTTTTCTGTTAATATTAGATAACTATTTACAAAGACGATGAATGTGTGTTAGCAAACAACTCGCATCGTGCTAAATGGAAAGTCATTAGCCCGAGTGGTAACGAAGCCATGGTTCCATCTGTGTGCTTTACAGTTCCTCCACCAAACAAAGAAGCAATAGATACAGCCAACAGGTAGGGGCAAAATGAAAACTGCAGGAAGTATGTAGCTGTAATGTATTTTTAATACAAATGTGCTTGTTTCTTTATGTAGAGAAACAGCAGTCCCCTTGTGTTAGAGCCAAGGAAACAGTTCTCTTTTTAAATTCATTTATATGAAATTCAGGTTAAAATGCCTGTTTTTTTTCCCCTCACGTCCCAAGTGATTCCAGTGTAAAGCAGGTTTTCTAACCTAAAATGGGAGTCTGTCTTTCTGCGTTCCAGGATTGAGCAGCAGTTCCAGAACGTTCTGGCCCTGTGGCACGACTCTCACGTGAACATGAAGAGCGTGGTCTCCTGGCGGTACCTCACGAGCGCCATTGAGGCGGTGCGCGCGGGCAACGTGGCCTCGGTACGTGCCCTGCTGGCCCTCCTGCTGCGGGGGGCTCTTAGCCGCGTGCTGGACAGCCACAGGCTGTGCTACCCAGGTACCCTGTGCTGTAATCAGCACTTTACAGCAACCCTTGTCTTTCCTGTGAAAGTAGCTGGTCCTGACCACACAGGTTGCCAGCATGATGCATGCTTGGGTGCATGTTAGGAAGGCACACGGAGGTTATATCATTAAAGCAAGTTTAGCCTTAGTGTTAATCTGCCTATGCTCGTCCTTTTCTCCCTTGAGGGACAGGATCTCTGGAAAGCAAAAATGTTAAAGAGATCTGGGGAGAGGCATTAGATTCACTAGGCTAAGGATATTCTCTGTGGCATCTCCCTCTACCCTTCCCTTCTGTCCCTCCTTATTTCTTTATAGTGCAACTTCTTAGAGAAATGAAGCATTTACTCTTGAATGTTCATTATGTTATTTTTTTCACTCATGCTTATCTATAGTTTGAACAGTTAAGTAGCTGATTGGTATCAAGTGATTAGAAACAAAATTCTGATACAGGTAAAAATATCATTATCTCTGGCTAAAAGAACCTTGTGAGATTGCTGACATTTACAGTATTAGATGTACAGCATGACACTATTTAATATAATACTTTATTATTTGGCATATGACAAGACTGGCAAAAACCTGCCTTCAAGCTGTTGCATTAGAATCTGTAATACCCCAAATGATGTATTCACTCCAAATTTCTCCAGTTGCTGTTTGAAAGAGGCAGTGTGAAATCATTGTGGAAATGGCCCTTCTTCTGAAGCTGTTGCTGGCTGCCCAAATTTTGCCATATGGCACAGGTAGAGAAATGGTCTCTCATGCGGGTGGCTTAATGCAGAGTTAATACTGGCTTTAAAGGTGGAGAAGAATTTTAGAGTAAACTTCTTTTTTTAGCTAATGTTCTGATTTCCATCAAGTGAACTCTAGCCTAAAAGCAGCCATCTGCCATTAGCACTTTGAGGGAAGTATTGGCAGTTTTCCTTGCCCACGCAGTTCCCATATATTACTGAGTTTTTTGTGGAGGATGATCAAAACTCTTTTTTAATTTAGCAGATCAGAAAATACTGGTTTTAGATTTAATAAATAAATAAAGAAGGTCTCGCAGGCAGCTGTCAGAATTTTTCATCATTGCTGACTTGTCCTTGGGTTTATAATCTGTCTGTTGCAGATAAAAACAATGTTGCCAGGTGAACATCAGCAGGTATTAAGCAATCTGCAGTCCCGCTTTGATGACTTTGTGGAAGATAGCCAGGAGTCCAAAATCTTTACCAGCTCCGATACAGCCCAGTTGGAAAGGGAGGTTAATGTTTGCAAGCAGTACTATGAAGAACTTCTGAAATCTGCAGAAAGAGGTAAAACACTTTGCTGAGAAAAGGAAAAGGTAACCACAGCAGAGGTTGTAGTTCGTAATAGAATCTGCTATCTAAATGTGGACTGTAGTGAATGCCCAGTTTTATCATATAGATCTTGTTAATGTAGTAATTCTAGACGGATAAAGAGCCATCATTTGACATTGGGCACAATTACATTGTACAGAAAGTTAAAGAATGTTTTTATATATATAGGTTTATTAACCTGTGTAAAAATGCGAATGTTACTTAACACACAGTGTCACAAAAAATTACCTCCAAGAATGTAGGCTACACAATAGCAGTTAACATTTACATATTCCCAGAAATTATTTTTAGCTACTGTCATTTTAACTTTTTTTTAAAAAAAAAAATACAACAAGCACCTAAACCTAAAAGTATCTATTCTGAGTTACTGACAAGTGCTTAATGACTTAGAGGAACTTAGTGCAGAACTGATGACTGTTTGAGCAGTTTGCTGTTCTCAGGTAAAATGTATTGTCCTGTGTGTCTGAAAGAGAAGATGAAAAAAAGGTCCCTGGAGGCCTGCTGTGCTATTACACCTGATACCACTGACTGCAAGAATCGGTCTTCAAGTTTAGCAGTGTCTGCATAAGAGATGGTGCCTGTGTTCAGAATGAAAGGTCGTAGATGGAAGTGCAAAGCAACAATCTAAATAACAGTTAAATGTGGCTTTTTTTCTCCCCTTTAACACCTTTAACAGAGGAGCATGAGGAATCTATTTATAATCTTTACATCTCAGAAGTCAGAAATATCAGACTTCGCCTGGAGAGCTGTGAGGAGCGGTTGATCCGGCAGATCAGAACCCCAATGGAAAGGGATGATCTACATGAAAGTGTGTTTAGGATTTCAGAGCAAGAGGTGAGCGCTTGCAGAAGACTTTCTTCTCAAAATGAGTTTCATTTTAAACCAGGTATCTCGAGATCATTGACTGTAGCCAGAGAGGGGAGCAGTGCACCTTGAAAGGATGAGAGGCAAAATTGATCTTTGGATTTGTGAGGAAAAAGATGCCAATAAATAAAAGTTTGACTTTCTCTATGTGTTTTTTATCTATATTGGTAATAATATGTAGAGAACACATCAAGTTGATAAAAGCACTTTCAATTACCTTTCATTTTTCAGAAACTGAAGAAAGAACTGGATGGACTCAAAGATGACTTGGGAGTGATCACAGATAAATGCGAAGAATTTTTCAGTCAAGCTGCTGGTTTACCTTCAGTCCCAACTCTGCGCTCTGAACTCAATGTTGTCATTCAGAATATGAACCAAGTTTATTCCATGTCTTCCATTTACATAGATAAGTATGTAACTAGTCATCTTCCCTCATATAAGTTTTAGCTTACAGTTTTTTCTTCAAAATAAATTAAGTAGAAAGATATGTATGAATAAGGGATGAGCAGAAAGGGAGTTAAAAATGTTAATGCTGTATAAAAGGGCTGCTAGTTACCCCCTGACATGGGAAGACTGAAAAATGAAGTATTTTGATGTTATTGCATGTTTAGTTAATGAGAGATTACTCTTTTTTCAGATTAAAAACAGTAAATTTGGTACTTAAGAACACCCAAGGAGCAGAATCACTAGTAAAGCTTTATGAAACTAAGCTCTGTGAAGAAGACACAGTGACTGCTGACAAAAATAGTATTGAGAATTTAATGGGCACATTAAAGGTAAGATTTGGGTGATAACCTTTTCATGAGCAAATAAAAAAATAATGGACTCTTTCATATAGCAGCTGTTTTGGTTCTGGTAGTAGTTTTTAAAGAAGATGGTTTGTGGATTTGGAAGAAACTGCTGGAAAAAAATGCATCTTTGGGACCTTAAGATTTGTGTAGTTGACACGTGCATTTCTGTTATTTGGAAATGCCTTTCAAGGTCTAAGCCTCCCACAGTACCATTTGTTACTGCTGAAATGAGGCTGCTGTTTTTCTGTCTGCTGAAACCTAACATATGCTTAAGCAAGCATAAATCTATTGTTATATACCTGGCTCACTGTGCCTCTGAGGTTTGGCAGTTATCTTTGAGAAGTGGTAAGAATGAAGTTCAGCATTTGTCCTGTGCTGTATGCACCTCATTTTAAAATTGCAATTGACGAGTGATGCTTTTTTGTTAGAGTGATTTTTTTTTGAAAGCTGTAGTAAATCATCAGATGACCATGCAAATTTTCTGGCTCTGATTTGGTGCAGGTGTTGTAGGGCGTGGTGTTATATAGAATTATTTTGCAGTTTGTGTCTAATTGGTTGCTACAAACCCATGCTGACATCGTTCCAGTCAATGAGCAGCCAGAAGGAACTGCTCATGTGAGATAGATACTCATTTACAAAATAGTACCAACATTTAGGAATTGCTTACCTTTTATCATTTGTCACATACCAGCAATGGAGATCCGAAGTAGATGAGAAGAGAGAAGTATTCCATGCCTTAGAGGATGAGCTGCAGAAGGCAAAGATGATCAGTGATCAAATGTTTAAAATGCACAAGGAACGTGATCTTGACTTCGACTGGCACAAAGAAAAAGCTGATCAGTTAGCTGAGAGGTGGCACAATATTCATTCTCAAATTGAAAATAGGTTTGTATTTTTTTTACATATATAGTTGTTTTGTGTTTCATGCTGTTCTTGATATTTCTGAGGAAATTAATGAGAAATTAATGTCAAAATGAATCAGAATGGGTTTTTTTTAGGTATTTATGAAATGTCTTAAGGTCAGAGATGCTTTTTTGTGCTTGAATTTTTGTCTTAGTTTTCTGCAGAAAGTGTCTGTGTGTTTTAAGCACTTTAAGATTTATGAAATACATTCATTATTTAAACTTACTGAGATACAGTGCAGTTAAATTGCCCTTTTTCTTTTCCAAAAATTCTACAGAAGTGTCTTGCTGTCCTATGGAAATGCCATCTGTTTCCATACATTATTAGTTCTGACAGGCTAAACTGGTGAGCTACCTCATCAGTTATGCTTAGATTCACGTTGGCTTGTACTTAAAACCTGAGGAGCTAAATGTGGAAATCCTCAGCTTCCCCTGACTTTTGTGGTAGTTTTGTCCCAATAATTAGCATTAAGTAAATGCTTAGGGCTAAGTGCCCGCATTTGCTTCTAGTGTACAGCTGTTTTCATGCAGTCTCACTATTTGTGTTGTTGCTGTAAGTTCAGCTTTCAATTTGGCTGCTGTGATACTGGAGAATGTTTTTCAAATGCAAAGGATGATGCAGATTTTCATGTGTTGCAGAACACACCTATCCCTGATTCTGAGAGGGAGAGATGTCCTCTTTGACACTTCTTAAAACTTCACGCAATGTCCTTTGACTTTTTGATCCTCTCTTTTTAAGAAGCAAATATCCATTCAGGACTAGTAATCAAGTTATTAACTTATGATTACCTCATTTGATTGTCTCTACTTAATGTTGTCAGAAGTTAGAAGGGAGGGGGTCAAAGTGAACAGTAGTTGAAGGGTAGTTTTGTGAGACGCCAAAGTGTCCTTATTTCTTTACTGGGCAAACATGAACAAACTACTCTCCCCCTAGGAGTTTCTTCAGTAATGAATATGCTAAAAAAATACTGTTTAAACAGTACTTCTAGCAAAAAAATGACAGATTGTGGTGGTTGCAGCATGTAGCAGTAAACAAACTGCTTTCTGCAAACATCCCTCTGCTGCTTCCGAACAGCTTGGCACTAATTATCATTATATCAAAGTTTGTACAAATATTGGCTTCGGTTCTGATGATCCTTCCTTCCTCTTATGGTTATTAGCTTGGAAATATGCTACACCGTGGAACCCAAGCAATATTGTTTCCTTTGCTTGCTCTTTTTCACTCTGTTCTTGGCATCTTGAGAACAATGCTATCTTGATTTAAAGTATATGTTCAAAATCAGAATATTAAAAAAATAACAATATCTTCATATCTGTGCAGTCTTTTGGATTTACTGTATTTATGTGATTTTTAAAGTAACTATATATGGAACATAAAGTAAAACTGATCAGTATTCTCATCAGTGAAATTTCTCACTGAAAGCACTTCCAAGAAATACACAGCACTATCTTTTTCAAGTCAAAAACATGGTTTAGAAAGGAATTAATTAACTAAACAGGATGATTTGGTTTAATTAGAAAGGAATTAACTAAACAGGATGATTTGGTTTAGCATGTTAGAATACGTAAAGGCTTTAGCATAGCTACAATTGTGCTGTGAGAGGCAGAGAAACTATGGTGAGCTGCTAGTTGGCTCCAGCACAGCTGTTCTTTTGCCTCGTTGAGTCACCTAGGCCACTTTTTCCACTTTTCAAAATGGTGTTAATTGCTGTTGCAGAGACTTCCTCTGCAACGTGCTTAGGGATTACTGTGTTCTTGGGGTTCTCAAGATGATGTTTAGCTCATTAATGGAGGATATATGCAGGGTTTCTTTTATGATAAGGTCTTTCCTGGGCTTCATTTATGATAGATTAAAAAGATGCATCAAGCTGGGAATTGTGCTGATTGATTGAGAAGTTAATTTACTATTTACTTACTGTTATTTTGGTATATTCGATGTACTAGGTAAAGTAGGACACCTGAAGCATTCTAGGTTATATTTAGCTTGATATTTGACTTTTATCTTTTATGTTTCCCTTCTCTCCTTCTGGTATATCTTTTAAAATTAAACCAGGCTGCGTGACTTAGAAGGTATTAATAAATCTCTAAAATACTACAAAGATACTTACAATTCATTGGATACTTGGATTCAGCAAGTGGAAGATACTCAGAGAAAGATTCAAGAAATTCACCCTGAAAATAGCAAAGCATTGGCTAAACAACTGAACCAACATAAGGTATGAAAGATTCCTCATTGTAGGAAAGCACTGATGTAAAGACTGAAGCAGAATTAAAACATCAGTAGAAGTCAATGATTTTTTTCAAAGGAAGCACTTGTATCCCTCAACACTTTTTCTAAAATCCAGGATCACTGCCATTTTTATTGTATTTATTTTCACAATACTGCTAACAGTTAACATTAATTTACTGCTCATAGACAATTGACAGACCATGTCCTTTTGGTTCTAAAATCTGCAAAAGGGCAAAGTCCTACAGACTGCATAGAAATCTGGCATGTCCTTATTGCCTCATTTTATTCAGTACTGCTCTTACTAACTATGGTCATGTAGATATTTTCATGGAATCAGGGCTAAACTCAACAACTCTGTCTTGCAAGAAGGAAATGCATCTTAAATACCAAACGGAATGACAAATTATTATATGCATGAAATGATATAATCCTTTTCTAAGTTCATGCACCAGGTATTAAACTTGGCAGGATTTTTGGACTGTTGCTATTTTGTCACCTAACAAGTCCAGGGCATAGGTTTGAACACATAATTACTTATACACACATGGAAATAAACATAGTATGTCAATTCCATAGTGATAATGGCAATATATACAGTCATATTTTTTTTCCTAATGACAATTTATATGTACATATTTTGTAGATGTTGGTTTCTGAGATTGAAATGAAGCAAAGCAAGATAGACGAATGCCAGAAATATTCAGAACAGTACTCGGCTGCTGTGAAGGTAATAAAATAAACAAAATAATCAGTGTTCTACATGATACAGGCACCAAGGAAAGGATTCTAAGAATGTTTTTTTTTATCTTTTTACAGGACTATGAGTTGCAGACTATGACCTATAGAGCTATGGTCGACTCCCAGCAAAAGTCTCCAGTGAAGCGCCGAAGAATGCAAAGCTCATCAGACTTCATTATTCAGGAGGTAAATAGGTTTCTTCTGAGAGGAAAGCTTTTTTTTTTTTGAGTTAGTGTTTAAAATGGAGGAAACGCTCATGGGATTTAGAATTTATTAATGCTTCAGAGTAACCCAGGCAGGCATGATCTTACTCTTCACAGGGATATGTTGCAATAAATATACATATATAGATAAATAGATAGATAGATTTAGAAGAAAGATATTGCTGTCGATGAATAATCCTCTCTCTCCCCGCAAAGTTATATTAAAAGTTAAAAAAAAAAAAGCTTGTGAGATGTACATCAGTAAAACTGTTTAGAATTACCCTTGGGTTGTATCTGGGTCTCAGCAAACAGTGGGAGCGCTCATCTTTGCTCTGTAAAACTTGCTAGATGTGGATGCTGTGACAGATTCAGAAGCATCGTTTATGTGGGAAAGGTAAATCTGGCTCCCTGGTGACTGTCAGAGGGAAGAGGGGTTGTTGGCACTGCCTGTCACTGCAGTAACGTATTCCTAAAGGGGGCAAGAATCAAGTGATTGTGAAATCAAAACATTTTATTTCTGTCTCATTTCTTCTCCTTAAGGTTTGTAGTTTTAGCCTCATTCCCTTACGCTAGATCAGAGCTGAGTTTAAGAATGGATTTTCCAGAAAGCTTTTTTTTTCATTTCCAAATGGATTTTCCTGGGTCAGGAGCATCAGTCCAGCTGATGTCAGCCGGTCACTCTGTGATACCGTGACCCTGCACTGCACAGTGTAGGAGGTGCCTTGTGGAAGGCCACCCCTTAGTTAAACTAATCGTTTTGATGGACAGCTCTTCTCTGCTGGTCGCAGCCATAGGAGAGCAGGTCACCTGCCTGCAGAGCTGATGCAGCCCAGAACTGGTCTAGGTGCTAAAGTAATTGTTTGTAGGACATAGTGTCCTGGTGCAGCCTTTTGGTAGTGTTTGTGTCTCTCTCGCGACTTGGAATCAAAATCAGGACAGGCTCTAAGGAAGTCCTGTGTGTCACCCTCTTGAGGAATGGCATTCAGTGTCAGTAAGTGTTTCATCTCCATTTCCTTGTTTGTATCTCTGCAGTTCATGGACCTACGGACTCGTTATACTGCCTTAGTGACCTTGATGACCCAGTACATTAAGTTTGCAGGGGACTCTCTGAAAAGACTGGAAGAGGAGGAGGTAAGTCACCCCCTTAAAGCCAACCAACCAAGCAAGCAGGAGGAATTGCTGGACAAACCAGGAATAATCCACCTTTTGGTACTGGTCACACAGTTAGCATATGTACGTGTCTAAAATTCCTGATATCCTGCATTTTATTTGGGAAGGTAGAAGTATTAGATTATACCCTTATCATTCATATAAACAAACCCATGCCATCCTTACATTTTAGCAGTCCTTCCAGAGAAAAGCATCCTATGACTCACTAAATTCTGCTGGAGATGTAGCTACGTACAGTACATTTTAATGTTTTAGTATCATGGGGTTTGATCTCTAAGGCAAATGTAAGCAATAAGCTGAGGGCAAACTCAGGGTGTGTATTCTCCTTAAACCTAATATTCCATAATATGCATACTGGGACGTCTACAGCATGCAAGGACATGCAGTATCTTATTTTTTTTAAGTTTCTTTGACATATTCAGCTTTTTTTCTTTTCCCTTTTTATTAACTTTTTGGGGTCAGGTAACACTTTATTTATACTTAATGTTGAATCTTTTGAATAGCAGCAAGTTACTGCGATTGAGCAGACAAAAGTCACCCAGAACAAATACTTGCTGCAGAATCCCCATTCCAAATAGTGAAAAAACATACATTTGAGCTCTGCATTTTCTTCGCAAATATGTTTCTGTCTGAAAGTGATTTAATGCTCATTTTTTAAGGATTATCATGTTTTAGTATAATCTGTATACTCTATATGTGTATATCAATTACATATATATTAGAAATTATATTAATTATACTCCAATTATATATATACAATTAATTATACACAAATTTAGTGAATAAAAGGCTATATGTTTTAACATTCTCGATTCTTGAAGGAATGTTATGTAATTCTGGTGCTGTCTTTGTCTGGTGCTGAAAGTGTTATTCCACTCTCTTGATGGTGAATACCTCAGAACAAACAGATGACAGAAATAACATGACAGAAATAATATGATCTTAGCATATCATGAGGTGGTATAGCATGCACGTTAAAATATATGAACCTTTTCAATTAGGAGCCTTATAACTGAGGACTTAGTATTGCTAATAATACTAATGCTGTCGTAGATTAAAAATTGAAACAAGACATTCAGGGAACCAGTGTCCTTTGAGTGCTGACAGGCTGGCTTCCTGTTGCACAGGAGCAAGTGGAATCTTTTAAACTCTCGAGTTTGATTCTCTTCTAAATCCCCAGGACTTCTTTTTTTTTTTTTTTTGGAAAGAAAAAATAGACAATCAGACAAAAACAAAACAGCACAAAGCTCTAAATGTTTGGTAGCTTCTTTGGAGATAACCTCAATATGTTTCCAGTTTCAAAGCGATCTGATGAGCTCCTGATGAGCTACCTGTAATCAGGGTAGAAAATCAGAACATGAACAATCCTTTTCAAAGGGGTAATAATAATTTTTTTCTGGGATCAGAACTCCAAAATCTCCTGTGATCATTCAAGATTTTCTCCTGTCAGTCTTTCTTCCTAACTCTCAGTAATGGCATTTAGAATAAATAGAAAATAACATCCTTTCCATGAAACTTCAGTTTAATCCATGTGCTATCGTGCTCAGAGTTTACCAGATGAGAGTGAGCTCCAGAAACCTGTGAAGTCAACTGAAGTCCTTGCACATTTGGAGTGCAATGAAGTGGTTGAGCGGAGAGAGAAAAGCACAGCTAATGAAAGCTTGATGGATTTGGAATGCTTGCAAAAAGATAACTTTTCCCGTAAATTTACATGCGCCGAAAATGAACTAAAAATTCAGGTAGACACATATGATAAAATCCAGACTGATAGAGCATTAAAACAATTTTTGAATTTCACTGGCCAAGAGAGTGGTGTTAGTGATGACACAGAAAATAAGCTACATACGGTGCAAGAAAATAGTGTGGGCAATCAAAATAAAGAAGAAGAAAAGGGTAGAAAAAAATGTTTTGTTTCAGTTGCAAGCTGTTTTAGTAGTGATCCTGTTGAAATGGTAAATCATCAAATTGTTATTGGAGTTAGCCAGAAAACAGAGGGAATATCAAAGAAATTATCTGAACTGGAAACAATGTGTAAAAGCAAAGAAAAATATTTTTCACAAAAGATGAGGAGCGGTGTTGCAACAAAGGAAGAATTTGGAATGCAATCGGAGACTGATGTTGAGCTAACAAAAAAGGACGATGAAATTATTCCAGAAATGGGGAAGCATGCCCTGGCTGGCAACCCTCATGTGCAGCAGTGTTTTTCAGCAAGAAGGCTCTCTGAAGGTCAGCATGAAGGACACTGCCTATCAGAAAGCAGTAGCCACAAAGCCTTAAACTCTGAAAATGATGAATTTCAAGTGGGTGTTGAAAAAGCTGACTCCTTATCAGCTGTGAGGTGTGCAGTTCCTTCAGAAAAAGTTGCATCCTCTTCCAGAGAACTGGCAGTACGCAGTGGAAATGCACATGAAAATACAGTGAGGTCACGTTTGCAACCTGTGGGCAAGCCAGGTGTTTCTGGTAGTGAAGAAAAGGATACGGGCGAAGTGCATGGAACATCGGAGGAACATTGCATGGAACTGGAGGAAAGCTACTTCTTTACAGAAAATAAAATCCTAGGAAGATCAAATCTGAATCCAAATAAAGCCAAGAGTAAAATTCAAGGAATTTCTGATACATCTTCAGAGAACACTGCAGAAAATGGGCATGTGGCAAAAGTCTCTCAGTTGTGTACATCAAATTCAGAAATGCCTCTAATGCAGAGTGATGCCAGTTTAAGTATAGAATTGTTGAGAAATGCAGGTGGCCTAAATGATAAAATAGCCCCCTCGGAATTCATTTCTGGAGGAGTGAATTATTTTCGATTTTCAGAATCAGGGTTAGGAAAAAAGCCTTTGAGTCATGATGAGAAATTAAGTGACGTGGAAATCTTGCAGAGGAAAATTTATGGTTTAGACAACATAAATATAAGTGTGAACAAGCTGAGTGGAGAAAACAAATTAGAAGAGGGTCAAGAAAAATGTCAAGATTTATTGCTAGATGGAAAAATGGAGAGTGAAGATAAAGGTCATAGCACAAATATACTTAGAAAAAACAGGCAACTCCAGAAACTAGCCTGTGAAAGTACAGGAAATAAATACTCCCTTGAAAAAGAAGAAAAGCCAAAAAAAAAAGCCAGTGATAATGAAGAGAAAAAGAAAACAGATATTATTGAGGTACCAGCATTTTTATATAGTACAAGTAAATCAATTAATTTAAAAATAATTTTAAATCAATCTAAATCAACATTTGAATCTCAAAATATGCAAAGGTCAAGCTGATTTAAATTTGATTGAACCTAATTTAAATATTATACTCGTGATATAATTACTATATATTTTAAGATGCTATAAATGATTTTAGGTTCTTAAATATTTTCAGTATGTTCATTTTTATTGCTATTTAATTGCCATCCTTTCCCCTACCCAGCTGATGCTTAGCCATGCTGACTAGATAGAGTGGAAACTAAAAAAGAATCGTAATTTGTGCTTGTATCTGTATCTACAGATATCTTTTTTTCAAGTATAATGCCTAGTTTTTATGCCCATGAGAGCATAAAATCTTTTAAGAAATTAATCTAAATGTTTCATATCTTTTGGGATCTTCTCAAAATTGTCCACATGGAGGTACAAAGAGAAATATGGAAAAAGTAATGAAAGCTGCCTTTGCATTAGCCTCTTAGGAATTAAGTTTTACATCTCTTCTGAAAAATCAAGTTGTTAAATTTGAACAAAAGTAAGGTTTGCTTATTTAGAAAAAAAGGAAAGCTGTAATTTCCCCTCATGCCCTACTGTCATGGCCTCCTGTGGGTTCACATTTGGTAACTGCGCCGTGGCGGTGCTGCTGCAGACGAGGTACGTATGGTTTCAGACGTTATTGGTGGTAAATATACCCCATGTTCTTAGCGTTTTCCTTGGCTTGCTGACATCTGAAGACCTGCCAGCACGTGAGGAGCCCTCGGCAGTCCTGCCCTGGGGCAGCGGGCCTGTGGGGCACGCTGGGGAGGGCACGTGTAGTAGGGGTTCAGGTACTTCTTGTCCTCAAACCGATGTCTCTAGACTCTAGCTCTTGGTGCCGTTTCTTTCCTTGGAGGTGATTTCCAAGCTTCTTTGTGTTATTTCTGCTTGCAAGCATTAAATACTTCCAGCTCCTCCTAAACTAATCCAGAAATGGCCAGCCACTTTCTCCTTGCCTGTACTTCCACATTTTGTTTGGCTCACTGTGTGCTCTACCTGTCTGTTTGGAGAAAAAGCGTTTGCAAGCTGCTCTGCTAACTGCTAAGAGGCCTCTGGCTGAAGTGAGTGTCCTCGGGACTTCTCTCTGTGGATGTTGTCGTGAAGGGTCTCCTCTTTGGCTAATGGTTACTTCCTGAAGCTTGCTGTGTCAAGAGAAGGTGATGGTGGTGGGAAGTGCTCGTCCTCCTCTCTGGACATACATACGTATATGAGTAAGTATTTTCCACTCTGCTTTTCAAAGACCCTAACTTTTTTCATATGCAGTGTTACAAAAAGTAGATTCTAACTTACCTTATTCTTTTACAGATTTTAAAGAATAAGGAAGCCTCAGTGCGTGAAGCATATTCAGTTCTAACGGCACAGCAAAACAGCACAATTGATGAGAACAGAAAACTCATAGGAAAGATAAAAACTCTTGAGGAGATGTTGGAGGATGTGAAGAAACAGAAGTTCCAGGTGGAACAGGAACTCCCTAAACTGAGGGAAGCTGCCGAAAAGGAGCAGAAGAAACTGCAAAAGGACATGCAAGAGATCTGTCTTCAAAAGAATAAAGCTGAGCAAGAGGCAAAACAGTGCCGTATAGATCGAGAGGGCCTCGAGAAAGAGAAAGCAGAGGCAAAGCAGGAGTTGGAGCATGTGAAGCAGCTCATTCTCCAGGCAGAGACTCAAAGGAGTGTATTGGAAGAAAACCTTCGGGCTTTTCGAAATCAAATAGAAGAAAGCACCTTCACTAGAAGAAACCTTGAAGAGCATCTAAGAAGAAAAGACACAAATCTTCATGATTTAGAGCAACAAAAAAAATGCTTAATCCAGGAGCTGAAGAACAAAACAGAAGGAGAAGAGAAGCTTATGAAAATAATAAAGCAAATGGAACAAGATCTTGAATTTAAAGGATATTTATCAGAAATAAAGTTGCAAGAAAAAGAGAAGACTGAAGCCAGAAGAAAGGTTGTTGAAGGCGGGTATTGTGTAACTTGCGAAACTGTCCTGCCTACTTACAGCCAATGTAGGACTGATTCTGAAATTGCAGGCTTCCAGAATAAACAAGAAGCAAAAAAAGTAGAAGAGCTGAGACAGAAGATAGATGAGCTAGCTCTTGCCAACAGAAAAGCTGATAAAACCATTAAAGATCTGAAATATGAACTGAATGCAATTGAGCTTCAGAAATCATCAGCAGAAGAAAAGTCTAATTTATTAAAAGAAAAATTAGATGAAGCCAACAGTGCGCTTAAGTGCCTAAAAATTAAGTTGGAGGACAAAGACCAAGTAGAGCAGGGATATTTGCAACAACTGAAAGAGCTGGAAAAGCAGCTGCACAGAACAACGGATAAAGCTGATGAGGTGATGCAAGAAGCTATAGATCTTAAGAAAATTAAGATGAACTATCAGGAGGAGCTGAAATCTGCCCAGCAGGAGAAAACCCAACTGAAAAGAGAAATAGAGGAATTAACTAGATCGCAGGCAAAAACTGAAATCACAATAAGCCAGTTAAATTCACAAATCAGTTCACTTCAGAAGGAGAAAGTGGCAGCTGAATACAGAACACAGTCATGCAAAGGAGAAGCAAGCAATCTTCAAGAGCAGTATAAGAACATTCAGGAACAATTGCTTCACAAAACAAAAGCAGAGAAGGAAAACCAGCAGGAAATTCTGATGTTGAAAGATAAATTAGTCAGAAGCACTCAGGCATCAGAAACACTGAAGCAAAAGATAGAGGAGCTTAATAAATGGAATACTGACACAAAACTACTCATGAAACAAATTCAAATGGAATCAGAGAAGATAAATCTGGAAAAGCAAAGTATTCAGAGGAAAAACGATGCATTGAAAACACTAGCAGATGGTTTCAAAGAGCAACTGCGTACAACAAATGAACAGTTGCACAAGCAAACAATAATTGAGCAAGAATTCATATGTAAAGTCAAAAGCCTGGAGGATGAGCTAGCAAAAACGAAAGCCTTAGTCAATGAATATAAACAAAATTATGATAAACAAAATGCTTCCACCCTAACCATTAGCCTGGAGGTTAAAAATCTAAATGCACAAGTGAATGCTCTAACTATGGAAAAGACAGTGAATGAGCAGAAAATACGACTGCAGCAAGCTCACGTTCAAGAGCTAACTAGTAAACTTAAAAAATTACAGGATGAACTCCACCAGAAGACTCTGGATGAACAAATGGCACGTAAAAAGATGGTTCTGTTTCAGGAAGAATCCATTAAGTTTAAACACTCTGCAGAGGAATTTAGGAAAAAAGTGGAAAAATTACTAGAATCCCATAGCATCACAGAAAAAGACATTTCTGGCATAAAACTGGAATGTGTCGAAAAAAAGATGCAAGTTGAAGATCTGCAAGAAAGGCTTAAAAAGTGTCGTGAGCAGCTGCAGCAGGGGAAGCATGCTGAGATGGACTATCTGCAGAAGTGCAGGAAGCTGGAGGAGGACTTGGAAGTGCAGAAGCGCATGGTGGAGAGCTTGAAACAGAAAATGGACCTGCAGTCGAGGGAGGGCGAACACAGATTTCTATTGTTTCAGAAAGAAGTTCAGCAAAATAATGATATCAAAGATTCTGGATTTAAATTGAGCTGCGAGAGAAGAGGAAATGATTTCAGTTACCTGACTGACACCTCAGCTAGAGATTTTGAGCAGCTCCATACGCGTGCAAAGCCTAATTCACCTTTGTTAAGGCAGAAACAAGAGAGATCAGGTTTTAAATCTGGTCAAACAGAGGAAAATACAGTGTACGTGAGTGCTGACGATACAGTACCAAGAGAGGTGCAGTTCCAGCTGTCAAGAATAAACCAATCCCTGGAAGAAGATGCAAGTCCACAGTCTTTTACGGAGTTTGTTTCTCAGACAAGCACGCAGTTCCAGATCACTTTTGATAAAGCAAGCCAAATTACTGGCGTATCAGAAATAGACAAACTGAGAGACGTGAACCTACATAGTTCCAGGCAAACTATTAGGTGTGGAGAAGACATGAAGCATGAATTAGGATTAGTAAAACTGCATCCTTTGGAGGTATACACTACATTTTGTGAGCATTTGCCTCCGTAGTGCCGTCTCTACTTTTCTTTTTTAGGTATTCTTTATACCTATTCTGTATTCTTTCTTATGTTCTTACCTTGGTGAAGGGCGCCGCTTCATTCTGACACAACACAAAAAATCTTCATTAAACCTTTACAGCAGCTCGTTTACATATCAAGCACATTATTTATTTTTAAATATTTGTGTTCAGAATAGGATTTGATACTGATGATGGTCCAAATAAACTTTGATTAATAGCACTAAGCTTATATTGTAACAAACTCAGAAGAATTATTGTTGCCTTGTCTTGCCACGTTCCTGATATTGAATAAATATTTGAAATGGCAAATACATTTCAGAACTCTAGCTAACTGTTTCTGTGCTTTCCAGCGCTAATAACATTTCTCTTTTCCAACTCCAGCTCGCATTCGTCATTCTGTTTCTCTGGTGGTGGATTTGGGATTGAATTATGTGCAATATAGTTCTCTAGATATTTTTCTCACTGTGTCAAAAAATTCCTGTTTACAGAGAGCGAAGAACAAGCAGTATGACATGCATGTTGAAGTTACAACATTAAAACAAGAAAATGACAAGACTTTTGGTAATGAAGAGAGAATGTTTGAGGGATGCAAAACATCTGAAGGGTTTAGGAGAGAAGACTTTGCAAACATGAGTTCTTTCTTAGGGGAAGAGATTCTGAAAACTGTCAATGATGCTACTCAGTTGGAATATTTTATGGGGGAGCATGATGATATTAAATTTCAGGGTCTCAGACATGATGTAACAGCCAGACAGTTAGTTGAAGTTAAACTTCTGGACAGGCTCACTGTTGAGCAGCTCTGCTCAGGGCAGAAGACTGTTGATGAGGTTCAGAAAAGTCTCGAAAACTTTCTAACCAAACCTACAGCTATAGCTGGACTGTACCTTGAATCGAGCAAAGAAATCGTCTCTTTTGCTGTAGCAGCAAAGAGAAAACTCATAGGAAAAGCATTAGCACTAGCATTTTTAGAAGCCCAAGCAGCTACTGGTTTCATCATTGATCCCACAACGGGTCAGAAATTCTCTGTCGATGATTCACTTGTTAGAGGGCTTGCAGATAACGAATTCAGGAGTAGATTGCTTGAGGCAGAAAAGGCTGTTTTGGGATATTACTGTTCTGGTAAAGTAATATCTGTGTATCAGGCTATGGAAGCTAGACTCCTAGAAAGACAAAAAGGCAAAAATATCCTTGAAGCCCAAATTGCGAGTGGAGGAGTCATTGATCCTGTAAGAAGTGTTCGGGTCCCTCCAGAAATCGCAGTGCAGCTTGGTTTGATTAGTAACACAGTTTTAAAATTTTTGCACGAACCTTCTAGTAATGCAAAATGTTTTCACAATCCAAATGACAGGAAAGCTATGTACTACTCTGATTTGCTGAAAATGTGTGTGTTCAGCATAAACAGTAAATGTTTTCTGCTTCCAGTTGGGGAAAGGAAAATAAGCAGCCCATCAGCAGATAAAAGTCATAAAATTTCTGTAGTAGACATCAAAACAGGGGCTGAAATGACCGCATATGAGGCTTACCAAAAAAAAGGTGTTGATAAAACCACATATCTTGAACTTTCAAAACAGGAATTTGATTGGAAAGAGTCTACGTGTTTTGATTCCGATGGGAATTCTTTTCTTTTACTTACGGATCTTAAAACTGGTGTACAGTTTAATATTGAGGAGGCCTTAAAACAGGGTAGAATTGAGAAAGCATTAGTTGATAGATATAAGGAAGGTCTCATCACAGCTATTGAGTTTGGCGATATTTTAGCTAGCAGTTCTCAAACAAATAAAGATCTAAACAGTCCTATTGCAGGGTTTTGGCTCTCTGAAACCAATGAAAGAATTCCAGTTTTAAAAGCCTCACGCAAAAACTTGGTAGATAGAATTACTGCTCTCCGGTGTCTTGAAGCTCAGATCAGTACAGGAGGCATAACTGATCCGTTCACTGGGAAGAGGTACAGTATTTCAGAAGCTTTGCAAAGGGAATTAATTGATGATGGTTGTGCCAAGCAAATTCAGCAGTGTGAGCTGGTCTTTACTGGGATCATTCACCCTGTAAGGAAGACAGCCATGTCGGCTATCGAAGCCATGAATGTAAATGTGCTGGACAAAGAAACGGGTGGTCGCTGCCTGGAGTACCAGTACTTGACTGGGGGGCTGATAGATCCAAAATCTCATTCCAGGTTATCAATGGAAGAGGCAATTAAGAATGGTGTTATCGATGCTATCACGGCTACAAAGCTGAAAGATGAAAAACTGTATGTTAAATTTATAACATGTCCCAAAACAAAGAAGAAGTTAACCTACAAAGAGGCTTTAGAGAGAGCCATTTTTGACTGCCACACTGGGCTGCGCCTGTTAGAAGCCGCTCAGCCTTTGAAGACGGGAATTTCCAGTCTTTACTTTGCTTCGTAAGGGAACAAAGATGTGAGCAGTCATTTCGGGGCCCCACCTGAAATCCCTTCTGATCAGGGAAATAATCTCTTTGACCTCTGAGGAAAATTATAGTTGACGCTTCAGATTCTAATAGGAGATTTAATTACAATTGCATGCCCAATTCTAAAATATTTCTTGAAACAAAATGTCCTCACTTTTACCTGTGATTTAGGAAAGAGTTTAAGTTTGTTGTCTAAGTGCTGATAAAATGCAGATTGCTACCATGTTCTATTACTGGACAAAAAAAAATGTATTTTCCTCTGAGGAAAAAATATATATGCATATATTTTTAGCATTTTACTTGCATTGTCCTTGTTTGAACAGGTGTAAAAGCAGCATGTTCTTCTTAATTGTAATTTGGAAATCCATGTGCATAGATAGCAAAATATTGCGATTCTGTGCTGGTTGTACATCTACACACTTGAGGGTAATGCAAAGGCAGCAATTCAAATATACTTGGTATGCAAATATTGTTTGGATTTTATCTGTTGATTAATGGCTGAGAAGCTATGCTTTTTCTGTAATATCAATCATTTTATAATGACTGTACATGTGTACGAATAAGCATCATAATCTTTACAAATCTGTAGGAGGAATTATTCTGTTAATGTGTATAATGGCATGACATTTTTGTTCCTACATCAAAGTGTCATCATAATGCATGCGGTGAATAAATAAAAATAAATTATGGTTATGTGGGAATACTGACATTATGATAGAATTACGTTTCTGTGGATGTTAGTGTTAAATATCTCATCAATTTATATGTTCTTTACAATTCATGCTACTCATCAGAAGTCAATGGAAGAAGAAAAGAAAGAACATGTTGAGAAGGCTGGGGATTTACTGAAATGGGTGTCAAACCTCAGCAAGACCCTGGGCAAGGAAGAAGGAGAAAATGCTGAAAAGACAGACTTGCCTAAGCAGCAGGTACACAGATGTCTTTTGATAGAATACCGCTTCCTCTTTTCAGCTTTTTGTGTTAAAATGTATAAATATTCCATAAATACTTTTGCTTCCTCCAAGTCAACATGCACATGATTAAAGATGTCCTTCAGTGTTTGGTTGCCAGGGGTGTGTTAGGTAAATGAACATCAATGTTTTGGGACACAAACACGTTACTGCCAGTGCAAAATCTCATTTTGAGAAGATGTGGAGAAAGCTGGGGCTTTAGTGAAATGCATGTCAAGACTTGCCTAAGCAGTCTTGGCGTGTAAGTAGTTTTAGAGAAAGCATTACCCTGCACCCCTCAGCATAGCCTCAGTGTAGGGACTGAGCATCCTCTCTGCTCCCTTATCCTGACACAGTTCAATGCGACTCATTGAACCGGGCCTGGTACCCTCTACCCAGGCGCCAGGAAGGAGGGAGCTGCCTGGAGGTGCCCAGGGACTAACTTTCTTTTTGTTAGCTTTTAAAAAGGTGGTATCCTGAGGACTCCTCCTGCCAGTAGCTCGTGACATGGTAGCTGAAAGTCTTCAGCTGAGCAGGTGTTCACTTCAATACTGCAGCCTTAGCAAGAAAGGGAACGTAGAGGCTATTGACTGAGCCCCCTTTATTATCACAGTAGTGCACAGGTTGCTGGGGTGGCCTGTGCTGCCTGCCTTGTATTTAGCAGGGATGGTGTTCTTGCTGTTGTGT
Organism: Tinamus guttatus; assembly: GCF_000705375.1. The sequence continues at coordinate 254,233 of NW_010578495.1, forward strand.
ACTGTTGTTACTCCAACCATAAACTTCTACCTGTGAAATTCCTTATCATTTCAAACAGCATCCCGTCTAGGCCTGCACAAAAAAAAAAGAAAACAAACAAACAAACAAAAAAACCCTTAATAAATACCTAAAAGGATTTCAGTAAGTAAAGATCTCCCTGCCTCCTGATTGGGTACTCAGATGCAGATATGGGGCTGCGTGTGTGGTCATGCAGACTTGATTTGAGCCCATCTTTCAAGCAACCTCCTGTGCTTTGTTGGTCACACGCACTGGTGCCAGCTCAAGACACTGGAGCAGAAGGGCTAGAAATGAAGCTTGGTGTTGGCCGCCAGTCCAACCCCCCAGGCAGAGACCCTGCCACCAGCCCCAGGCCACTGGGTACTCGTGCAGGCTCTGCTCACACTGTGGTACAGAACCACTGACTTCCAGTGCCACTTCTGCTACTGAGTTTGTTCCTATACTTGCAGGACAAAGTGTGTTTTTAGTGATTTGAAAGTTTATTTAGGACTGAGATATGAAAAAGCATTCAGTACTGGCCTTTTTTTCCTCTTGTTAAAGACAACGGTGAAAATCCTTGTGAGCATTAGGCCAGCAGTCAACTCCTTAAGCTATCGCAAGCTGCCATGGTAACTAGCTCTGGATGGTGTCTTGCCATCCACCTTGAGCTCTTAGAAAATTACCTGCAACTGAGCTGTCCTGGCTTCTTCTCACCTCCTTTGACTTTCTCTACCACCAGCAGAGGAGATGGACATTTCCAGTTTGTGCTTCCTGCTTCTGTGAAATGGGCCTGAGATCCAGCGTTAGAGAGAGAGTGGGGCTTAGTGTGTCCTCAGTGGCTACCAAGCAAGGATGCCTTGAAAATTGTGTGGAAATGTACGGGATTAGTGATTTGATCGTTAACGTTAGCTCAAAGAAATTTCACAGACAGGTTTGGGTTTTGTGGCTGAGCTGAGGGGAGGCTTCTGCCCGCAGTGAAGGGGTGCATGGAGCAGCTGTAATGTTCCCCTAGCTCCTGGCCCCATGTGCTGCCTCAGGCCTGCTCAGATCTCTACATGATGTGCTGGGCTTGCTCACTCATGCCCCAGGCCTGAGGTGGTGGGAAGCTGGCCAGCTGGTGCTGCCTGCACAGGGAGACTGTGTCCAAGACTCACAGTACCCTTTGGTGCTGTGAACGCAGGGACAGAATGTGTCAGGCCATGGGTTTTACCTGCTTGAACTTGGGGCCCGAGCATCTTCTTGGGGTGTTTTAGCACCTGTGTTGTATTCGTTCCCAGCTCACAAAACTACCTCTTGGTACCCCCCTGAGACTTTGCATTTTGGTCATACCAAAGCAAGGGTAGCCCTTTTGTGCGAAGCAACTGCAGACACTTCTGCACAGAAGTTCAGAAACAAAGGTGAAGTTCTTGCCAATTCCTCTGCTGGAACCACTACTTTAGTAGGAATACCGCAGAAATGATGACAGGGAGAATATTTAATAAATAATTCTAATACTGTATATGTCTGTCACTGAATTTCTTAAAGTTCTATGGTAGTGTTTTAAGCTATTAATTATCCTCATCCTGAGAAGTGAATGAGTTCTTGAACATGACTATTATATTCATCTTTCTCCAAAAATTTTCTAAACTGCATCAACTATAGTCACAATTGATTTTAAATAATTAGTTAAGTGTTATGGAAGTTTTAAGCAACTGACATTTTAAAATAAATTCTATTGGTCTTACCAAGTAGCTGTCTGATACAAACAGCTTACCGAACCAGAAGGCTTTGTTCAGTGACTTATCTGTATGTAAAAGATATTATTTCTGCCACAGTAAATAATATAGTATTGATAATAGCCAATATTTTTTTAAAAAAGACAAGTTCTTACATTACTCTGTACAGTTTTATATTAAGTGGAAATGTAATGTTTGCTTTTTTTTTTCTTTCAACGTATGTGCCTAACTAAGTTTTAAGCATGTGTTGTTTATTCTTCAGATTTCCCTGGATGAAATGTCAACCAAGAAGGAACAAATAGCTGAAGCTCTGCAGACTACTCAGTCATTTCTAGCCAAGCATGGTGACAAGTATGCCATTTCTATGCTTATTATTTTTCAAATAATGTAAATGAATCAGCATGTAGTGTTTGCTTGAAAAGAACTAGTTGTCATCTTATAATGCCCATTATATTTTACATATGAGGACGGCAGCTTTTTTCTCAGTTTTATATTTTTGTCTTTTCATTTTGGGAAAACCTTGATTAGACTTTTTTAAGAATTATATATCTCTGACATATTAGATAGCAACTTGTAAAAACACACATTAGATAGCAACTTGTATTTGAAGTCAAAATAATTAACCGTAATAGTAAATTAATGCTTGAACTATGTGTCACAATTTGTTTTATCTATCTCTGAAATCAGACTATCTAAGATACTCAATTACTGAGGTTTTCATGAATCTTTGCTATCTATGTTACTTGTCTGGATTGGTTAATAGTAGACAGAGGCACGTACAAGTGACAGTCTGTTGTCTATAGTGATGATTCAGAGTAAATTTTTGATTAGTGTAGCTGTTTTCCTGTAGAATGACAAGCAGATTATAGTTTTCTGGAGCATTTTCATAACTAAGTTGTATTTTTTGCATCCAGCTGTATTTTGTCATTCTGTTATAATACATACTATGTCAAAAGAAGCATGATTTTTTAGTCTTTTAAAAAAGATTCACAGATCACTCCCTGCAGTTTAAGAAATACTCAGAGCTTTTTCCTTTTCTCTCTACCTCTTATTTATTTATTCTGTTTTTAATAGAATGACAGATGAAGAGAGAAATGAAATGGAAAAGCAAATCAGATCCCTCCAGGAGAGTTACAGCTTATTATCCAATGAAGCTTTGAAGCAAGTGCAGGAAGCACAGTATCTGAGTGATGAAAAGATGGAAGAAAAGGTAACAAGATGGAAAACTTGTATTTCAGGCTTTTCTGGGTTTTCTGTGTTATTGCATGGCTGTGTAACAATATACGAGCAGTGAAGGTTAACAGTGTGTATGGAACTTGAGAACATGATTTTATTCAACTAAAGGGTTTATGTACCTGGTGTGATGCACTGTGTAACCCTACGCGTGCATATGAACATGCTGCTCATTAGATTTTTTTGTGAAGAATCTTAATAGTGTGTGCCTTGCATGAAGAAAGATAAAGCATTCATCTCCTAACTCTTCTCTTACAAGCCATTCTTTGACTGCTAAATACCTTGTGTTTTGCTGCAAAAATGACACCATAAAATCACATGGTAATCTCTTCCATGTATCATTTGGAAATGTCCCAAAGTATATAACCCCACTTTTTCTTAAAAATAGCTGGGAATGTTGATTGGAGCACATACAGTGTTTAGCTCTGAGATATTACAAATGTGTTTCTGAATTGATCTCAAACTTAAATACAGAATTCTTTAAAAATGTATTGAAAATGAATATGCTATCATACATACAGAGGCAGTGGATGTCAATTTAGTCTAAATCATATTGCCAAACTGAGTACATGCTTTCCCTGAAAACTAAATGCAGTATTTGGTGCTAGGATATTTATCTCCATATCGTTGAGTGTATACACAGAAGTGGTGTATGCTGTAAACATGAATAGCATGGTGGTTTTGTATCACGTACTGTTTCCAGATAGTCTAACCTTTCACGGACATTTAGAGCATGAAAATTTGCCTTTCAGGAATACGCTCTATTTGCTCACTCTGCAATCACCTCTTCTTCTTTCACTAACTCTATTTGTGTGTGCAAAGCATAGGTTTTCAATTCACAGATGCATGTTGATTCTAAACCTTTCATCATATCGTGTGCTGCTGAATGACTGACATAGATCACTTGCACATTTGAGCTGCTAACATTCACAACATTTCTCCAGTGCTGGTAAGTACATGTTTTTATGCTTAACATGCTTTCAAAAGCAAAAGAAATTTTAAACTATACAGTCTGACAGTACTGATACCTAATTTTTCCTGTTCCTTTCTAGGTGAATAATGTCATTGCTGGTATCGTTGACCAAACAACAGGAGAAGTCCTTTCAGTTTTTCAGTCTGTTTTAAAAGGTTTTATTGATTATGGCACTGGAATTAGATTGCTTGAGAATCAGCTGATTCTATCTGGTATCATTTCTCCAGAATTAGGACTATGTTGTGATCTGGAAGAAGCTAAAGCTCGTGCCCTAATTGATGAGCAGACAATGGTGGACTTGCAGGAATTAAGTAGTGCGAAGAAGCTTATTTCAGAATCATCACTAATAAACCTTCCAGTTGTATCAGCTTTAGATCACGGTCTAATTTCAGAATCTTTGGCCATTAAAATTCTTGAGAATCAGCTTTCAAGTGGGCACTTAATTTTGCCTTCTACTGGAGAAAACCTGACTTTACAAAAGGCTTTCCAGAGGAATCTGATTCCTCCAACATTGTATGCAAAGCTTCTGGAAAGACAAGACACATGCAAAGATCTCATAGATCCCAACTCCGCTGAAAAAATTTCCCTTGAACAGATGGTTAATAGAAGCATAATACATGAAGAAACAGGGTTAAGACTCTTACCTGTGGAACCACAAGAAAAAGGCAGAATCACACTGAAATGTGGAAGGAAGATAACTGTTTTGAGGGCAGCCCATGAAGGACTCATTGATCGGGAAACGATGTTCAGGTTGCTGGGGGCTCAGATAGTGTCTGGAGGTATAATTGAATCCGACTCAGGGAAGCGAGTGACTGTGGAAGAAGCCATGAAACAAGGGATGATAGATGAGGACACTGCCTGTGGGATTCTCACCCACCAGGTTCAGACTGGTGGCATCGTTTGTCCAAATTCTGGCAAACGCCTGACGGTTGATGAAGCTGTGCAGTGTAACTTAATATCATCTACCAGTGCATTATTGGTATTAGAAGCACAGAAAGGCTTTGTTGGCCTAATCTGGCCTCATACTGGTGAAATATTCCCCATATCAACTTCTTTGCATCAAGGGATGATAACAAACGAGCTGGCTTTCAAAATACTAAATGGTAGGCAGAAAATAGCTGCACTTTACATTCCAGAAACTTGTGAAGTCCTCAGTCTAGATAGAGCTGTGCAGTCAGGGGTAATAGACATCAGTACTCTGTCTGTTTTGAACAGTGTGACTTTACCAGATAAAATGCCTAATGTAGAAGAATTAGAATCTCCATGTAAAAATGCTGTAAAATGGTTATCAGCCTATGAGCTTCAGCCTTCTGCGTTTCATGATGCAGAGGAGCATGAAGGTTCTGGCAAGGAAGACCATGTATGTCATCATAGTTTGGACCAAGCTAAGAAATTATTTATATCTTATCTAATGGTAAATAGTTATATGGACGCAAACACTGGAGGAAGACTTTTGTTACATGATGGAGAACTGCAAGAAGCCATCAATATATTACTGGAAGGTGATGCATACAACGCCGATGTGTCAGAAATCGAGTTTAGTAACAAATACATAAGCCCAAAAGGAATTAATCTAGATTCAGCTAGCAATGTAGATTTCAGTAATGTCACACACAGTGTCCAGGGTGATCTTTCAGGTGTTGAGAATACTTCTAATGGCAGGGAATTAATTAATTTGGAAGATTTGGGGAATCATAAAGGCTCACAAGGAAAAGACGTTTATATATGTAGACCCGATGTTTGTAATACTGTTACTGAGCAATCAGAATATACACAGGAGATTTTGTTAGCTAAACCTACGGAAGTTGGAAATGTGAGAGGTAATGTTCAAAATTCTGTAAACAGAAATGCACTCGCGAGTCTTCTGGAGCGTTCTGAATGGTCGGAGTTACAGCTGTGGAAGCCTAAGGATCAGGAGGGAAATTCAGAAAATATTGAACGGTATCTTCCAAAGGACTCAAAACCAAATCTCATTTCAGAAATAGAAGTAGAAAACATATGCATGCCAGGCAGTCTGGATGAGGAAAACGAGAGTTATAAAACCTTACAAAATGACTGGTGTGCGAATGATTGGTCAGCTAATGAAATCCAGAGAGATCTGGAAAGGGGCACGGAATGCACGTTTCACATTTTACAAGCTGATGACAGTGGATTGTTACCTGATAGCAGCAGGAAAGATGACTTTCAGAGAAGTCCTGGTTTATCCATAAATGCAGATACTGCATATAGCCTTCCAGTAGAACTTTCTTGTAAAGAATTAGGAAGTCAAATTGCTGCTATGCTACAATCTGAAGGCCATGGACATAGCAAGCAGCCTCTACCGGGCTACTCTGATGTACGTCACAGGCCATCCGTAGGGGATGCTGGCAGTCCATCCTTGGAGGATTGCACTGCTTTGCAGAATAGGCTGTGTCCAGAAGACAGCAGAGACAGGCACTGCAGGCCTCTGTTTGATGACAGTACCTTTAGATGTGATGGACCAATCGTGGGGGATGGTAACAGGCTGACATCAGAAGAAACCAATCTTGCATTTCATAAGTTACAGCTGGTCGACAGCAGTTCTGATTCATCACTAGAAGAGAGCGGTGGCATCCCGCAGTTTGAAAGGAAACTCTTGCACCATGAATGTGGTGAGGAAGACCCTGAAGATGACAGCTCTCAGACTGATGAAGATGAGGAGGAGGATGATGCTGCCTATGAAACTCCTCAAGTTGATGATGATGACAGTGATGTCTATCATACTCCCCAAGTTGATGATGATGATGATGATGATGATACTTCACAGCTGGGGGATGATGATACACCAGACCCTGATAACGTTGCTTTGGGCTGTCTAGAGCAGAGATGTGGTCTAATAAATCTGGAAGAAGAGAACAGCTCTTTTCAAGATCTTGCAGCTAATAGTGGAGAGGGGGTCCCTTATTCACGGAATGTAAATCTGACTGGTCTATCTGAGGACATAAATACAGCTTCAACAAGTGCCACGGCTTTGGAAACCTACCTTGAGGAGGAAAAGGAAAGAACAAGGAGTTTTGAAGAGAGAAAGCTAAGAGTGCCAGTGACTGTGGACAGGGAGGGAAGTAAGGAGCGAGGCCTTAGCCCCTTACACTATGAAACAGAAGTACAAAGAGACAGAAATGAGGAAGGTGAAATGAAAGCAGAAAGTGACTCCTGTGAGGATGAATCCGAAGGAACACAGGAGGAGGATGATATGACATATGACTATATGGATTATGAGGATGATAGTTATGATGACTCTGATACTGAATCTGAAAGTGGTAAAGAAATGGATATTTTTTACTCACACCATCAATGTAAAAATATAGGCAACAAGTTGTTGACTCCTTTAGGAGACATGAAAAATAGTGATGAAAATAATCAGAATATTGATAACTGTTACCATTCTTTAAGCACAGTGACAGAGGATTGTTTGCAGTTCCAGTCCAACCAGGGGAAGGGAAAACTGCCCCCTGGAAAATGTAGTACTGTATCAGATTTTTCAGAAGAAACATGTGTTGATCTTGCACATACAAGTGAAGAAGAAAGACACCAAGAAAGATACAATGAGTATGCGAATTCTATCAAGAGTAGACCTATGCCACAAGATATTACTGAATGTAATCAGTCTGAAAATGTCTTTGCCGCTAATTGGATTTCTTCTAAGAGTGAAGAAGAGTTTAAGGTTCCAAGTTTTCAGCTCCTTGATGATACTGAGACATCTGATGAAACAGGAATAACCTTCTTAAATACAAAGCAAGCTATAGATCATGATGAAAAAAATCAGACCAATTTGTTTCTCCCAAAATGCTCTTTATCTGTTCACAGCATGAATAGAGACTATACTGGTATCATGCCAATGTTGCATTCAAATCGTGAGCAAAACCAAAAAGAAGTAGTACCTGTAGAGGAACCAATGTTAAATGACAGAGAATTCCTTGGACATATGTCTCATGTGAGTGATGGTGATAGTCAGTGTTCACTTACTGATCGAACAGAACAAGCCACAGATAGGAAGTGTGGTCAAATAGGAACAGGTTTTGAAAGTCCTAAAGAAAATAAAAATACAATAAATATTACAAAGGAAAATGATATCCAAGAGTCAAGTAGAAGTCCCATTCATATCGAAAGTCTTGGGGAAATATTTGATGCATTGGTAGTTAAAGCTGATAGAGAAACTCCTGTTTCAAGTAAAGAACAAGATCAAACTTTGCTTGATACTGGAAGTGATGTGAAATCAGATGAAACTAAGAGCTATTTTAACTTTTCCTCTTCCATAAAAGAATGTGTAACTGGTGTAAAAGCAGAAGGCAATTCAGAGCTGGATAAAGCAGAATCCTCTTGCGTTATAGATGGTGAAAGAGGGGGACATGATCTGCAGCACGAAAAGGAATTTCTGCTCAAGGACGTAGTTGACACGGAAGAAATGCATTCAAGTGAATTAAA
>NW_010578496.1:3791-23806 GCF_000705375.1 Tinamus guttatus
GCCTCTCTGTAACGGCTGCGCTCGGTTAACGGCCGGGGCGGGTAGCCGGTTCCGTTAGGAACATTCCTGTTACTGGTTCCCATCTCAAGTACCAGCATCCTGGGCCGTTTCCCACTAACACACGGAACACGGTGTTTCCCACTGCTTGTCTGGCGTTCTCCTGGTGTTTTCTTGTTCCTTCGTCTTGCCGTGACAATTAATAGCAGTAACGAGCATATAACAGCAGTACCGTTTTGTGCTTTTCTCCGTTGCGCTAATGATCCTCCTTAAAATGAAGCTTTTAATAATCTGGATTATACTAGCAGTTCCTCATTTGATGCCTAGTTTTACTATACTACTGGAGTTGGTAATCAAAACTTAACATTCTAGCAGAAAGTCAAAGCGACTTTACCAATTTGGCCTGGAGGAGGTTATCCCAGGAAGCTTGACAAGCTGCAATAACAATAAATGAGCTATAAGAAGTGATCTGATCTAGCAAATGTATTGTACAAAACCCGCTTTACTTGCAAACCTGCAAAAAGCAGGTAGTGCTTCACTTGTAACATTGTTAGGTAGCAAATTGTGAACAAGCAGATCCCTATCATTAACTAAGCCTGGTTTCCTGTGGATTGTGTGTCCTGCATTAATTTGGCCTGGAGCAGCTTATCCCAGGAAGCTTGACAAGCTGAAATAACAATAAGTGAGCTATAAGCAGTGATCTGATCTAGTAAACATATTGTACAAAACCCGCTTTACTTGCAAACCTGCAAAAAGCAGGTAGTGCTTGTAACACTGTTAGGTAGCAAATTATGAACAAGCGGATCCCTATCATTAACTAAGCCCGGTTTCCTGTGGATTGTGTGTCCTGCATCCTGTACATACTCTCACACTGGTAACTCTGCCTTGTTCCCTCCCATGCAAACTAGTCTTTTGAGCTCCCTCTTCCATTGCTGTCATAGCCAGTCCTGTAAGCACTAGCACAAGAGAAGCTCCTCATGCTGCAGCTGAGCCCGTTTTGGCGCGTGCTCATTAGCCATTTGGAGCAGTTTATCTGGAGCAATATAGCCCTGTAGACTCATGTTGCAGACTTTAAAGGAGCACAGATTTAGACCCATCTCCTCAGCCTACCATACTGTATAAAACTAGACTGCATACGAGGCCCCTACGTTTCTCTCAAGTTTTACTGAATTGTTTGCTAGAAGTGGATGCCAGAAGTTTTTGAGCACGTGTGGCTTGGGAGGGAAGGGAGACGGACAGGCACCCTAGAAGTGTTCAACCTTGTTTCCTTACAAAATTAGCTAAAAATTGCATTGATAATTTGAAGGGCTTTAGTTGTTGCAATAACATTACTTTGTATCATTGTACAAAACACTTTATAACTACTTTCATCAGCAAAATATATGAACGATAATCTCAGCTCCTCCCTCATCCCATGCTTGTCAGGGGACTGACAAGCACTGACACACTAGCTCTTGTTTAGGCTTTTACATTTGATGTATTTGACCCTGCATGATCCCTTGTACTGAAGGGAATAGGGATGCTCAGAAATCGGTACCCCTTTCTAGTATTGGTCACTCTATTATTTCTCTATCAGGTTTCCCTCGCCCATCAAGAATCAAGTGACTTCAGTCTGTGCTCAGAGAACAGTGTCAAGAGGATCTGAAAGCTTGTCAATAACTGTAAGTAAATATATCTTAGGCTGGCAAGAACATTTTTGCCTGAATCAGGTTAGTGCTTTTAGCGGATTTTTGTAAGATTTGTAATTGCTTTATATCCAATAAAAATAATACCAAATAAACCAAAGGCTCATGTTTAAAACTGATTATTTTAACCTTGCGTTTCTAGGCTTTTCTCTTTGTGTTAGGCACTTATGCATGCAATTATGTTTGAATTTGTAAGTATATGCATCACTGAGAAATATCATCATCAACAAACAAGATTTGCTGTGATCTAAAAGCTTAGCTTGTTTACCTTCAAAAAGATAGCTTGAAATTAAGCACACATGGAAGAGTTTACTGCTTCTGGGATGTAAATACAAAGATCTTATGGTTTCCTGTTAATTTTTGTTAACTAAACTGGAACTAATTCTTCCCTGCCCCATAACATTTCTGTTCAGAAATTAGATGGTGTTGGTTACCAGAGCTCGGGATTTGCTTACTTGCTTTTAAAACTTTGAATTCTAATGAATCTTCCAGACACCCGCTTTCAATCTAACTGTAGCGGGTCTTTGATAGCCGTGTTAAAAGCAGAAAATACCAGAAGCTGCAAAATAATTTCTGTTATTTCTAGTTTTACTGCAGAACAGCATGCAGTTCAAAATGGCAGATGTTACTGAAAGGAAGTTCAAGCTTTAGCCAGCGCTGGCCATTGTTGCTCTTTGCCACAAAGGGAAATGTTGTTATTTCCAGTTTCCTTATCCACAGGTTTTCTTTCACTGTATTGCCCTTTCCCGTTTGTGGGAGAAGAGCCATGAAGAACCGTTCCTCATCTCCCCCCTTGCACGTTCATGTGGATGAAAACACCCCTGTCCATGTCCATATTAAAAAGGGTCAGAAAACAACACCTACAAAATGCCAGGTATGAGTGTGTAGCTGCTTGTGTGTCCTCTGCAAATGAGGAAAGCGAAAGGTCCTAGGAACACCACTCAGTCTTCAAGGTTTGCTTTGGCTTTTATATTAGAACTGTAAAACTCATTACCTTATTAACTTTATTCATATTCAGTGATGATTTATCAGTAGCATTTTCTCTAAGATTATTTAGGTATGATACTGAATATGTAGTTAGTTTTCATGGCTTGGTTATAATGTTAAAATTTATGGTTGTGTGAAGTATTGCTTCTGATAATTTTTAGATAATAATTAAAAAAACTTACAAATATTTAAACTTTGCATTACATGGCCCTCTGCATTACAATTTAGGTAAGTAAAATAAATGACTTAGAGTAGTGCCTCAGCCATGACAAACCCTGAAATAAAATTCACCTTTTAGTGTTGAGTCCTAGCAAATGGAGGCTTTTGTACATCTGCTAACAAAAACTTTTCCTGTCCTTTTACCTGAAGCCTGGGGAAGTCCTGCTCCAACGCTCTGTGGGTCTGAGGATTTTCTTCCCTCTTATTTCCTTGAATTTGTGCCATGATAATCAAACATTTGGTTCTTTTTTGGCTTCATCTCCGAACTCTTTCTTTAACAACAACAACAACAAAAAGAGGAATAGCTGGGCATTACAAGTTACCTGTTGTATTAAATTATGTACTTAGGGAAAAAGAGAGGCTTGAGCCTTCTACCATGTTCCTATTTTGCAATGTGACAAAGATGATTTCTTGGTAGCCTTATCCGCAATAGACTAGGAGGTGATAGTGAAGTAGATTTGCTCGCCATATGATATCCTGCCTTGCAGATGGATGTTGTTTATGTGAAAGTATCCTCAAAAGGTGATGGAAGTTGCTAGCTCATTCTTCCTCATATCTAGAGATGTTTTAAACCCTCTATTAATTTGTATGCTTATTGCCAATGGCAAGTATGGAGCCCCTCAAATTCAGTTCAAATAAACGTGGATATACTAGTAAAACACTTTGGCGGCTTTTTGTAACCAAGTAGACTTTTTTTTTTTTTTTTTTTTTTTTTTTCTCTTTCTGGTAGGGCTGCTGTTTTAGGATCTGGATCCAGAATGGAGAAGGGATATCCCATGTCATTCCTTTTGCACCTAAATGGATCGTATTACAATATTTTTTGTTTTCCTTCGTACAGAGGACACGATTTATTATTATTTTTTTGTTCTCACCCCCACACCCCACCCCAGGCCTGCCAAGTGACTAAGGTTCTCATTGCATCACAGGCACAGAGTTCCCCATGATGTCACAGAGTTGCTATGTGATAAATAGCAAGAATGTGCCCCTCCTGCCATTCCGTCACCTGAATATGCACTAACCTTTCCTCTGGCTGGTGTTCCCCCGTGACCGCTGCTTCCTCAGCTAAGATGAGCTGCCTGATCTGGTGTATCATGTGAAACACTAGGTGATATTTTTGCAACCCTGAGCTTTCTTTTGTTTTAATGGCACTGAAGATTTAAATGATTCCTATAAAGCCTGTGACTTATTTTATTCTTTCCCCTTCTTCAGCAAAAGCACAAACAGAGAACAAGAGGGGATACTGTGAGCATGCGCCGAAATGTCCGGGTGAAAACGAAGGCCCCCTGGGTGCCCCCAGGCAAAACATCTGTCCGGGAGACCACCTACAAATGGGAGGTATGGTTGATTCTGCTTCCTCTTTAAAGCAAACTTTCAGGTTTATCTGAGGCTGAAGAAAAACAGTTGGGTAATGGCAGGCTGGAGGAAAGCGTACTCATGTGAGAGAAGGGCACTGTCACCTTGCATTCATTTGGGTATCTCATACTTATCCTTTTCACTTTTTCATAAATAAAAATTGATGGCCTATATGGCCATCTCATATGTTTCTGTCTTAAAGCAAAACAAGCAACAGAAAAGATCCTTTTGTTTATTATATTTCAACTCCTTCAAAATCTCATATGGAGCACAGAAGGGAACTGCTGCTGTTTGTCTTTTCTGAAATGTGGAACATTTGTGTAGGAATGTGTAATACTTTTTTTTTTTTCATAACTCAACAATATTGTCTTTTGCACTACTGGATCATGCTAGATCGGAGCATTTGTGTAGAAATGTGTAATACTTTTTTTTTCATAACTCAACAATATTTTCTTTTGCACTACTGGATCATGCTAGATGACAATTTGAACTTCCATTATTTCTTCTTTTTCCTGTTTGAATGTTAAAGCACCCGTTGTGTGTGCTGGATTTTGCTTTCCTGTGTTCTTGACCTTTCCCTGACAGATGTGAAAGAGCTCTGTTCACGTTTTTTTTTTCTCCCTTCCTTCCAAATATTATTGCTAGTGATCTGACAGATGTGAAAAAGCTCTGTTCACATTTTTTTTTCTTCTTTCCTTCCTTCCAAATATTATTGCTAGTGATATGCACTGGTCTCTCTTTTTGGCGGAGTTAAGGTTAGAACATTGTTTATAATTTTTATATTTTAAAAAAAAATGCTTCAATGCTGCCTCTTATTGCTTTTCTACCAGGGACCAACTCACCGCCTAGAAATTACACCTTCAGATTCAGAAAAAATGTTGTCAGTGATGCGCCTTAGTGACCTCTCTACAGATGAGGAGGATGCTGTTTGCTGCAAAATGAGTGAATATGAAAAGAAGATTGATAGCTTGATGAACGTGGTGGGAACGCTGAAGAATGAGGTGAGGAGACTACGTAAAGGCCTGAAAGCTCAGACTTTGTAGCTGATTGTTTGGCAAGAGGAGGTTGGAGTCCTGTCTTGGTGGAATGGAACGCTACCCAGGCCCTTAGTTAACTGTCTTAAAGAGATTAATGCAATTTGTTTAAAGAGCTCATCTGCATAGAGAGAAACTCATTAATGCCTACTATGAAACATTTGATACCTTATCCATTTAAAAAAGGTTTTGCTTCATTTCCCAAATAATCTTGCTCCTGGTCAAGCCTAAAATCTGAAAACTGGTCATTTTCGAAAGTGAAAAATAATTGTATAAGGTATAATGATGGTTTATTACTTATTACTGTATTAGTTATTCAAAAAGACTGTTATGATTCTCTTTCCAAGTATGCAACACAGTGATGTGTTCTCCAGCTGAACAGCCTCTTAAGTACTTGACAGCATTTAGGAAATGGATAAAGAGGTTCCCAGACTCCATAAGATGCTCTATGGTGGTAACAAACTGCAGTTTTATTTTTCCTCTAAGTTTACATTGAGGATTGGAGATTTTGTATCTCTGTTGCTCTATCTGAGCTCCTTCCCTGTTAGGTCTCATGGACAGGTCACATCTTATGGCTGATTACAATTTTTAGTATCTAATTTAAAGCTAGGAAGTTTGAGTCCTCCTATTTCTTGTTTATGGGACACCAGTTATTTCCAGGTGGTAAGTAAAGTATGCCCCTTGTGATCCGTCTGGAAGTATCTAGACAAAAAAATATGTGGTTCTTTGCTATTACTATTTGCAATAGCTGGCTCAGTGGTTTGAGATCCGTTCCACTCAAAAAGCATCCGTTTTGTCTTAAGCTCTGTTTAAATGTATCTCTATCAGGCCAAGATGCAGAAACAGGAGGAACAGCAGCAAAGGACAAAACGTCTCCTAGAAGAGCAGAAAGAAGAACTGAATGAGGTCACTCAAGAGCTGGTGGAAACAGAACATGAGAACACACTGCTCAGACGCAATATTGAGCGCATGAAAGAGGAGAAAGATCTGACCATGTAAGCACCAGTTCTCCATTTTTGCTGCAAACAGTGGTATTTGCAGGGGACTTAGCATCTTCGTTTCTAACATCAAATAAAGGTGCAGTTTGTACCCTAGATCTGGATGGCATTTGCTGAAGAACAAACATTCTTGTTTCGTTTTGTTTTTCTTTTGTATTGAGTAAGGTAACTTCAGATGGTGGCAGCTGCAGAGAAGAGCTCTAACACGATTATTAACATTGAGAAAAATGCTTTGAGAGGAGTTTGAAAGAAGTTCACTTGAATTGGCCTACTAGAGGTTGTCTTGGCTCTGTTACTAGTGTTTTAAAGGTCAAGGGGTGTCAATCGGATTGTGAAAATGTTGGTACAGGAACAAATGAATAAAGATGGATCTGAGAATTAAGGGAGGGTTTTTGACCTTTATGGAAGTCATACTGAGATGAGAGTGACGGCTGTGGGAGCAATGAATTATGTTTTTCTTTTGGTGACTGTAAAAATCCCTTTCAGTTTGATGTACTTGTATCTGTCTCATGTGTGAAGAGTTAGGGAAGCTTCTCCTATTTTCCCCTTAAGAAAGATCACTTTGAAGTTAATACTATGTATATTTTTCTGAAAACTCTGTATACTTCTGAGACTTTCAATTACCTGTTAAAAATTCTGAGCGATAGATGTTGGTGTGCTTTCCTGCTCCACATTCAGACATCGCTCATTTGGAGGCTTATTTCTGGTAATGTCTTAAGTGCCTTTTCATGACTGAGTTCCTAGCAAGCTCCTGGAATCTACTGGCTTCTGTGAAAACAGCTTCCACACTGAGAGAGGGTGTATCTTAGTGGGTACTTCTTTAAAGCTTTTGTATTCCTGCTAAAGGGTTTTTATCCCTTTTGACGCTGGAAACACTGTGTCCATAGTGGCTGGTACAACTGTCACAGCTACTTGTTGCTCTGATGGCTGAATTCTCATTACAGGCTACAGAAAAAGTGCTTGCAGCGTGAGAAGGAGTGTCTGATGTCCAAGCTGAATGAAGCAGAGAGGGATGGAGCAGCAGCAGCCAAACAGATCGATGCTCTGAAAGATACAATCGGGAGACTCAACATTGTAGGTGTTGGCCGTTTTTATTCCTGCCTTTATTACGCTGTCCCGTTATACAGCTGCTTCAAAACTAATGGTCGTGTTGCTGATGCAGAGAAACATAAGGACATGTGGAGGGATTTAACATGCTTAAGGTGTTTGCTAAACCTGTTGGGAATTGGGATGTTTATTTGCAGCATCCCCACACCCTTCTGCACATACAGTGATGACTATTGCACTGCTTGTGCTTATGTCAACTTCACAGCTTAATTCCAGACTGAGACGTTGCATGTGAGCACATCTCCCTTTTTCTTAGGAGAAACACATGAGCAGCTCGGATATTAACACACTGACAAGACAAAAAGAGCTGCTGCTACAGAAATTGAGCACCTTTGAAGAAACCAACCGGACACTCCGAGAACTTCTTAAAGAGCAGCAAACCCGGGAGGTGAGCGGTGCTGTGTGCTTGAGCTGGGATGACTACAGGAGGCAAATACTGTCTTCTGGCCTGAAAATTGAACTTGAGTTTGGGAGCTTTTAACTGTTGTTTGTCCTCAACTTTGCTGCTGGTCTTGTGTTATAAAGGATGGATTATTTCGTTCTCTCTGCCTGCTTCAATGAAGTCAGACTGGGATTTTGTAGCATCTAAGTCTTTTATTGCATTAAAAGGCTCTACTGTCTAGCCAAGTCTTTCTCATCTGGGTACAGCTGTGTTTGCAGATCTTATACTTGTATCTGTACTATACTCCCCATTGGTTCTGTCTTCAGCATCTCCACCAACACTTCTGCTAATCATGCTAGTCTGAAATATTGCTGCTGTAGTTTTGTTGCCTGAAGTCTGAGGGCTAGAAGTAACATAAATATGTTCAAAATACTATTTTCAGAAGGTGAACTGTACAAACAGTAAACAGAAGTGCAATTACTATTATTTCTGTAGCTTGTATCCCATTTGAGTAAAAGCAGGGCAATCGTAATAGTTCTTTTCTCCATGCTCACTAGAAGCTGATAAAATTAAGTGCCATTTTGTGCATTTCCCTCAATAGTGAAAGTATTTTTAAAGATTTTAAATTGACATTGTGCTTTTTAATATCATCCTTGGGATTGGAAAAGAGGAAAAGCTTTTTGGGATCTGATGTTATGTAAAACATGTAGTCAAACTAATGCTTTTTGGTATCTTCTGAGAACTGCTGCTGCAACAGGAGGAGGATGGTTGATTTCCCCAGTTCCATCTGAAGAATTTATATAAAATACTGATTGCTTTGGAGGGCTGGTTCTTTGTGAATAAAAAGTGAACATGGCTTCTGGGTTAACAATTTTTCTTGCATATTCCTCTTGTAGAAGGATGCTCAGAAGATATTGGAGCAACAGGGAACACTGCTGAAAAGGCTGGCTGATGCAGATGCAGAGAAAGTGGTAAGCAAGACAATTTTTTTTTCCCTAAGGAATGATAAAGCAGATAGTTGAAACTGCAAGCTCTTCTTTGACATTTGTTCAGCCACCAAGTTTTACACCAATGTCAAAAAAGGTTATTGTTCGAGTGAGAGGCATTACAGTGTCCCTCTGATTAACAACCTACTGTGCTTCAAAGTGGTTAGATTTTCATAGCCGTAAGTGTACAGCGATGCTTTACAGTACTCAACTGTTTAAAAAAAAATGATATTTCTCAGTAGAAACATAAATGATTCTGCCTACTTTTTCATGTGGTACTGAATGTACAGAGCAGGAATTGTGCTATGTGTGTCTTTAAAAAGAAATCTCTGGGGGTGGGGAAGAAAATATCCATCACTAAAATAGCCCTGACAGCTGGGATAGAATTTTACAGCTTTCACTATGGAAATCATCTTAGAGATAGTAAAGCAGAAGAGGGCCGGTTTTCTGTTCCTGCTTCTGGTACTGAGTGAATGACCTAGTGCCAGGTTTTGTTTGTTGCCTTATCTGTAAGCTGAAAAATAGTTCTGGTATTGCCAGAAGTTTTTAAACACTTTGAAATGTGAGCAGTGCATTTTTTTGGCTGTGGAGTGCTAGTGCTAGTAACTAGTGCTGTTCGGTTCTCGTTCTTGGGTGGCCTTGCTACACAGTTGCATTGGCTTCCATTTTGCTTTCTGCTTGAGAAGAATGGAGACAATTTTGTCCTAGGCTGTGGAAGCTGTTGCTGTGGATACCAGACTGAGAGTTCTGTGCATCAAAGGGGCCTGGGAGAGAACCAATTCTCCCCCTCTCCCCCCCACCCAACTTATATGTTTTTTTTTTCTTAAAATATAAGTGATGTTTTGTTTTCTAGCAACTCCAGATGATGCTTCAGGAAAAAGAAAAAGAGGTGGATGACCTTACCGTTCAGATACGGACAGAGAAGGTAGCTGCCTTCGTCTGTTCTCCCCTTCCTGCTCTAACCTCCAGCTCTGCGGAGGCACAGATAACCCAATGTATAGGTCTGGTCTTGTAGACAGTTATTCTTTAAGGGATCAAATGACTGGCTTCCATAAGAGCAGACAGAGAGCCACCCGTTTCCCCCACAGTTGTGGATTTAAAATCTTATTAATAAAAATTCCATCATAAAGATGACCAGGTAGTATTCTCTTTTTGTCCAGGCTTATCCGTAAATTGCCTTTCTGTCTAAGGTTCTCCTGGTCTCTAATGTCAAATTCCACTCTGTTCCTCTACATAGGAAGTAGAAGGGAAATGTGATGGAAAAGACAGATGTGACGGATATTTTGTCTAAAACAAATCTTTCAAGCTAATTCATTCATATCTGATGTAAAAGAAATGGCTGCTCATTTGTTGCTTGTTTGGGTAGTGAAAAGGAGCTAGTGAGGGTCCCTCTGAGGCAAGTGAAGGTGGCTGGAGATAGTTTCAGACTTCTGCACTGAATGTTCACAGAAAAAAGTGTTTCTTCTACTTGTTTGCATCAAAAGAAAGTGCGTGCCCTGTTTTGAGTGTTTGTTTCATATTTAGGACCAGGCAAAGACGGCATGTGAGCTCTCCAAATCTATGGAGGCCGTGAGAGGCCATTTACAAGCGCAACTGCGAAATAAAGAAGCTGAAAACAACCGTCTGAGTATCCAGATCCGGGTACGTTTTCAGTGATCTCAGGATTGTCTTTTCATTTATATTCAGGAGAAAAATCAACTGAAAAGGGAAATAGAATTCTCCAACTATTTTTCTGCTTTGTCTGGTAGACTGGAATACTACCCAGTGCTGTTTATGTCATATTAGTATATACTGTACTTCTCAGTTGAAGTAAGAAAAGAAAAATCTTTTTACTTCTGATGGCATGAGGCAAAATCATAAGCTTAGATTTTTTTTTTCCAAGTTCATTAATATGTAATTAAATAAATGTAATATGTGATATGTTTAAATTAGGTATCAAGGCAATTGTAAACAATTTAATTTGTTTTCTTGGAAAACAATGCTGTGCCATGAGTTCCTGTGTTTGATTAAACTCACAATTAATGAGGAGGAGAGTGTTCCCCTGGTCTATCTTGATTTAAAGTCTTATGCTTAACTTATCCATTGATGTAAAGAACATAACTGTGATAATGGTTTAGAAAAGCTTTAATTCTCTTAAGGAATACAACTTAATATAGCCATATTATTCCAGATGAGCATTTGGGCTAAAACAAGAATGTGCTTGGGTAGCTTGAAAGGCTGTTTGCTATTATCAGTTTTGGTCAGGAGAAGAAACTGGTATTATGGACACAGGAGCTCATGAAAGAACAAATTAAGACTCTTTCAGAAACCCTACAACTAGCAAGAAACAGCGAGATAATTTTAGTTTTGAAGTACTGAGAGGTCAATAGAGTTGCCCTACTTTTAAATGAGGTCACTGTTTGCCTCATTTCTTTCGAGTTTGACAGGCATTTGAGGGAGTCTACTTTTTGATTGTGGTGTGTAACATCTTTTAGATCAAGTTGGAAATACTGGATATAACTTCTGTTTTTTAACATTTGTAAAAATCAGCTGAGTTTTTTGGGAAAAAAGGTCTTTCCCAGGGGATTTCTTATTTTTGGCACCTTCGAACTTTTTTTTTTCTGCATCATTACTTTGCAAGTTGCAGTGAAGGGAGTTGTTTCTGTGTGTCTGGAATACACTGTGACTTTTTGTTTAAAAGCAAACAATATTGGCATTGAGGCTATAGCTTTTTCAGCGTTGCAGAGGTCATGCTGACATGCTTGCCAGTGTTAGGACTGTGCAAATGAAATGAGATTACAAGTACCTTCAGACTGAAAGCTTGAGGACTTACGCCCATGTCTTTCCATGCTTGCTAGGAAATTAGTTGACCATTTGAGGGTTTAGGTACAAGGTGGTTATTCCCTG
The DNA here is from genome assembly GCF_000705375.1 of Tinamus guttatus. Next base: position 15,426 of record NW_010578496.1, read on the forward strand.
TGCTGTGCTTCTTCCCCACTGCAGAATCTGGAGCGCAATGGAGCTCAGCATAAGGTAGAGGTGGAACATATCATGGAACAGTTGAAGGAGGTAAGGCAGAAGGCAGACCGTGATAAGGAGGCCCTGAAGAAAGCCATCCGTGCCCAGAAAGACCGGGCAGAGCGGAGTGAGGAGTACGCAGAGCACTTGAATGTCCAGCTGGCAGAAAAGGTACCGGATAGTAGGAGAACAAGGGGTGTCTCTTCAGATCCTGCATCTAAATCCTTGACTTCTGGTATCAGCCCTGGGGAGAGAATCTGCTTTCAACTAATGAGATTTATTTTTGTCCTGATGCTTTGGCCCATTTATGCTAAGTTTAGAACAAACCCAATTTTCTGAGCTGTCTATTCACTGAGCTATTACTATTCGCTGCAGTAGTCTCGGAGGTGAAATATCTTGGATCATACTAAATTAAGAGATCTGATTTTTCATCTGGTTCTCTAGTATAATCCAAAGGTTGATGGAAGCCAATAAGACATTGTGGTTTTGCCTGAAAATTCTGAATGGAATTGGCTGTTAAACAAAAAGCTATGCAGAACAGAAAAGTATGCAGAACAGTTAGAGATGCACTGAAACTTCCTGATGAAAAAAATGCCAAAGGATATCAAACAAAAGCAGAAAAGTAAGATGAAGACAAATCAGAAGGAACATGGATGTGATGCTACCTGATTCTTCCCTGCTTTAAAATTCTTATTCTTCTTTAAAATTCCAGGGACCAGAGCCTCGACTGAAATCTTAGCCATACTTTGTATTTCTGGTAATTGATTTGCTGTCTTCAAAGAGGATTCCCCTTTCTTTGCTTATTGTGTGTACTGTCTGGTATTAATATTGTAGAATGGCTTCTGTAAAGGGTCGAGAAGAATTGAAATAAGTCTCTTTGGTAAAGCCTCAGTTAACTCCACACACATATCAGTGTTTCACCATATTGTACCAATTATGTTTTTGTCATTATTGCTCTTTCTCCTGTATTTAATTTTCTTCTTTTAACAGGACAGTTATGTTGCTGAGGCACTGTCTACTCTGGAGTCCTGGAGGAGTCGCTACAACAAAGTAGTGAAGGACAAGAGCGACCTCGAACTGGAAATTATTATGCTGAACAGGTTAAATAAAAAATTAGTGTGGAGAAACTGGCAGAAGTGGGGATGAGTTCCTAGTTCAAGAGTGAATCAATGGAATTTCCAAGTTTGTCTGTAAATATCCAGGAAAACAAAAATATTACTATCTAAGGGTTAGAAGAGAGACTGGAGAGAGAAGGATGTGGTTTCTGCTGCTGGATTGTCACAACAAAGGGCTTTCTGATAGTTAGGTATCTTCATTCCTTTGCCTTTCTGTGATTCTTTAAAATAATTTAGGTGAAGCGTTAAGCTTAATTAAAAGTCCCCTTTTGAGATGTTTGAGATCCTTGAATGAAAGGGGTTAGAAGTAACAGGCAGTATAGTTCATGCCAATCTTCTTATGAAGAAAATCTTCAAATAAATCTGTCAGTATCCCTCCATTACAGTTGTTGCTGCAGGGAAAAAAATGTAGGTGTGTGGCACAAGAGAAATTCCTCTTTATTCTGCAATCCTGGGGGCAATGCATCTGAGCTCGAGGTAACAGTTCCAGTGACTTTCTAGTAGGCCAAGGAGATCAAGAGAGTATAGCAGCATGAAACATAGGTGTGCACAGCTGCATGGAGGGCAAGATAAAAGGGTAGGGAAAAGCCATGTTTCTGAAGCTAAGTTTCATGGACGAGGGAGTCGTCTTTATTTTCTTAATCATTTAAGGATTAATTTTCTTTGTATGGCAGCCGTATTACAGACTTGCTGGAAGAGCAGAAAACCCTGGAGGAGAAGATGCGAGAGGACAGAGATGTCTTGGTGGATAAATTGCATCGACAGGCCACAGAAACCACTTCCTTCAAAATGGAGAACGAAAGGCTGAAGGTTGGTGATTCCAGGGTTTGGACTTGAAATGCTAGAGCAAAAGGAAGGAGTTACAATAAGTTGCTTTGCTTCTGAAGACAGAGGTGAACTGCCCCCATTGCTGCCAATTAGTTTTGAATCAATTTTGTCATAACTTGAGTGGGACAGGGCAAGCAAGCTGGTAAAAAACATAAGAAAGAGAAAAAGTGAGCAGTGTGGAAGGACTTGTTTTCTTCAGCATTTTGGGTAGAAGTATATCCAATCCCAAGTCCTGTACCATCCAGCTGAAATCTTGCATCTTGTAATAATCCTGCTGGCCAGAGATTAAAAACTGTAGTTTACCTAGAGAGAATGGCAGAAGAGTGACCTTGTAGGTGAACAATGTGATGCTTTGGTATAAATGTGCCAATCCATTGGAATCTGGAACACTTGACTATCTTAGGCAAACAAAAATTTATTCTTCATAATCTAGACAAATCTTAGCCATGTAATGTGGTAGTTATTTCCAAGCACTGACTGGAAGATGTTTTGTTTTTTTCAGGCTAGTGTAGTCCCAATGGAGGAAAAGCTGAACAAAGCACACTCGGAAGTGGAACAACTCAAGAGCTCTGTCAAGAATTACGAAGGGTTGATTGAAACCTACAAGTCACAGGTAGATTGTGCATCTTACGCAGTCTTTCAGTCCTTGCACAAAAGTGACCTCTCCTCTTCCTGTTATTTGCTGGCCTGCCTTAACCCTTTGTCTGCTCTCTGAGGATGTGCAGTTCCATATGTTTTAGGTCCTTGTCGCTTTGTTTTTTTTTCTTTCTTGCCTTTCAAATGGCAGCATTCAGATTGTCATGTGCCTTATGCCAAAGAGTGGAAGAGCTGCCTTCCTCTCTATGTGCTGATAATTAAATCATTAAGAAGAGCTGACTCACTGATAGATATCTTGATCAATAATAATTTTTAAAGACTAATTATTCCATTTTCCCTGCTCCTTTTCTTAAAAGATAAAGTATTCCTAGTCAGATGCTCTCTATTGCCCTTCAGTAGAGTAAATGCTGTTTCTTGACTGCTGCTTTAGGATGTGTGTATTGTGATGCTAGGAATATGGGGCAAAAGGAAGAGTAGGTTTTGTGGGAAGCTCAAGTGACCCTAGTAGGAGAGGCAGAAAGTGAACTTAGACTTAATCTGGGGTCATGCTTAGTCCTGTAAGAATCCTGTTGGTGATCCTTGAGCAGTTTTAATTGCTCCAAAGTACAGCATATGTTTTGAAAACTATAATAGATAAGTGATGTATGGCTTTTTTTGTATGCCCAGGTGTTGAAGAACCGAATGGAAGCAGATGATGTGACAGCAAAACTGGAGATCTGTGATAAAGAGAATAAGACATTAAAGAATGAAATGAACAAAGAGATTGAACTGGTAACTTTTTCTATCAGATTATATATTGCAGATATTCATGGATCCACCCTGTTCTTAATGTAGTGAATGGCTACAGATGGGAGGGGGAAAGCGGGGCTTATTTTACATCTGAGTTTGCACTTTTCATTAGTCTAGTTAAGGGGGTTTTTCATTCTGCAAAATGAATTGAACATTTAGCAATTTCTTTTGACGATATGTTGTCCTTCAGAGGTATTTTAGTATGCCCTTTGATGCAGAAATGACAGTTTAGAACAGTGGACTCTGTGGGTTGCACTGCTGTCTGTTGTGGACTAACTTTCCTCAGGAAAGAGCTTGTCTATTTACTAAAGATAAAGCCCAGGATCCTGAATGCTTAGTCATCCCCTTTCCACAGGGCATGCCAAGTCTTAAGAGAAAGCTTGCTGCAGTAGGAGGATACCCTGGGCTTTGAACTCCAGTACTTGCAAATATCCACACAGTGTCATTGTGGCAGCCAAAACAACCCCAAAACTCCACTGAAGTTAGTAACTTCTCTAAATATTATAAACATTTCAAAGTGTCTCATGCCCTTCTTTACCTGTCTCATAGGCTCGTCAGCAGTTCCAGAGCCAGCTTGCTGAGCTAGAAAAGCTTCCTGAGATCCTGAAGATCACAGAGTCACGGCTGGCTGAATGCCAGGACCAGCTTCAGAGTTATGAGAAAAAGAACGCGGACCTGTCTGTCATGATTACAGACCTTCGTCAGCGGGTAAGAGACTGGCAGAAAGTACCTGCAGCACAGCCACCTCCGAGTCCGAGATCAACATGAATTTCTAATCACAGGAAGGTTCAGACTTCGTCTCTGTTCATGTGTCTCGTTGAAATAATTAAACGTGCGCTGCAAAATAACCATGTGTGCCTGTCTTTGTGTAAGATAGCATAGTTAGTAGCATTCCCTGCTGTGTAAAAGGTTTCCTATGACTTGGTGTGAAATGTTACTGGAACTTAAATGGCAACACCTGCGAATACCAACACACATTTCCGTAACTTTCATCATCTTGTCAGCTTTCCCTCACTTTCCTTCTTTTTTTTTTTTTTTTTTCTGCTGGAAGTGCTGTCCTAACCTTGTTTTTTCATCATAATTTCAGGTTGTTCTTTTCCAAACCCTATTCTTTGTCCCTAGGAGGTGTGCAAGTGTTGCAGGCATGGCTTGCTATGCCTCAAGACACAGTGAATGATCCTGCAGCCTGAGTGCTTTACTTTGATTTGCTTGGAGTTACTAACTTGCATAGTATTTCAGGCTCTAATATTTTTGTGGGTTGCTCTCATGCATATGGCTGCTTTTAATCTATGTGCTTTACTGTTATGCTTACAGGTGACTCTTCTCTATGCAAGTGCTTACAGACCTGGTTGTTCATTAGTGATCTTGAAGAACTGGTCTAGAAATTAACTGAAAGCACCAACAAACTGGACTTTCAGTGCTTTGCTGTTCTACCCACTGTTCCTTTTCCAGGACTCTCCAGAAACCATGAATTGGGCATGTTTCTTTCTGGAGAGCAGTATGCATTTTCGGTGCTTGGCCATCGGTATGCAATGACTATTCTGTGAAGTAATTAATTACTGTAATTTTTAGATTGAGCTCCAGGGGGACAAAATGGAGATGACAAGAGAGAGGTATCAGTCTGCCCAGGAGGAGAATAAGCAGCTCACCTTGAAGGTGGAAGAGCTGGAAAGGTTAGAAATAATAGACACTCTTATTCTCTTAACCTTCCCTTTCCATCCTCTTTCCATTGTTTTTTTCAGGGGATTGAAACAGCTTCTGACCAACCTTGTTGTTCCAGTTCCCCACTTGCCTCTAGGATGCTTGTACATTTACCTATTCCACAATCTCTAATTAGAAACTTTCTGCTAGAAAGTGAGTTACAGAGTTTTGAAGCACTTTTTACTAATGTTGTCAAAAAGGATCATTGCTTAAGGCAAAAAAAAAAAACAAAAACAAACAAACAAAAAAACAAAAAAACCAACCCAGCTCCTCGTCCAATCTAGCCTGGCAGTTCTGAGGTTATTAACTATTATGATGTTTTTACCCATGCTTATATATACTTCTTAGTGATGATAGCTGGGAAAAGGCAAGTCTGTGAATACTCTAAGTCCCTCAACCTTTGAAATTTTAATCTGAGAAATGGAGATGTGTTTCTTGGGGCTCTGACCTTTTGAGGGGCAAAAGAATCTATTCACAGACTACTCAGAAACATGAAAAAAAAAGGCAAACTGAAATGCACTTCATTTAAAATGAATAGGCTTCCTTCCCTTATTGTCTTAATCTAGAAAACTACAGACAACGAGTGCCCAGAACATAGAATTCCTTCAGGTCATAGCAAAACGCGAGGAGTCAATTCACCAGTGTCAGCTGCGGCTAGAGGAGAAGACCCGTGAATGCAGCTCCTTGGCACGTCAGCTGGAGATGGCCATTGAGGATGCCAAAAGACAAGTAAGTGATTCCTTGTGTTTGTGAAACTTACCAAAATTACTTAGACTGTAAAAATGGGATAGCAAGAATCTCCTGAATCTGCCATTAAATCACTGCATGTGCAGTAAAATACAAAGGAGAAAATGACAGCACTTGAGCCTTCCAGAAAGGGAACCCTACTCTGCAGTTTGCAGCAGGACAGAGGAAAGCAGTAGATTGAGCTGCTGCTTATGTATGAAAACGAGTCTCCTTAAACTTTATAGGGCATTTGTGGGCAATGCAGTAGGGAAAAATTATTCTTCCATAGATAAGCCTTTGACAAAGTCACTGTTCTGTTACGTGTAGGTGGAACAAACACGAGAACGAGCAGCATCTAGAGAGAAGGCGGCCCAGTCCAAGGTGTTGGATTTGGAGACCCAACTGAGTAGGACTAAAACAGAGCTGAGCCAGTTGCGCCGGAGCAAAGATGATGTGAGTGATTTGCAAGAGATGCACTTGCTGTATTGGCAGTGTCCTGGCAGCTACTGGAGTTCATAAACCAAGCTCCTATGGGCATTGCACAGAAGACGTGTGGAGCTTTTTGCTATTTCCAGATTTGACATTCTGTCATGTGTCCACGACATGTCTGCTATGTTACTAACTCATGAATATGGAGCCTCATTCTATTATTTACATTTACTATTTTCACTGTATTATTTACATTATTTTTGAATTTAATTGCTCTAGACTGAGGAAGGATCTTTCATAATCTTCCATTTACTCTGTGTTTTTACTTGAGTTTTACTTGGAATTGGACTAGCACATGGATCAGCTCAAGTTCCTCTTTAGAGAAAAGCGTTTTATTCCTCAATCCTGGAGTTAACCACTTTAAAAGGCTCAACTGATTAGCTGTGTTATTTTCTATTTTTATCAGCAGGTTGATGAACCGAGTTGGGGATGAGCAGAACAAATTATAAATGTCATAATATTATGTGTAGCATCCACTGTGGTGTTAATTCTTGCTGTCCTCGGCGCTCTAGGGGAACAGCTTGAGGTTATTGTGACTGGGTTGAACACTGCTACCTTTCAGCCTGTTTTGTGCTTCTTCCTGTAGGCAGAACGCCGGTACGAAAGCCGCCTACAAGATTTAAAGGATCGGTTGGAGCAGTCGGAGAGCACCAACCGCAGCATGCAAAACTATGTCCAGTTCCTCAAGTCTTCCTATGCCAACGTTTTTGGAGAAAGTGCCTTGCTGAGCTCCTCCACCCGCTCTCGTTCTTCTCCATGAGCACTGTGCTCTCCCTGCCCCTCTGCTATTAAGCACAAAAGGAGCCAGGTTTCAAAGCCATATCTTATCTGGAAAGCAGGTTGCCATTTCAGGGTAGGGAGAAGTTTTCCTATTTTCCTTGCACCATGAGATGGTAAAAATCATGGTGGTATATGTCCTAAGCGTAGGGCAGTACTGGTATGGTATTGGACATTGGCACCACGCCATACACTATGCCCCAAAACCAGATGATTTTGAATATGCAGAAATACTATTTTTATCTTATAAAGTCCTTGTGGTTTCAGCTCTCAAAACCTGACAATGGTTTTGGTTGAGCATGTTAATGTTTTTTAGAGGTCTTTTCATTTTCATGTATCTTTCTTCGTTTCTGTGTTAGAGAGATCATGTTTCTGTGTGTGGTGTGTGTTTTCTTTTTTTTTTTTTTTGTTATTTGTATTATTTTTTACTATTGCACATTGATATAACTGATGGTGGGAGAGGGTCCACCCACCCAAAATGTGAAGATGAAAATAACTTAAGTGCCTGGGCTCTACACTTATAAAAAAAAATGATCTCCGGAACAACCACCCTGTTTGTAAACCGTTTTATACCAGCAGCAATGAATGCTATTTGCACTTGATTTTGTATACTCTAATCCTCAACTTTTGTCTCCACTGTGATCTCAATGCACATTAAAGCTTCTAACTTGCTTTATTCCCTCCAAACCAATTTCCCTGATCTCAATTATGCCCGGAACCAAGGCAAAACTCTCTGAACTCAGAGGAAAGTCTCTGGTTTAATCTCAGTGGGAGTCAAATTGGGGTCGCAGCCGATGCCATGGGAGCTGGGAGTTTGCGTGAAACGCTGGCCTGGGCTTAAGCCAATTTAAGAGCAGTTTTACTGCTGCTCGACTTCTTTGCTGAACCAAATCCCACCTTTTACAGGAAAACTAGGACATTTGTGCGATGTCTCCCTAAAACTCATGGGCTCTGGAGAGCCCTGGTCCTTCTGACCCCTGCTTCCTATGAGAAGAAAAATAAACACAGGTGGTTTTATTTTCATCTCTTTCATATCTAGTTACATGTGAAGCAGTCACGGAGCAGTCTTTGCCATAAGGATTTTCTACATTAATCATTATTTGAGAGCTCTGTTACTTTGTGTGCACGTGTGTAACACTTAAACTTCTCACTAAATAAAGGTGCTATGGCGCAAGGAGCAGTAAATGGCCTGTCCGTGGTGTTACAGGGAGTCCCCTTTCTTGGGAGATCTTTGGGCAAACCGAGGAATCAAAGGGGCGCTGGGGCTGGCAGGGAATCCGCCCCCGTTTGCGCAGCTTCTAGCCCGGGGGCGGCCTCGAA
>NW_010578496.1:37617-60702 GCF_000705375.1 Tinamus guttatus
CCCGAATCGGCTCTCCCCGCCTGTGTGCCTCTGTGGAGAGGGTCCTTCCTCAAAGAAGGGGCTCTTGCTCCCCCGGGACGAGCCTTTCCTTCCTAAGTATGAACCAAAAGGCACTGGGGTCGCATATTTTTTTCTTGTTTATTGCCTCTGTAAAGCTTAACCTGGTCAAAGCAGAGCAAATTTCCTTCGGTAGGTCATAAATACATAGCAGAGGGGTGAGCGTTTACCTTAGGATTGTTAGGATTGAAGGCAAAAAGACCCACCAAGCATTGTCACCGTAGGTTTTTCAGATGATTTGTGTTCTCAGATATTTTTTTCATGTATATTAAAATACCTGCATTTCCCAGTCTTTAAAATGTACGTGACTGTGGAATACTCTCTCATGCATATTTAAACAGTGGTTGTCTGGAGATGGCGAATGAACATGTTAGAAAAACACAGCCTGAAATGGTTCTGCATCTTTCTGGGAAAATTCTGTTGAGCTTTTTGTTTTCAGCAAAGTGCCAGAAGATTCTGATGACTGCGTTGTCTGAAAGGCCTTGGTTGGGGTTTCACATATGTTCAAAACAGATATTAAATTGCTCTGTGTGCCTTTATGCATTTAAATGCAATTAGTCTGTCACTATTTCTGTGAAATCTTCATTTGTTGATATTTATAAATTGTGCAAATAAAATAATGAACAAAGAGGTTGAAAAGAGGGAGCTTCCTGCTGTATTGTGTGCAGGATCCATAACTGCAGTAATAGAGTCATTAAGCTGCATAAAATACTTGAAACAGAGTAGCAGGTTATATTATTCAAATGAAGTAATTTATTTCCATTCCTATTGGAAAAGGAATTGTACATCTCAATAGGTTGCATTGATGTTCAGTGGGCCATCTCTTTTTTTTTCTTATCCTTAATTGAATTTGTGCATTATGTTTCTCTGAGCTACGTGATTAGTCAACTTAAGTAGGAAAATTTCAGGTTTTTTTTTTTTTAAGATATTGGTAAAAACAAAAATCTAGAATATCAAAGAGTATCCTTAAAGCCTTATTTTATGATTTTCCCCTGTGTAACAAGAGAGGTTAGAGAAACCTTAAGCCCTTTAGTAGAAAATGATGCTTTTGGTGTAAAAATCCTAATTCTCAACTATAATACGTATAACTGGCTGTGGTAGTTTAATGCAAATAATTTAGTCTTTTTTTGGTAATAATTTTACCTTTTTAATTTACATGGTTGCATTGTTTTATTTGTAAATACATTGCATTTGGGGGGAACTAATTGCTTCCCCGCATATTGGAGGAGATGATACAAATTTCTCCCCCTTTCCCTCTGCACAGTAGTATAGTGTAGGAGTTTGTTTTTTCCATTTGTCCCTGGCATGTAGGCAGCAGAAAAATGGGGTGGAGCAGACTGCAGATGCTGTGGATGGCGATTGCCAAGGGTAGTCCAGCAATGCGCTCCCGTTGCTGACCGTGGATCAGATAAAGTGGCAAGCTGCCTTCTCGCTCCTGCAAGCGATCCACACCGAGCTATGCGAACGCCCCGGGAGATATGCACCAGCTTCAGCAAGCACAAAGCCCTGCAGCAGCAGCTCCCACAAACGGCTTTGGGAATTGCAGCGTTACTCACAGGGAAAATGCAGTTAGGGATGCGAGGAATTTTTCATCTGAAAATTTGGCGTGTCATGTCTGCTTGGCTGTTGTCAGCTACATAACCATCTCGCCCCCTCGCCCCCCAAAATTTTTCTGTCACAACTGCTGCTGGTCCTTTTTTTTTAACATGATAATTCAATGGAACATCTTTATAGACATTTATATTTAAAATCTTCTCATTACATTTGTGTCTTTATTACTCTGTAGCAAGAAGTGTCATTTGCCAAGTCCAGATAACATTTTTTTTCGACCTTCAGATTGCAGTACTGTATTTTTAAATTAACTGGAAAGGTTGGTACATACCAATGTCAGTTTTAATTAAGTTTAACTGCTGATAATTTTAACCTTTGGTCTGCCTGTCACAATAGCTTGTGTAACAGTAACTCCAAATCAGTATGCGTGGTGAGGAACCAAAAGGCAGGTATGAAGTGTGTGCTATGACTAAATATGTATTTTAAAGAGGAAAAAAGAAATTAGACAGTGTCTTAACCTGGTAGTTAGTTGAATGTTATCTTGATTTTCCCCCTCCCTTTTAGACTCTACATTCCTTCATCATGTTGTCATCGTTTCGTAAAGTCAAAGTCCAGGTATTTCATGTAATGCATGAAGTGTCATCGCATATTTTATTTGCCTGCCTTTATTGCAGTGACCTATTTGTAACAAAAAGCCATTCATTTGAGAACTGGACCTATATAGGGCACAAAAAATATGGCAGATGCTTTATTTATACTTCAGTGTTGCTTCTCATCTGTCTTTCCTCTAATACTTCAGACTTCCTAATTTCTTTCTATGGTGCATGGAGTGTGAACGTTTTTTACTTGCTATAGTGCAGTGCGATCAGCTGTTGATGTGGATTAACTTTTCCATTATTTTTTTTTGCCTAATAGATTTTTTGAGTGATATCTTTTTAGCTATAGCTTCTAAAAATTGACCAGGGAATGGCTTACACTGTAGAACATTATGCAATATATTTAAATTCGAGTACTTGTTTATATATCTGTGAAGTTTTCCGTTCAATTATGATAAAATAAGTAGGATGGACACATCAGACTTTATTTGGATAATACAGACAGCTGGATTTTATTTTGAAGTAATAGTAATATAAATGTTTATACTACAATTAAAAACTGTAGTGGAAGGTCGCATGGTGGGATTGGAAAGTGCTGGGGTTAATTATGCAACATCACATTATTTGTAAGCCCTGGAATTCTGCAATGCAGTCAAGGTAACTTGCTTTCTCAGAAGCTTCAGTGCATAGTGCAGTCCCTGCCCGCTCTGTGTAGTTTTGTCACAGGTCTACACTACTCCCCCGCAAAATCGTACATAAAAGCATCAGATTTAGATAGACAATTCAGCTGCGTTATGCATCTTGATCAATTAAGATGGCCTTATATAATTAATAGAATTAAAATTTGAAATGTAAATGCCTAAAAATAAATACATTTAATGATCTTCTGTATTTCACAAGTACACAGTTAAACAAAATTACTGGTTATGAATTTATTCTCCATAACATTTAAAATATGCAGTATAGGATACATGATATCATACCCTTCAGTTGCTTCTTTGTAACACAATACACTCCCGCAATTCCCTTCATAGCACCAGGAGCTAGTGTCCTGCTGCATACGCTTTTCAGAAGCCCAGTTTTATTTACTGGAAGTACTGGTGCATAGTGAGCACTAAATCAGGCAACACTGGTATTTCTGTTCTTGAGAAAGATACAGCAGCTCACTTCTTACCTAGCGCTTTGAGGAAGCTGCAAATGGAGTAAAGGAAAGCTAGAAAACTGTATGTTATTATTTTCCTCTCTTTTTTTCCTTATAAAGATTATTTCATCCAGTGCTAGAATTCAAGCTCTTTGGCTTTAAATATAAAATCATTAATTCATAACCTTCCCTCAAAAAAGGAGGACTTTTCCTCTTTCGACGACGCTTATGGTGCCTAATATTGATGAGCACAAAAGCTGCATCAAGACGGTCTGTGTGTGGAAGTTGGAAAAGCAGGAGCAGTGCTGGCACGTTGTTCATATTGCAGGGAATAACTGGAAGCACGTATGCTGAACACGTATAACACATCAGGACTTGTTTTAAGTAAACACCATTATTTTACTACATACTAAAGATAGTGATCTTTATATACTAATATCTGACGGTTTGTCAAATGGAGTAGCTTAATTCTTTAAGCTTTGTGTAATTGTTTTAAAAATACGCCAAAATCATCTATGCAGCACTTAATGTGTTTATGTTACATTACGTTGAAAATGATTTGAGTTTTTCAATCCCCGAAAACATGTTTTGGTAAGGAAAATGCTGACAGCTCCTATGTGTGTCTGCCCCGATGGCATTTTAGCAATTCCTGTTTAACCCCCTTGATACAACAGTTTTCTGAGTGTGAATGATGTTGCTGACATCATCGTTGTTGCACTGCAGCGTTTATAAATATATGTGTCTCTACTGTGTCTCTATAGTCCCATTCAAAAGTTTAGCTCCCCTTTTATATATTTTTTTGGGAAAGATGGGGCATGTTGTATGCAAGGGTGAGAGTAATAGATAACACCTTTTTTTGATCTTTTTGGTAAAAAGACCGCCACAGTAGTAAGAATAATAGATAACACTTTTTTTATTTATTTTTATTTTTTATTTTTATCTTTTTGGTAAAAAGACCGCCACAGTGGAGCAGTGTGAAGCAAAGTGACTAATTAGTAGTTTTCTAAAGTTAGTTCTATAACATAAAAATATCATGGCATCATGACTGTTTTCTTCAAAACAGTTAGGGCAGATGCACTGGTTTGGTGGCATCTTTTGGGTAATGTCACAGCTCTGTGGAAGGCCGAGGTTTTGGGTAGGAAACGGCCCCTGCACCCGGCCTCCCTGCGCGGCCAGGAGCTTGGGCTGCCTCCGTCCTTATCAGCCAGGCGCAGGCCGGGCCGGGGGAGCCGCCCGTGGTTTGGACATCTCTGCACCCCGCAGCCAAACCCCTTCCCCAGGGACAGGCTGCCTCTGAATTTAAACATTATTTTTCGTGTGAAAAGCATAAAGTCTAACTTCTTGGTAGGGGTCCTCACGCTAGCGCAGCAGCCAGAGTGTTGTAGAGGCGAGTTGATGCCTTTTAATGCTGCAAGCGACCTGCAAAGCATTAGAAATGTGTTGGAGATGACTTCATTTCGAGAGGAATGCTGCAGTCCTAGCATGAAAACATTGGATGTGGACTGCATCGTTCTGCAGCATCGATGACTTTTGAGTTCAGAGCTCCCCAGCGACTGCCGATTGCGTTTTGGCAGAGCATGGACTTGCTGATGGCAGCCAATCTGCTGCAGGAAAGAACAGTCTATTATTGCTAGACCAAAGCACTTCTTTTACAATTGACTAGCTCCACTTACTGTAGCTGTAAAAAGAGTCTTTATTTTAACAAATTCCAGCAGCAGGATGGGCCAGATTGTATGGCAAGAGGCTGTTACAGAATATCTTCTCTTTATAGATAACATATATATACAGAAATATATTCATATATATATATAAATATGTATATAGTTATTTAAATATTATACATATATTTTATATATATTTAATTATTTGGGCTATGGAGAGCATTTCTAATAGCGAAATAGGAGCTGGCAGTGAAACACTGAGCTGCATTCCCAAGACCAACTAGGGTCTCATTTTTTCCGGTAATGTGAATATCTAGGGTAGGCAGAGAGGTAGGAGACAGCTGCATAATACATTTGGACTAGCTGTGACTTTGTTCTTTGTGAACACAAATTAATACTAATTGTTGGCCAAATCTAAACACAGTGTAACAGCACAGGAAAGGAAGTTTTTTTAGCCATAACTTAGTCATATTTTATTTGCTTGCCATCTTCCTGGAGGGAAAAGGCTGTTTGGAACAGCATTGAAAAACCAGCTTATTTCTTAGGAAAGTGAAACTAGCTGAGCTCAAGTTACATTCAGGGTTTTTATCTTAAAATATTCAAGAATGCTAATCAAGTGTAGCCTTTGGTATTGCTGTCAGGTGAAACTTGGACTGCATTAGTATAATGCAGTCCACAGTGGCAGGAGTATTGCTGTCAGGTGAAACTTAGTATAATGCAGTCCACAGTGGCAGGCTTTTTTTTTCCTTGTCCTTTCCTAATAGTAGTGAATGAAATGCCCGGGCTTGGATGAGAAAACACAGCTGAGTTTTCTTTGCTTCCTTAAACTGCCGCAATGCAGTCGGGGCTCAGAGTTCACCCGAGGAGCAGCGGCTGCTGAAATGGCTGTCCTGGTGCAGGGTGCGACACCAGGGAGCTCTGCAACGGGCAGACTCGCCCCTGCCTCTGCCTTTTTATCATATGGTCCCTTCACAAGTGCTGGGAGCCAAACAGAAAACAGCCGTATAGATGAGATTCCCCCAACGGGGGAATTTTTCACAAAATAGTGCAAGATGGGTGTCTAATTGAAGCATGCAGCTAGCGACTAAATAATGATGATTGCTTGTCCTCATTTTAGAGATTGCCCAACTTTCTTGATGCACAATTTTACACTTGATTTTTAAAATTATTGTTATGAACTTTGAAGGTTTATTATTGAAGGTTACACTCAGCTTAATTTATAAGCAATTTATAGGAAAATATTAAGTGAGCTATGCATGTAAACACTTGTATATCAAGGCGTTAATTGCCGATCTTGCCGGCACAGAGTATTTTGTTGCAACAGCTTCTTGACATGCACAGGGAGTTAGATGAGTAAATTTTGCGTGGTTGTTTTGTTAAGAGGTCAATGAAGTACAGTGTAAGCATGTTGTATTGGTTTCTGGGAGGAAAAAATTTACTTTCTTCTCTCAAATAAAGAAAAGTATAGAGAGGATGCATGTATGCATGTGTACATGCATATATATATATGTACATATCTGCATAATAACATCCATATTTACATAACTGCACAGAGCAACTAGCTGTTCTTTAACAATAATATTCTTGCATTTAAAACCACCTTTTCCTACATTTGAGAGAGTTGTTTTTTATAGGCACATATACAAACAAGTACATATATGTGTATATGCACACATCCACACATTTTAAGATTTCTATTAGGCACTTGCATGCTGCAGTTTGAGATGACATGGCATTTATATTCTGGACTAGATAGACCACAACCATATTTTCACAAAACAAGAAGATGCTAAATGCCTTTGTAAGTATTTCCTTTTTATTTTTTTTTTTTTTGCTAGAAGCATGTTTTTGTATTTGTCCATATACATGCGTGCGCGCACACCCCCTCACTTGCACTCAAAGCAAGACTTAAGTAAACTACATGTGAATTTAGAAAACAGGCTTTTCTTACGCAGATCTCTTCCTACGCTACTTTTGTTTCAGATTACAAGCCAAATGCTAATTGAGTTGTTTTTGGCTTTCAGAAAATGGATCCAAGCGGTGTAAAAGTGTTGGAAACGGCAGAAGATATCCAAGAAAGGCGTCAGCAAGTTTTGGACCGTTACCACAGGTTCAAGGAACTATCTTCTCTAAGGCGCCAAAAACTTGAAGATTCCTATCGATTCCAGTTTTTCCAGCGTGATGCAGATGAGCTTGAAAAATGGATTCAAGAGAAACTCCAGATAGCATCTGATGAAAATTACAAAGACCCAAGCAATTTACAAGTAAGTCCTACTCCTTTTTTTATGTTTTTATACTATTAGGGCATGTTGGCTTAACCAGAGCAAGCAGAAAAAAAGTAAGTATACATTGAACCGAGAGTGGTGAAGAGACATGGATATAAATGTTTGTGGACCTGTGCAGTATTCTCCAAAATCCTGACTCTTTTGCTGATCTAATTGGAAAATTTCTATTAATGGATTAGACAGTAAATCAACAGCAAAAAGTTACTTGGTGCAATGTAGTGAAAAATCAGCTTTGTTTATTGCTAGAATTCACTGTGCTCTTCAGCTCTGTAAATCAATGTGCATTAATTTTTATTGTTTCAAAAAAAAAAAAAGAGAGAAAGTTTTAGAAAATCGACTTGTATGTGTATGACTAGCTGAACATACACCCAAGTGTTTGAACACTCTGAAGTAAAAGAGCAAACACAATAATGAAATAACTAAAATTGGGGTGTTTGAATCCACCCATGAAGCATATGGGACGGTTTTTATTTCAAGTGTACTATTCTGTTGTTTGAGTCTGTACTAAATCTGCATAAAATACAGTCAAAACTTTAAGGCTGGGAAATGTAGAGAAGCTCTATGCACTAAACCTTTGTCACATTCTTTGCTGTTTTACTTTTAGGGGAAGCTACAGAAGCACCAAGCCTTTGAAGCTGAGGTTCAGGCCAATTCAGGGGCTATCGTTAAACTGGATGAGACTGGAAATCAGATGATTAATGAAGGACATTTTGCATCAGAAACCATAAGAGTGAGTTTTAAAACTTTTTGTCCTCTTAAAAGCTTTTGTTTTGTTTTAAACAGTTTGTGAAAATAACATAGATAACTCTGCATTTTGAAGCACACTTTAGAAACCTACAGGTTTTCAATCAGTATGATCAAAGAGAATTGGTATTTGTAAAGCTTTGCGGGTATTTTTCATTGAGCACCTAGGTCCTGTCTTTCTTTGGATCTGATTCTTAATCAAAATATCTGTATGGAGTCCAAGAACTTCGACTGGAAAATTGTCAGTAATTCAATAACGTGTTGAAAAGCCCAAGTCAAATGATGAATTACACTTGTGGTTCCTCCCAAGAAGGCACTCCAGCAACAAATTCTCAAAGCCCAAAGACAGGGATCTTGGACACTACTTTTTTTTGCTTGTGTTTAGCAATTTTGACTTTTCTGCAATAATCCTTATAGGTAATACAAAGAACCATATCAGTAAACTTCAAAGATCTTATTTCTGTTCCCAAACTGTAATACACATCACATCTTTGGAGATTTAAATACTTTAAGTTGTACCAGCCATGCATCTGATTCTCCCTGCACTTTTGTTTCACAGCTTTTCTGAACACCATACATTCCCTGTTGCTTACCCAGCTGTAAACATCTCTTAGTACAGCTACTTCCACAACAGTAGGAAATAAACTTTCTACAAATCCTCTGAGATCAAATTTTTGTTAGATCTATTATTTTGTTGTTTTTGATGAGGTGGTCTTAGTAATCTTGTGTTTTACCTCTCCTCTCCTTTATAAGATTTTATTCATGTTCTATTCAGAGTGGTAATTTGTCTTTTAATGGTTTAGTCTTTCACGCCATACAGGACTGCACAGCGTCCAATAGTAACTGCTACCCAAGTTGGGTGCCACATACGAGTAGGTGAAACTCTTGGCTGTGCAGTGGAACTTTCTTCTGCAATGTGTGCTCTCTTTCTCTGTCCACAGTCTGCACTATTATTTTGGGCTGTGCTGGGAATTTCGAGTGGCATGAGCTGTTTCTTTCTTTGAAACCTACATAATTGAAATAATTGAACTTTCTAAATAAGTATCCGCCCATGTTAGATGTTCAAAAGCTTCTCTAGCATGACTTTCAAGTTTCAGATCTCCATGTGTGAAGCATTACAGATGGGTGGAGCAGATACTTTCCTGTTTTGCAAGTTGTGTGTCTGTGTGGGAGTGTAGTTTTTCTTTTTAATTGTCTGTAAGGTTTATGGTCTCTCCCAAATGTTTTGGAAGCCAGAGTGCAGCCAAAGAGACTCAGTATTAAACCTAGTAATTGGTCCTTGTATTTCAAAATTGTATTACTTAAGAATGTTGATGAAATATGTTCACTGAATAGTGCTGAAAGAAATGGTTAGCAAATATTGTGAAGTGGTACAAGATTGACTTGAAACATAATGTGTGGTTTTAAATAAAAATAAACTCTAAATGGAGAGAAGACACACTTATTGGGAGTTGACTTCCATTTAAAAGAATGAGCATTTGATGGGGATAGCAGTAGTTTTTTGGTCTGACTTCACGCTAGCATAGAATTAAAATAATATTTTACCTCAAAATGGTTACCCTGTAAATAGTAACGTGAGCATAACTGTTTGATAGCTGCATTAATTAAAAAGTATTTAAATACTCAGCTCAGTAATTTCCAGCTCTGTGTTCTACTCCTCTGTTATATCATCATATATAATTTGAAAGCTAATGACTGGAGATTAAACTGCTATGTGGTTTGTCCACCCTGCACCTAAAGTAACATCTAGGAACATTGAAAGGAGATTTTTTTCTCCAAAGTTTTAGGACAAGAAGGGAATATAATTGCTTTGCAAAGCTTAAAATCTCGTTCGGAGATTAATATCAACATCCTCTCATTCTAGACTCGACTGCAAGAGCTTCACCGACTATGGGAGTTACTGTTGGAAAAGATGAGAGAGAAGGGAGTCAAACTGTTGCAAGCACAAAAGCTGGTGCAGTTCTTAAGGGAATGTGAAGATGTCTTGGACTGGATCAATGACAAGGTATGTTATTATTAGCCTTCACTGCATTTATTGATGGGAATTTTGTTTCACTACATGGAAATTTTTTATCAGCGTTGCTGCTGTAGTTCAGTCAGAGAGCTTTTGAATTAGGCTATTTATGTTGTATAAGCAGTAGATAGGCAAACCATTTTTCTTTTGCAGCCAGAAAAAAGTATTAAACTGAGTAGTAAGAGAGGAATCTGTATTTAGAGAGCACAGTTAAACATAATCAATTCCTCCTTTGCTTTAAGGAGGCCTTTGTATTTCTCACAGTAATTGAATTCAAGTTTCCTGTAAGGTAAAATCTATAGCATATAAAAACATCTTTTTGTGTGGTAAATGTTTTAGGTGAGCCGTTAGAAAGCAACCAGCCTACCCACAGTGTGTACATAATTACACATGATTGGAATATTTTTAGATATACGTTGTAAGGACACTTCCCACAAGAGAACTGTTTGCTTTTGACCTTCTGAACTCCAAAGAAACAGACCACAAACCACAATATCGAGTAAAAAGCCACAAAATGATCATCCTGTTTTTCTTAATAAATACTTGTTGTTTTGTGTCACTGTGGGTTGGAACTGTAAATCCAACCTAACAATTGCCAAGTTATGACAGTGCACTTCTTGTAAAAAAGTCTCGTATTGGGATCCTACAGCAATTATCTGTAAATAATAATGTAAACAAATTCTTGTCGTTGTATGTAGTCTTAAATAGTATGGTCAGATGTGTGTTTGGTTGGTTGGGGTTTTTTTGTTTTTGTTTTTTTGCTTTGAAGGTCTTTTTATACCTATTTGCTTTCAGTAATTTAGGTTGTTTTAGGAATGATGATCATGCATAGAACATAACACGTGATAGTGGAATTGAAAATTTTATAATCTTCCAATGTTTGAAAATGAGTAATGCAAGAAAAGTAATGCCCTTGATGATCTTTGTTGTTTCCTGTAATAAAGGAAAGCTGGGTTTATTTGGACAGTTAGAGGGAGGGTAGGAATGTTCTGTTTTATTTTAAGGCAAATTCTGTAGAATATCATGCTAATTTAAGGTATCATTTAAAAACTGCCTGTAAGATATAATGATTATAACTGGTTTTGTACTATTGAAAATTAGGACGATTTGCCTCCTGATGGCTAGTACTGATTTCTCTCAATTATGCTGAAATCGACTTCTTTTTTTTCACCCTCATCATTCTAGGAAGCAATAGTGACCTCAGAAGAGCTTGGCCAGGACTTGGAGCATGTTGAAGTTCTGCAAAAGAAATTTGAAGAGTTTCAGACAGACCTAGCAGCTCATGAGGAAAGAGTAAATGAAGTGAGCCAGTTTGCTGGAAAACTTATCCAGGTAAATCTTCATATGTGTTGGGGAATTTCTCCTGGCAAATACGGAGACTTGTTTTCCTGCCCTCCTCCTTGTGTATAGTTTATTCTCTGTGTGCCAAAAGACATGGCTATCTTAATCTTGAATGGATGTCATTCAATTTAGTCATTCTTCTGTTGGATAATTGAAATAAGTCTGCCTCAGCTGAGGCAGTATCTGCAAATCTCGTAACTGAAATTGTCATATTTGAAGTTCAATGTATTTCTTCTAGGCAAAATTAATTTATCTTCCGTTCTTGTTCTTATGATAAGCTGTTCTTATCATCTGTGGCTTAGACAAGGGTTTCAGGAAAAAATAGGTACTTTCAGCCCTCTTTGGGTTCACTAATTAGTGCATAGAAAAGCATAGGCTATTGTAAGAACACTGCATATTTACATTATTGTTTCAGGAAAACCATAAGACTGAAAGACCAAGTGGAAAGTGCAATATTCATACATTGTTCCATTGGAAATAGGTGTGTTTCCAGGATTTGTTGGTAGATACCAAATGACAGAGCACATGAAAACAACATTTTCTTCCTTGGTAACTAGGAACAACATCCAGAAGAGGAACTGATAAAATCCAAACAGGATGAAGTAAATGCAAGCTGGCAGCGTCTCAAGGGACTTGCCCTTCAGAGGCAAGGAAAGCTCTTTGGGGCAGCTGAAGTTCAGCGCTTCAACAGGTATGAACTTGGCTGGATCTACTCAAGTGGTGGAGTACTTGTAGCAGTGATCACCTGGAGTGATGTCTAAATGATGCATTCAGTTATGTATTTGTCTCTCCAGTAAGTCTGTGTTAAGTGAAAACGTTTTACTTTCAGTTTGTTGAAAGAGTGCATTCAGATTTATTTGGTTTTCATTTTAAGGGATGTGGATGAAACTATCAGCTGGATAAAGGAGAAGGGGCAGTTAATGGCCTCAGATGATTTTGGCAGAGACTTAGCCAGTGTGCAGGCTTTACTGCGTAAACATGAAGGTCTGGAAAGAGATCTTGCAGCTCTTGAAGATAAGGTAGCCATACAAAATTCATTTTATCTACAACATAAACTATTTAACTTGCTTGTAAAAGGTTAGAAGTTTACTCACTGCTTGTGCCTGGGTCTAGGTGAAGGCTCTGTGCGCAGAAGCTGACCGCTTGCAGCAGTCTCACCCAATAAATGCCTCTCAAATTCAAGTGAAGCGGGAGGAGCTGATTGCCAACTGGGAACAAATCCGAACTCTGGCAGCAGAGAGGCACGCTCGCCTCAATGACTCCTACAGGTAGGAATGCTGCCTCGCTGAAATGGCTGCTCCCTTGCTCAAATTTGCTAGAGGGTTGTTGGAAACAGAAGGGTGTTTTCTTTATTTAATAAGAATATGCATGTTGTTATTCTGTTCACTATGGAGTACTTCGTGAAGACAAAAGTGTGGTTTATTGTTTGAAATATTATCCCACACTAAATGAAACATCACTCCCATCTGTGATAGTTACTTTGTTGTGGGATTGTATTCCATCCTGTCTTGTTCCTGTAGAAATCTGGTTGTCTAAACATAAATTGTTAGAGCATTGATAAGAAGCTGTGCTAAAAATAAACTTATCCAGATAGGATGATTAGTTTACATCCTCTCTGTTTTTGAGCTTATGCTGTTTGTTTCCTCCCATGGAGAGTGGATGGTGGTAGTGGCCCACAGACTAATCCTTTTTATTTTCCCTTCGCTGTCATAGTCTTTTCAGATCAATTAACAGTAATTTAAAAGGGAAATGGAAACAGATCACATTTGTTGATAAGTGTTAAGCACATGCTGAGGGCAGGAATGGTGACGACATACTGAAAGGAATCTGAGAATGTTTGCTTTATAGATAGATGGATTTTATTTGAGACTTGAGGCCTGTGTCAGTCTCTCCCTATCGCTCTTCTCCCTACCGCCCTCTGCTGTGTTTGTCACAAGAGCAGTGCTGTGGGACATCCTGAAACGTTCTGCTTGAGCTGTCTTTTGGTTTCTAATGCCTTCAACATACAGGTTTGTGGTTAGGAATATTCCATATACTTTCAGTATAGTTTGTATGCTAAACATGTACTTGAGAAATAGTAAAAGCTATCTCCCATGATTTTAAACCTACGTAACTGTAGAAGACTTCTTTCTTGGGTTGAGAGTATATTTATTTACTTAATAATTTGCTTTTTGGTTCCGTATCTTCGATCTCGAGGCTAGCAAAGCTATGCAAACACATGATTCTCAACCATTTTTGCTCGTTTTCCCCAGGTTGCAGCGCTTTCTTGCAGACTTTCGTGACCTCACTAGCTGGGTGACTGAAATGAAGGCTCTAATCAATGCTGACGAGCTTGCCAATGATGTGGCTGGAGCAGAAGCTCTCCTAGATAGACATCAGGAACATAAGGTATGCTGATTAGAACAGTCAAATCTTATCATTAATGCTCAAAGACATTTGTCTAACAGCATCTGTGAATCAGACCTGGTAACGTGCTACCACCAGAATCCTTTGACTATGCACTAAATGCAAGATTGCTATCTGTTCTGACATCAGAGTTTTTTGCTTTATGGTTCTTGATAGTGAGAAGATATACTAATAAGTAAGAATGCCTATGATAATATTTTATTAAAATAATTAGAGCTGTCAGGAGTCACTTAAGCTAACATCTGTTTTAGTTTTTCATCAGAAAGGATTGCTCTAAATATGCAGTAATAATGTGACTTGACACCAACCTCTAGTTTCTGTTTAACATATGAATTTAGGCTTGTCTTACATCTGCACTGTAAGATAGTACATTTGACTGTAGTTTCCACGTTCAGTGTGATGTATTTAAAGATGATTAAATGTTTATCAGTGAGGTATCTAGACTGTTGTCTGTGTTATTTTTAATAGCAATCTTCATGTTTTGACCCTAAAGATAAATTTTGGAAATGGCTTGTTCACTTCCCCTTCTATAGGGAGAAATTGATGCCCATGAAGATAGCTTCAAATCCGCAGATGAGTCTGGTCAGGCTTTGCTTGCTGCTGGGCACTACGCTTCTGATGAAGTTAAAGAAAAGGTAAGTTGTTCAATTGAAGAACAAGAGCTTCTAGAAGAATTTTAAGTTGTCTCATTCTTCTGTGTCCCTTAAGTTAAAAGTTTATTTCTTAAAAAGCTGTTAAGCTGCAAAGTATCATCTATGCAGACAGAGTTTTTTAATTAAGTAATGTAAGCAAGCTGAGAAAAAGCTCATGCTATCTGATGATGATAATGGTGTCAGTAACAGAAGAATGATTCTATTACCTGAAAAGCCATTTTCAGGCCTGTGTTAACCACCTTTTTAAAGGTGGATTCTACATAGAGATCAAAGTGAAGCGATCTATTAAATGAGTGGTTATACACATCTCTTTCCAATCCCTTAGCTAACCATCCTCTCAGATGAAAGAGCTGCCTTGCTAGAACTGTGGGAGCTTCGCAGACAACAATATGAACAGTGTATGGATCTGCAGCTCTTCTACAGAGATACTGAACAAGTTGACAACTGGATGAGCAAACAAGAAGTGAGTGCATATCTTTAAATTCTTCAGATATGATTGATTTCTTTCATTTGTGGCTATTTTTTTGCAGACCTTGATAAACGGCCTTTATCAGCAGCAATGACTGCCACTATACATGAACAAAAATACTTTATACAGTGAATGAAATACTTCATAGAGTTCTTTATCTCACAGCCCAAGCTGCTACAATGGCTTTTGCTATCTAATGCTAGAACTAGTAGTTGTGATGAATTGGCTGGAGATCTCCTTAATGTGTGTTAATATAATTTTTAAATAGGAAATTAAAAAGTATTGTTCATGATCACTGCTTTTTGGAAGTGTATGAAGAACACCATCCTGATATATCATCCTTCAGTTTCCTATAATGTCATGTGTTAGTAAATACCACTGTCTGCACTTGAGTTGACTTTTAAAGCAGCCAAGGATGGAAACATAAAAATCAATGATTTGTTTGTGTTTTTTTTTTTACTGTAGGCATTTCTGCTGAATGAAGACCTTGGTGATTCTCTGGATAGCGTTGAGGCCCTTCTAAAGAAGCATGAGGACTTTGAGAAATCCCTAAGTGCCCAAGAGGAGAAAATCACAGTAAGAGATTTAAATTATGTGATCAGTAAATAAGCAAGAAAAAAATGAATATATCAATAGCGTACAAGATACTACTGGGGGATGACAGAGGAAGATGGTGTTTGCTCTGGAGAGTGGTCCAGTGTGGTAAATGTGATATGTGTGTTTTTAGTAAAATGGAACAGTGATAGTAGAAAAGGAAGGGGATAGGGCTTGCTTGCTGTCTGAGATCTGAGTAATCCAGCACATGTGTATTGTGGCAGCACGTATATGGGTGGTAAATTCCATCTCATCCATATATGAGATAATGGTTCAGATAAAGAATTTTAATAGTAGTTATCTTAATGCCTGTTGAAAGTTTACCACAGCAAAATTGAGAACTAATTTGCTAAGTAAACATGCACAAACAATTTTGGTTATATCAAACAAATGAAAAAATATTTTCTCTTTAGGCACTAGATGAGTTTGCTACTAAACTGATTCAGAATAACCATTATGCCATGGATGATGTTGCTACGCGCAGAGATGCTGTAAGTTCTTAAAATAGATTTGGACTTCAGATAATGTTCTCCTACCTTATTATAAAACCTATGAATACAGTGAAGAAATAATAAGCTAGTACAAGTCAGTGGAGCTCTCACCAAAGTACAGAGAGCTACAGAATTTGGTAATTTATTTATTTATTCATTCGTTCATTTCAGCTGCTGAGCCGCCGAAATGCTCTTCATGAAAGAGCTATGTACCGCCGGGCCCAGCTGGCAGATTCTTTCCATCTGCAGCAGTTTTTCCGAGACTCTGATGAGCTAAAGAGTTGGGTTAATGAAAAAATGAAAACCGCAACAGATGAGGCTTACAAGGTAAAAATAATCACAAATTCTTGAATATATTTTAAGCAGTAACAGTCTAATGATATGAAGCAATATCAGCCAAAATACTGCTGGTGTAGGTTGTATTAATGGAAACAGAAGGAATCGTAAGTCCTCCCTGACCCCAAGAAGGATTGTTCCATTATGGTGCAATTATGCTTACTCAGTATCTTAAATGTTCTCATTTCAAAAGTGTATTTATGGCAGCAATTTCTCTGATGACATTTTGGCATATATATGAACATAACTTCAAAGAGTCTTCAGAGATTTATAGATACTAATTCTAGGCTGAAAGATTCTTTTCTTTCTTCACCTGTAGGATCCATCAAATCTGCAGGGTAAGGTTCAGAAACATCAGGCTTTTGAGGCAGAACTTTCTGCTAATCAGAGCCGTATTGATGCCCTGGAGAAAGCTGGCCAGAAGTTGATCGATGTCAAGCATTACGCCTCTGACGAAGTGGCAGCTCGCATGAACGAAGTTATCAGCTTGTGGAAAAAACTTCTGGAGGCCACTGAGCTCAAAGGTAAGAGCGTCTCAGGAGAATATGAACAATGCTATTTTCTGGAGAGCCTAGCCTTGAAGAAGACAAGAAATGAAGTAGGAAACTGAAATCATCTTTCCTTTCGTCGTTCAGGAATAAAACTGCGTGAAGCCAATCAACAGCAGCAGTTTAATCGCAATGTGGAAGATATTGAGCTGTGGCTCTATGAAGTAGAGGGGCATTTGGCTTCTGATGACTATGGAAAAGATCTTACTAATGTTCAGAATCTTCAGAAGAAACATGCCCTTCTGGAGGCAGATGTTGCAGCCCATCAGGTAAGGACAGCAATCTTCCCTCCCTCCCTTTGAGATCTGCTTACCTGAAAATATTCACTCCAGAGATCTTAGTAGACAGTCATTAGAATTTGTATTTGCAGGAGGGAAGAAAAAAGTAGTTTCAAGCTTAACTGTTTATTTATCAGAACTAATTTTGAACTGAGGTGTAAATTATATGTCTCTAAGATCATCTTCAAGACTTTGAAAAAAAGCTCTACAGCAAGTGGTTGCTGCCTTTGCACATGATCTTTAGGGCACCCATATCCAAATCAAAAACAAAAAAAATGTCAGTAGAATACAGGTCCCAGAAACTGTTAATTTTTATTTGAAAAACATCTTGCCTTGGCTATTCCCAATCTCATGTAACATCAGGAAAGTTATTGCAATCTCAAAACCTAAACACAGCAAAGATAATAAAAGCCTTGGAATGTTACAGTGATTCTGACCTAATGTAAAATTGCTGAATTGATTTTAGGACCGTATAGATGGCATTACCATCCAGGCACGCCAGTTTCAAGATGCTGGGCACTTTGATGCTGACAATATTAAGAAGAAACAAGAAGCTCTAGTAGCCCGTTACGAGGCTCTGAAGGATCCTATGGTGGCTCGCAAGCAGAAACTTGCAGATTCTCTTCGCCTGCAGCAGCTTTTCCGTGATATTGAGGATGAGGAGACCTGGATTAGGGAAAAAGAACCTATTGCAGCCTCAACAAACCGAGGTTGGTCCATGCTGACATCCACAGGATTTAGATCATGGAATTGCTCTGTTATAACTTGTCCGTTTATAAGATATTCCCTTGCAATTTCTGAAACATTTACCATAAGTAATGCCAGACACCATTTCTTGCTTGTTGTTAGCCATGGTTCTTTTCCTGTTAAGTTACTTGTACGGTTCTGGTGGGTAACTCAATTTTCATAGTGCTCTGTCTGGATTGTGATAATACTTTTTTGTAATTTAGTCTGCCAATGGTTACATCTTCCTTATTTTTTTTTGTTTAGTCTAATGAATCTGAATTAGCTGAGTAACTGTCGTGTGTCTTTCAGGCAAGGACTTAATTGGTGTCCAGAATCTGCTAAAGAAGCATCAGGCTTTGCAGGCAGAAATTGCAGGCCATGAGCCCCGCATTAAAGCTGTCACCCAGAAGGGAAATGCAATGGTGGAAGAGGGTGCGTCTCAGTATTTTAATCTTTCCCTTTCAGAAATGCAAATTTCTTTGTATTGTGCTTTGTTCTCTGACCTTATACAAATAAAAACAAGCAGTGATGTTTATCTGGGCGTTTAAGGGTACTGTATTCAGGATCTTTTTATGTCTATCATATTTGACCTCTGTTTTGAAGAAATGCATTAAAGGCTTGTATGTGATACACCATCATAATGCAAGAAATAATCCTGCCCAAAGGCAGTGAGAGCCAGTCATGTTGTAACATAAGTATGTATCTTTATTTCTAACTCAGCATTCTTAACTTATGGGATTCAGAATGTGTATCTGAAATAATATTTGCTGTAGAAACTGTTTCTGTAAAGAGGTGCCTTCCTGCTTCATAATTAAGAAGAAATGTTACAATGTAGCTTGTTTTGTTCTTAACGATTCAAGTATTCCTAGCACAGCTTAACAGACAGATACAATGTTTTCCAGCCCGTGCCAAAAGGACAAGCTGAATTCTGCTTTCATTATTCTAGTCGGAATAGCTAGATAGGTTCACAGAGGTCTGATTTCTGTCACTTTTGACAAGTGCAAGTAACATTTTTGTCTGTACTATATCTTTTAAGTTCTTCAGGGCCCTCTTTTTTTACCCTTCTCTTACCTAGGACACTTTGCTGCTGACGATGTGAAAGCCAAACTGCATGAACTAAACCAAAAATGGGACTCTCTGAAAGCTAAGGCTTCGCAGCGTCGACAAGACCTAGAGGATTCCCTACAGGCTCAGCAGTACTTTGCTGATGCTAATGAGGCTGAGTCCTGGATGAGGGAAAAAGAGCCCATAGTAGGCAGCACAGATTATGGGAAGGACGAAGACTCTGCTGAGGTGTGTAGTTCATTGAATCCAATTTTCAGTAATCCACTGGATCTGCAAGTCTTTTTATTTAACTTAAGAGTGATTTGGCTGGTATTATTCTGTGGCCAAAAGCCACATTCCAGATGATGCGGACCAGCAATTGCATTGAAAGTAAGGGCAGTTTAAAGGCATGATTTCAACCTCATGCTATTTCCAGGGTCCTATGTTGTAGCCCTGGTCAGAGTGAAAGAATGTTTCTGAGATAAGGTAGAAGAAAGGCACCAAGAGCATTAGGACCACTATCTAGCCTGTGAATAAATAGTAGTAGTTATTCTCATGAGGGTCACAAGACTGGCAGCTTTGAAGAACCTGTGTTCTCAGTGTGTGAGGCTAAAAAACATATTTTAAAGCCAAGTAGCATTTGGTTTTTTGGGGGGTTTTTTGGTATTTTTTTTTTTTTTTAAAGGAATGACTAAGGTGTACATGTTGTTTTTATCATTTGGTTTCAGGCTCTTCTGAAGAAACATGAAGCTTTGATGTCTGATCTTTCTGCTTATGGCAGTAGTATACAGGCACTAAGGGAGCAGGCCCAGTCATGCAGGGTAAGGAAAGATGCTAATCACGTTGCTAAAATTATTGGGTCAGCAAAAGGTAAAGAAAAAGCTTAATAGCAGTTGTAATTTAGAACTTACTGCAGACTGTACTTTATTTTCCATAACTCAGTGGTCTATTTTTTTTCCATAATCATAGCTGGCAGCAATGTTGCATCAAGGAAAATGCAATATGGGGTGATTTTCAAGATATGAGTCCAAGCAGTGTCTAAGACAAGCCTGTCTTTCATATATTTCAACAAAAAAATCATTTTAAAGTATTATAATTTTAACGAGTGCTGTGATATTTTTTAGGACAGTTTAGGACAGTTTAATGGATTATGGTGAACATGCAGAAGGTACAGAATTTGACTCATTTTTCTTCTGCTCATGTCTTAGCAACAAGTTGCTCCATCAGATGATGAAACTGGAAAAGAGCTTGTCCTGGCCCTTTATGATTACCAGGAGAAGAGTCCTCGGGAGGTAACTATGAAAAAGGGAGATATCCTGACCCTTCTGAACAGCACTAACAAGGTATGTTCTTATCTTTTGGTTTTCTGAGCTGCTTTAGTTGCTTGGCTGAGTAGTGTTTTTAAACAAGAACAGTAAAAGAATTGAAAGCATTTGTATGTTTAGTCCATGTTCCCATTCTGCATTTTGGCATCCCTCTTCATCACATTCTCATGACTCCTTTTTAGGTGCCAGCTTTACTAGGTTGGATAACAACATTGTTTTCACATGCCATGGGGCACGTGTCTGAGAAATTTTTTACCTGCTGTTGAGGATTTTTTGACCAAAAACAAGGGGAGAATTGGGAGTAAGACCGAGATTCTTCAGAACACAGTTAGTTTGAAATGAGTTTTCTGTTTTTGTACAGGTTAACAACATTGTTTTTCCCGTGTTAATAGAAGCTGCTAATTTCCCAGCTTTCAGTTGCAGACCCTGCTTTATGCTTGCCTAATACTGCTCCCATTTTTATTTTTGTTCAGGACTGGTGGAAGGTTGAAGTTAATGACCGCCAGGGCTTTGTACCAGCTGCCTATGTGAAAAAATTAGATCCTGCCCAATCTGCATCCCGAGAGAATCTCCTGGAAGAGCAAGGCAGCATAGCATTACGACAGGAGCAGATTGACAACCAGTAAGATATAACTGATAAGATTGAGAACCACCCAGCACTTGCTGGCTTAGCCTTTGCCTTTCACATATGCCAGAAGCTTAGGTTGAAGTATCTTACAGAAGAGAGGAATTAAATGGAGCAAAATTGGGAGCTCCTTCACCAGAGACGCCTTGTTGAGTCTTTTTAAGTCTTTTTATTCTAGGTTTTCCTGTTGCTTCTCCCATTTTTAACTGTAAAATTCATGACACTTGAGCTCAACTTACTGTCTGAACTCAGTATTTTGTGTGTTCTTTTTGTTGTTGTACCTAACAACTTTAACTTGTTTGTGAGTTATATCTGTCCTAAGCAGCTCTTGTATTTGTAGCCATCACTTCTTACAGTGTGATCTGTTTTGAAATGCTGTCTTAAATTTGGTTACACAAAGTACAGTACCCTCCCTATATAGGGCTGCCTTTGCAGGTCACCTGACTAGGACCTATGGCTGTTTTGGCACTAGCTTGTACTTTTTGGATGATATTTGCTGCCATTGTATGTGTTAAAACCATTTCCCCTTTTATTTTAAATAAAAAAGAGAGAGAGAGAGAGAGAGAGGATATATATATTACTGCAAATGGAGAAAGCTGCATGACTGTTTGCTAATTATCTCCTAGAACACATGGTAATTGTAGATTAGTTTGAGTGAGGGCTGTAGGCGATAGGTGTGGGCTACAGGCTCATCTATCAAGCCACTTGAAAGCAAAAGCTAAAAGTTCTGTACTTCCATCTGTTTTCACAGTTATGCTGTCACTACTTGAGAATTTTTCCCCCTCAGTTGTTTTGAGTCACCAGTTATTACAATGACAGACAATGATTACTTACTCTAGCTCTGGGATTTTTTTTATATATATATAATTTAATAAAATAGCTAATGCCAGTGAAAGGAAAATACACTGAATAATTGTGACACATGGTTCAGTATTTTAATAACATGCAACTTTCTTATGGAGCTCCTTATTTTGGAGCCAAAGAGCCCTACCCTTAGGGTTTTAAATCAAATGGCACAAGGATCAGGAAACAAGGAGACCTTTATAGAGAGAGTTCAACTGTACTAATGAGGTTTCCGTATGTGATTTGCACTCCTGGTCTGATTTGCTGTGTTTGCTTTTGAATGACATCTAATTTTCTCCATTTAAATGTGAACTCTTAACCATCTACCATAGACAACCCATGGATGGAGCTGCTGCTTTCATTATTTTTGTTAATCTGACTAATTTTTTGCATGCATTTGCTGTGCTCCCTCTGTCTGTGCAGGACTCTCATAACTAAGGAAGTCGGCAGTGTATCTCTGCGTATGAAACAGGTCGAAGAACTGTGAGTAGGATTAGCCCTTTCTAAACCATGCTGTCTCCATACTGTCCCTGTTCGTTCTCCCTTTGTTTCTTTCTTTGGGAAAGCTGCTCCAAAGAGACACGAAGGAAGCAATTTCTGTGATGTGACCTATTTCAGTTTAGATCAGTACCCTGGTATGTGTTTCATGTGTTCTTTACAGTCAGCCATCCAGCCAGCTGCTTATCTTGTTGGTCACTTTTGTATTGCTGAAGTGGTGATGGTGGTGTCTTCCATTATACCGATTTTGCTTACCAAATAACAGTTTGGTGTAGTATGTATATACAGGGTTTTTTTAGTGCATATCTTGTGTTTTTGGGTCTAGATAAAAAAAAAAAATACTTTTTTCATGCCCACACACACCTTCTCTCCCTGTGTATAGCATATTGCGTATGAGTGCCTTATGTTTTGGAAAAGGTGGAGTTTTTATGGTTAAAATAACATTCATGCTGGGCGGTCAAGATCATTAGCTTATATACAGAGGACATTTTTTTGTTGTTATAACATAAACTTAATTTTAAAACTCATGTTTGAATCTGCTGGAAGAAATATCAGCTTTGCATTATGTCCTTGGAAGTTGCTGGCCAGTCCAAAGGAATAGTGTTCCTGGCTCTGCCTCACTGTGTTTTCACAGAGGACATTTCTTGGGAATTCAAAGTGAGAGCATTGGGAATTGTTGCAAAGGAGATTTGAGAGAAGATCTGCTTGTAAAGGGATTTGCCCCCAGATCCTCTATGAGCTTTATAAGTACATAAGCCCTAAAATTGCGTGCTGAACTTCTGTAGTTAGCTAGACTTTAAACTTTGTGTTTTCCTGTGTACAATAACTCATTCAGGTCAGAGCAGAATGCTTCCATTCA
>NW_010578496.1:60739-77176 GCF_000705375.1 Tinamus guttatus
AAAATCAGCGTAGAAAGGAAACTATAAAAACTGCTTCATGGAAACACCTAGAGCAGATTATCAGTTTCCTGTACAGACACTTCTGCCCAAGGCATAAAAGCTTTTTCTTCAACAGACTGAGTTGGAGACACAGCATTTTTGTAACCTCTTAGTGTCACAGCTCCCTAACCACCTGTGTGGTGCCTCCAAGGTGACAGGTGAAAACACTCCATGCTGCCCTCTTCCCATTTGAGGCTCCTGCAGGTATCTCAGCAATGTGTCTATTAACTGATTTAATAACATCAAAGTGCACATCTTTATAACTTAATAAAGAGGATTAATTGCTGTTGTTCATCACTGTACTAGATCAGTGATTCAGTATGTAAAAAGCATGCAAGTGCAGCCGGAGTGTCTCACAGAACACTTAACATAAGGTGATAATGGGTGTTAAGGGTGGCTTTTTTGAGAGCAGGTTCTTTAAAAATGGGCATTATGCTGGTAATGCTAGTGAGGTTGTAATTTCATATCAATGATGACTGCAACACTTCTGTTGGCTTAATAGCTTGGGAATGGTCTTGTAGGATTGCCTATGCCTTCTTAATTACACGTAGTCAAACAGGAGACCTTAGTCCTGTGCTTTCTAAAACAGTGACACAGTTATGCTTTTGTGTTGCTCTTTCAAGGCTAATTTGCCAGTTCAGACAAATTTTGAAGGTTTTACTTCATGTTTATTCTAATGTAAACCAGGAGTAATTTCACAGATATTGTTGGGAATTCCACAGATAGAAAAACAGTACCAGTAAAGCCAAGTAGGTGAATCTCCCATTTGGTATTTGTATTATAAAAGAATTATCAGCTCAGAAAAGTTATTCAGCAGATTTTGCCCTGCGTAGTGTCTGGGTGAGTATTTTGTATCCCTCAGCAGTAAACCTAGGAGATGATAATCTCATGGCAGACTTGATGTGTTGAGAAAGTATTTTCCTATAGTAAGGTTTTTCTCCTGTGTACCTTTTGCTTTATGGATTCATCTTCACAGTGCAGTGCTGCTGTAGTTTGAGAGAGTATTCTGAAATAAACTGTGGTTTAGGTTTTGCCCTTGCTCACTGGAAGCCTTTCATTTGGAAGGTCTTGTTTCAGTGTACCTATCCATAGAGAGAGAAACATGTACAATTTTACGTTTACCTAATCACATACAAATTGAATATTCTGTACAACAGTATGTGGAATTGCAGGAATTTCCCACATCTTTGGTGCTACCAGTACACATTTAATTACTGTGACCCTGCTCATATCAATCTGACTGCCCCCATCTTCTTTTCCTGCTTGTTCCAGGTATCATTCTCTTCTTGAGCTGGGAGAAAAGCGTAAAGGCATGCTAGAAAAAAGCTGCAAAAAGTTTATGCTTTTCCGTGAAGCTAATGAACTTCAACAGTGGATCAATGAGAAGGAAGCTGCACTCACAAATGAGGAAGTTGGTGCTGATCTGGAGCAGGTGGAGGTGCTGCAGAAGAAATTTGATGATTTTCAGAAGGTATGTTGTAATGCTGCGTAATCTGGGTTGGTTTTAGGTCTTTCCCCTCTGACTGCCTGATTATGTGTGTCTAAGATAATTCTGCCATCATTGAGTATACTTGAAAAAGAAACGTATTTCTTTTAATGGAAATTAACCTATTTATTCTGGTCTGTGTGAACATAGAGAAGAACCTACATTTCAAGGTGTCTTCAGTTTGGTTACAGTTTCCAGGTTGCTGAATGCTTCCCAGCTCCCAGGGAACCACAGCTCTTTCTATATCACTTAAATATAGAACCTGACATATTTTGCAATAGTTTCCTTCTGTGCAGATCATGACCTCTGTTTAAGCTCTTCTCTCTTTGTTGAAAGGAAAGTGTGTGTTTAAATTCTCCTCTGCAGTGTTTTGTAAGGCATGGAATAATAATTGTCTGCTTCAAAGTACTGGTTGTCTTTGGGAGTTGGTTCCTTTTTTGTTTTTCCCAACATGTGCAGTCCTTGTTTGTTCTGTGCACAAGAAAGAATTGCTCAGGCAGATGTGTCTGTGCTCTCCACTTCATTAAAACACTGCATACTGAAATGCAAACACATCTGAACTTACGCGTTTGAAAAGCCAGTGATTTTTATAATTCAATGGACATTATTACATTTGCAGCTTGGTTAGCTGACGAACAATTTGAACCAAACTAATATTGTAGGTGAGAGAAGGATACCCTATTTATTTATAAGCCAGTGAATGAACAGAAACCTTAAAATCTAAATGTAGATTACCCACTATTGCTTTTTAAACCAACGTCCAGTTCTGCTTCATAGTCTATTTGGATGCATTTAAGAATATTAATAAAATTACTCTCAAGTGTTTTAGCTTCTCTATCTAGTAACTATTCTTTTAGCTTCTTTATCCAGTAATATTGGTGAAAGCTTTCAACCTTCATCTTGATAATCCTGTTATCCCTGACAGTTTCGAAATGAATTCCACTGCTGATTATCAGTTAATTTCGTGTACGGGAAAGCTGATAGTGGATTTCTTTAATCTGCTGCTGACATCATACTGACTGACAGCCAGGATTTCTCAGTATTAGGTTCTCATATGTTGTTTGCCCACTCGTAACTGTAAGGATCAAGTGGGGAAATTCCTCTTGTTCACAGACTGGGTGCTTTTTGCATCTCTGCTTGTGTAAACTTGATCCACACGCTTTGCTTACGTGAACGTTAATTTTGTGCTATTTTGCTGTTCTGTGCAGGATTTAAAAGCTAACGAATCACGTCTGAAGGACATAAACAAGGTTGCAAATGATCTGGAATCAGAAGGGTTGATGGCAGATGAAGTGCAAGCAGTACAGCAACAGGTCCGCTTTTCTTTTTGACTTACTTTACTTCTCAACAGCATTAGACTAGTTTCTTCATTTCTTTGCTGTCTTTTCCATGGTTTTCCCCTTATGCAGGTAGAGTTGCTGCAAGATTCAAGATAATTACTCTCTAGTCTAATATGGCTGTTATTCTAACAAAACACTTAGTGTCCTTTGTAGTGTAGCCATCACAAATTTGCAGTTTGAATTGATCACATATCTTTTTAGATCTTCCCTTTCTTAAAAATAGTAACAATTTTCTAGTTATTTTATGGAAAGTAACTAATTGCCGCTGTTTTTCCTTTGTAGGAAGTCTATGGTATGATGCCTAGGGTAAGTGTTTATAGAAATAAACAGTTTGGCAGTTTTAACAATATGGGATATATGAGGTAAAAGTTCAGCCGTAATTGTAATTCATTTTTATGAAGGATCTCATTCTAGATAATGACTTTGAATGAATATAAAGGGATTATCTTTGATCCATTTATTTCCTCCTCTTCTGTGTTCCCCATCACAAACAAATATAGAGCCGGATAACTGAAAATGAGTAACAATTAATGCATTGTATCAAGGAGTGAATGTGGAGAACTCGTTCAAGCATTTTTAATGTATTCTGAAAGTTTTAGATTTCACTTGTTTTCTTCATGCATTTAAAGTCGTGTGTTCACATTTTCAAACAGGATGAAACTGATTCTAAGACAGCCTCTCCTTGGAAGGTAGGTGTCATTATGTAGTGGCATGTCAAACAGAAAAATAAAACAAGAACTACAGCACATCATCTCCTTCCTCATGTGCCCTCCTGCTGCCCTTAAGATGATTAGAGTGGTGTCCGTAGTTTCAGCAAGTGTTTGAACTGGTGGTGATTGAGGGTTAGAGAATTTCACTTCACTTTTGCTTCAACAAGCATGTTGCAAAAATCTATAGTGACTTTTAGGTGAACTCTCTATTTTTGGGCATGATTATGAGGATAACGGGTAAAAATTTTTCTTTTACCTTTGCAAGGTCACTCTTTTGCCTAGGGGCTTTACTGTTAAGACTAACTGCAGTTTTTATACCAATGTTTTTAACTCTTACAGCAACCACTGGATGTTGAATTTTCCTCATTTACTTGGCATTCGTTCTTTTTTTTTATCCACCAGAAATAAATGTTTATTTTCCTGAAATTCAAAGCCATTCTTAATCAATATTCCTTTAATAAGGAATATGCTGTATGTAGAGCAGTATCTTTGTCTGCCTTTATTCATATCTAAGTTCATCTGCTATAAGAGTAGAGGAAAATTTTATCTGCCCATTAGTGGTTTATAGTGGAATAGCTGTTACCTACCGATGCATATTTTGACTATTTCTGATATTACCCAATATTGCACTTTCCTCTATAAAATTTTATGTTTCATGTCTTATACCCCCCTTTTTAGATTTAAAACTGCTTGTACATCTTTTAAACAGTGCGTGTATAGGAAAACCAGCTGAACAGGTTCTGATTTGACAGCGCTGTAGAAAATGTGTCCTTGTCAACAGACTTAAAATTTTTTTTTTTTTTTTCTTTTTAATATAAATCTGTACATAGATAAATATATACGTTGAATGGTTGTCTCATAGTAACTTAGCACACTAAGTCATTATCTGTGCATGTCTGCAAAGGGATGAATTTTGCAAGGAGTTCATCTTTTTCAGAAAAGGACATTGCACGTTGGAGGAAATTGATTATTATCTTTCTAATGAGCCTTCGGCAATATTGAACGTCATCTTGTGCTCTTGAAATACTGGAATTAGCTATTTGGTGGATTTTGCTGAAACTACGCCAGAAGTTGAACAGTTTGGGCAATTAATATTCTCTGTCCATGGGACTGATTTAGTCGCCTTATGAAATATTGTATTTAATTTTTAATTTTCTGTCCTTATTAAGGCAATTGTTGCTTGTTTCAGTTTGAACTAACAAGTTAATAGTTTCATGTAAATTACTAAGAATTTATACTCTGATCTATTATGCTTTAGGTATTGCAGATATTTATTTTTAGTTATCTGTTAAGTAACTGTCTTAAAGGAGTATTTAAAGAATTCATGTTTTCATGGAAATGTAATCTAGACTGTTTTTTTTTTTTCCTTTATTCTATAAAGTTGATCAAGGTCATGTTTTTAAGGCATTTTAATCTGACTTTTGACTCTCATCAGTAGGATATGACTTTTAATGCTACATTTTTATTATTTCTATCTTTTCGTAGTCTGCACGTATGATGGTACACACTGTGGCAACCTTTAACTCCATCAAGGTAATGAAACATCTTTTTGAAAGCTAAATTTTGTTTCATCTTCCCTTTCTGTATTCTTTGTGTCTCAGTCCCTTATATAAATCTTTTTGGATAAACTTGTAGAATTTTTGAAATACAACATTAATAATCTAATTTTTCCTCCCAGGAGAAACCCTTACAAAGCTTTTGTTTTGCTAGACTACTTGAGTGTGTGTGTTCTTGTGGAACTAAAATAGAAAGCTACCCAGCACTAGCAGTGATTCTTTTTGTACAGGAATTGAACGAACGCTGGAGATCTCTGCAGCAATTAGCAGAGGAACGGAGTCAGCTGCTGGGCAGTGC
Source organism: Tinamus guttatus (assembly GCF_000705375.1). Next base: position 66,169 of record NW_010578496.1, read on the forward strand.
TCATGAAGTCCAGAGATTCCACAGGTGGGCTGTCTGTGTTGTATTTAGTCTTAAACTGATTTTCCACTGATTTCTTTTTTTAAATTAATAGAGCTGTCAAATACTTGAGCTTTTCTGGAATTAGGTGACTTGATAGATAACAAAGATCTTAGGATGGCCTTGAATTTAATTCTCCTTTCACTTTCCCTTCCCTTCACTCCAGAGATGCTGATGAAACAAAAGAATGGATCGAGGAGAAAAATCAAGCATTAAATACAGACAATTATGGACATGACTTGGCCAGTGTGCAGGCTCTGCAGCGCAAACATGAAGGCTTTGAGAGAGACTTGGCAGCTCTTGGAGATAAGGTGAGATGGAGAGGGAGACAAAACCAAGAGCAGCTTCTCTTGAAGAAATTCTTCAGAAATTTTTCAGATTTTTTTTTTTTTTGGTCTTCATTGTGTTTATTCTGCTTTCTCTAATTTTAGGTGAATTCTCTTGGTGAAACTGCCCAGCGTCTGATCCAGTCACATCCAGAATCTGCTGAAGATCTCCAAGAAAAATGTACTGAGTTGAACCAGGCATGGAACAGTCTGGGCAAACGTGCTGACCAGCGCAAAGAGAAGCTTGGAGATTCTCATGACCTGCAGCGTTTCCTCAGTGATTTCAGGTAGAGACCTCCCCCTTCCCCCAAAATCCATCTCTTGTGTATTATTAGTGAAGTGTCTATGGCTTATTGTTCTACAGGAATATTTCTGGAGAGAGTTGGAAAAGGAACTGCTTTTCCTATTCTGGATTACTTCAGTGGAGGGAAAATAATAATTACACATCTCTGTTAATGTGTGTTTACAGGGACCTTATGTCTTGGATCAATGGAATCCGGAGCCTGGTGTCCTCAGATGAACTTGCAAAGGATGTGACTGGAGCTGAGGCTTTACTGGAAAGACACCAGGTGTGTGAAAGACGATAAGTGTTTATAAACATCTATAAAAACATCAACAGATGCTTCTTTTTCTGAGACTTTGCATTTACAGTTCCAAAAATAGATCAATTCTGTCTCTTGCAGGAACACCGTACTGAAATAGATGCCAGGGCTGGCACTTTCCAGGCATTTGAACAGTTTGGACAACAGCTTCTGGCTCATGGACACTATGCTAGCCCAGAGATCAAGGAGAAACTGGATATTTTAGAGCAAGAACGGACAGATCTAGAAAAGGCCTGGGTCCAGCGCAGAATGATGCTAGACCAATGTCTAGAATTACAGGTATTTAGCTGCATTTTAAAAAAGAAAAAATAATTTCTCCTCTTATGAGGAAGTTTTCTGTTTTGTAGTGATGGCTCATGGTCTATCTCACACCTGGGATTTATTTTTCTCCTTAGCTGTTTCATCGGGATTGTGAACAGGCTGAAAACTGGATGGCTGCCCGAGAGGCTTTCCTAAATACAGAAGACAAAGGAGACTCCTTGGACAGCGTGGAGGCACTCATCAAGAAACATGAAGATTTTGATAAAGCAATCAATGTGCAGGTGAGGAGTATAGATAAAGTGAGGGCAGAATAGCTCTGTGTTTCATTATGCAGGTTATTAGCAACAAAAATGCTTACCTGCACTTCTGCAAGTGTGCAACTCCCTAGTTCTAAATACTTACACATTTGGGATCTACAGCAGTTTCCAAGTGGCTAATGCAGCTATAGTTGTATTAATATGTTTCTTTGCCTGCAGTTATCATGTAAAAATAATGACAAGTATTTGTGTAAATCACTTATTATTTAAAGGTGGATTTAAAAAAAAAAAAAAGTATTTTATTTTGCACCAGAAAGGTTAGTTATATTTTCTGCTTCTCCTAGAAGAAAGTTGTCTGCTTTTATTGAAAGGTCATGCTGCTTTAGCGTGAAGTCCAGAAGATACTTTTCTCCTAAGTTGCTCTTCCTTTAGAGACTCAAATGCATTTATAATATCATTTATTCACTAAAAGAAAAAAAAAAGTCTTGTTCCATTCCTGACTCTTATTGTCACTTAGTTTTGTTTAATACAATTCTAATTAACGGCTTCTGTTTTAAATAGGAAGAGAAAATTGCTGTCTTGCAGTCTTTTGCTGACCAGCTGATTTCTGCTGATCATTATGCGAAAGGAGTCATTGCCAGCAGACGCAATGAGGTTCTGGACAGGTCAGTAAACTGATCACTGAGAGAGATGAGATGCAGATACTGACTGGAAAAGAGCATTCTTTGACATCGTTTTGTAGCTGTTGAACATGATGCCATGTTCAGTCTTAGTTTTTCATGTTCCATGTTTATTTGTGTACAGGTGGCTTCGTCTGAAAGCTCAGATGATTGAGAAGAGATCTAAGCTGGGAGAATCTCAGACTCTTCAACAGTTCAGTCGTGATGTGGATGAAATAGAAGCTTGGATCAGTGAAAAGCTCCAAACTGCGAGTGATGAGTCATATAAGGATCCCACAAATATCCAGGTGAATGTGTTTTTCAGCTCAAAAATCAGAGGGAAAACTTTAACTCTACAAAGCAACAGTTTTGAAAGGATATGTTCAAAGGAATCCTTGTACCATGATAAGAAAGTAAAGTATCATGTTGGGCACAGTCTCCCTTCTACAAGGAGAAAATAGAAGTTCCATTATGTATGAACGAAAGCCCAAAATAGAACTCACTAGTCAATTATTTGTATATACCGTTAAAAAGCTATGTAGTATCCACAGCAGCAAGCTTTCTGAAGAAAGCTCTGAGGAGGTATTGTCTTTTTTTCCTAGCATTTGGCAGTAAAATAAGGAAATAAAGTTCCCAGGTCTCATCTCTGTCTTATGTACTAAAATGTGAAGTCTGATTTTTTTTTTTTTTTTTATTAAGAAATAACTATTTACGCTACCTGGTATATTTTAATACTGACTTATGAAGTAGTATGAATGCACTGAACTACTTGTTTCTTAATCTGTTTTATAGCTTTCCAAACTGCTGGTAAGTTTTGTAGTTTGGACTAGCCCTGGTATGTGAATTTTTCTTTTGTATAGCTTATGTGTGAGCACAAGGTCTGGTTGCAATCTGTGGCTCCATCCATCAGTTCATCCAATCTCTTTGTTTGCTAATAGTTGCTGATGTTCATCCAGATACAGCTATTGGTCTTCATGTTACGGATGTGGCTTTTTTGTTAATTCCTCGTCAGCATCGTTTATTTACGTATTTGTTTTGCAGGTGTTCTGCATGATCTGTTTAAATTGTGGTGTGCTAGATGATTAGTAATGTACATATTTTATTTTATTTAAGCGGCTAGTCCTTAGAAAAAAATGGTTGCTATCCTCCTTTTTCAGAAGTTTGGCAATTGGCTCTGTCATCCTCCTTTTTGGAGGAGTTGTGTTTTGGAGGATGACATGCGATGTCAACTCTATCAGCCTGTGTTTGTAACATTTAAATTGCTGCAGGTGGAAGATTCAGTAAAAGTATTAGACCTAGTCGATTAAAATTAGGATATTTGGAAGAAGATGGAACAAAGACAAGAGGGGAGGAAGCAACCTAGAGAAAGGAAGGAGAGCATGCTTTTATCTTATTTTTAGAAAAAAATGAATAATTTATATTTGAAAGAAAAAGTTGTGTTCAGTTTGTTGCAGTAGTGTTTATGTGGAGATATGCAGTTCACAGTTTTGCATTGTTTTTTAATTTAATTTTACATGCTGTTAAATTAAGCTTCCAAGGATATGTGTTCATAATTTCAGCATTTCCAAGATAAAGCAGTTCATGCAGAATTTCTCATACCACCAGTGTTATAGTATTTTCCATCTTTTATTTTTATTCTAACATTTCCTTTCATTCCATTCTCTCAGGGCATTGTATACCCATGTCTAATGTTACTAGCATTTCCAGTTAATACTTGTAAATTCTGTCTTGTCATTTTTGTGCTCTTGTTATCTTCTGGTGGGTGGATGGATGTGTGTATATGTGAGAGAGAATTGTATACTTCCTGCCATACCAAGGCTCCTCTTGTTCTCATGGTGCTCTCAGCAGAGAAAAGTTTTCAGCAAATAGCTGAAAGCTATTTTTTACAGTGCTTTTTGGCTGATAATTCACAATTTCAGCATGTGTGGTCACAGATGATTTTGGCCAGTATCAAAACTGTGCAGAAAGGAGCTAGACAAAGCAGTGACTTCTTGATAAGGAAGGGGAAGTAAAAACTTGTAAAACTAGTAGGAGTAGAAAGCATCATCCACTGTGCTTAGGTGTCTATACAGCTGCTGCTTTCTAGAGGAGATAGCAAAATAAATGAGAAAGCTTTACTCAAGTAAAGCCTAAATTAATCCTAGGAGTGTTTTATAGGCACATGTAAAATGCAGGAGATCTTGTCCAAGTTACAAATATCAGCATGCTGACAATTTAGTTAGGTTAAAGCCTCATTATTTACATAGATGTTGTTATTTCAGTCAGCAAATAAGTATCTTTAAAGAGAATAAGTGTTCTTAGATAGGCTAGACTATACACAATCGTGTGTCCATAGATGATGGTTGTGCTCTCTTGTCAGCCTATGAGAACAACTTAGGAGCCCTTTGTGCAGTGTCTGAAGAGTTTGGTTTTGTCCCATTCAGAGCAAGCATCAGAAACATCAAGCCTTTGAAGCCGAGCTCCACGCAAACGCCGACCGGATCCGCGGCGTCATTGATATGGGGAACTCTCTCATTGAAAGAGGAGCATGTGCTGGCAGTGAGGATGCTGTGAAGGTAGATACAACAGCTCTTACAGGACTTGCTGAGTTAAAGCTTTTATCTAACTGATTGGATAGTTGAGAGTTTTTCCCCATGGGGGAAAAGGGGAAAAAAAAGTACAGTAAAAATTAGGGTAATCATTTTGCTTCATTCCTAAGAGTGAGAGAGGTTTCCTGATCCTGCACTCATGATGTAAAAATCAAACTGAACTAGTTGAGGCAGTGTGAAATAGTGGTTGTACAATTTGCAATCTGGAAACAGAAGCCAAATTTTTATCTTGTTCTGGCATTGTATTTGTTAGAACTTTTTCTTCTATTTCATTTTTTCTTTTTTACAGATTTTTATTTTCTCTTTTGTAACAGGCACGCCTAGCTGCCCTGGCTGACCAGTGGCAATTCCTGGTGCAGAAATCGGCAGAGAAGAGTCAGAAGCTCAAAGAAGCTAATAAACAACAGAATTTCAATACTGGAATCAAGGATTTTGATTTCTGGCTTTCAGAGGTAAACTGCCTGATACTGTGATTATTGGTTTATGAGACTTTTTAAATTCTTGCTTCCCTTTGTTTATATTAGCTTTTCTATAATACAGTGTACCTTTAAGCAAGTCTAGGTTTTGGCTGGAAAATATATTTATTATGAAATTTAGAAAGACTAAAATATTTGTGGATTTTTAAAATATGGTTTATGTAATAAAGTATCTTATGAATGAAATGGGTGATGCAGCAGATGTTTGTTGTCAAAAACTGAAAGAGAAATAATTTATGTGATCGTAAAGGCCTTACATCTGAAGTTTTGGTGAAGATGCAGCATATGACTCACTGCAACACATACTTTTTGCCCTTCTCTTCCAGGTGGAGGCTCTGTTGGCATCTGAGGACTATGGGAAGGACTTGGCTTCTGTTAATAACCTTCTGAAGAAGCACCAATTACTGGAAGCTGATATATCTGCTCATGAGGTATTGCCATCTCTCTTAATTTTGAAAGATAAATCATAGTAATCGGCAAATTCTACAGATTCTACAGATTCTGCTTCAATCTGTGCTGCCTTCATATACCTGTTGGAACATGTTTTCCTAATACAAACTGGGACTCTGCCCAGCAGGCAGCTTTTTATTTCTGTGCTGAGATGGCAGAGAAAGGAGATCCATGTTGTTCACATGCCCTTTCACCTGTGTTTCTAGGATCGTCTGAAAGACCTGAACAGCCAAGCCGACAGCTTGATGACGAGCAGCGCTTTCGATACTTCCCAAGTGAAGGACAAACGGGACACTATTAACGGGCGCTTCCAGAGGATCAAGAGTATGGCAGCTGCTCGCCGTGCAAAGCTGAATGAGTCCCACCGTTTGCATCAGTTTTTCCGTGATATGGATGACGAGGAGTCCTGGATCAAGTGTGTATTTGGGAAGTTCTGGGTGTTGGCATAAGAGCACATGCTTGTTTGTCACCTTGCTAACAATATTTGTAGTCTTAGTATGGTTTTATAGCTTGCTTTTCCATAGGTACGTGCCTGAACAAGAGATCATTTTTGCCTTCCAGTCAGGGAATATGATATTCAAAAAGGCTTCAGCACTAGCCTGGATGTGGACTTTATATCTACAGTTTTCTTTGACTAGGCCCCAATAAGAAAAGTTCTTTACTGAAACAACTAACGTTTTTTAACTCTGGACCAGATAATTGAAATTTGACTCCAGTCTTTTTGAGAGAACTCCTAACAAAACTTCAATTCCCCCCCGCCCCCCCCGCCACTATCCTCTGTCTTTGTATGTTGTTATTTGAAACATTTTTAGCTTCTGAATACAAGGAGTTTTCTTAGACACTTTACACTGCTGCTTTTCCGTAAAATATATATTGCCCTATAAACTCAATAGTTAGAATGAGGAACACCCTAGAACGTGGTAAATATAAAGATGTTTGCTCTATTGTGAGGTTTGACCTGTGCAAGAAACTGCCACATTTTCTCTTGTGAATTTAGAGAGAAGAAACTGCTGGTTAGCTCGGAGGACTACGGCAGAGACCTAACTGGTGTGCAGAACCTCAGGAAAAAACACAAGCGCTTGGAAGCAGAATTAGCTGCCCATGAGCCTGCTATACAGGTAAAGAAAATCTGTTAAGGAAAGCAGCCCTGTAAGAAATGTTTTAGTTAAAATCACTTGCTTTATGAGTATGACCTGGTATAAGAAAACCCATAATAGGTTTATAGGAATCCAGTTCAAGTGCAGAAGAGGAGAGCAAGGAATGTTCTAATACCTGTGTGCTTGTCTGCCGTGCAGGGTGTTCTAGACACGGGGAAGAAGCTTTCAGATGATAACACAATTGGAAAGGAAGAGATACAGCAGAGACTGGCTCAGTTTGTGGATCACTGGAAAGAGTTAAAACAGTTGGCAGCTGCTCGGTGTGTGAGACTCATCTTTCTGTAAAAATGTAGTAGAAATAAAACAGTTACAGGGACTTGTAATAACCGAATTCAGCAAATTTCAGTTTTTTAAGATACAGATTGTTAGTCTGTAATACCATGTAGTAGCACCCAGCATTCATGACAGGTGTAATCATGTTCCTTGTTAGAGTTTCTGGGTCCTTTATACAGAAAACTTGGGTTTGTGTATAAGCCCATTTCTTGGTCCACTTGGAAACGCTGGATTTTAAATTAATTGGCCTTCATCCCCACCACTGGGAGGACTGACCATCATCAGCAAATGGTTCATTGCAGTCTTTGGGTAACTGCAGGCTTTCTAGCCTGGAGAATTTCTAGAGCTGGTGATATCGTAGTCTGCTGCTGAACAGTGTGAATGAGTGTACGTTAGGGTTCAACTTTTGTGCCCAGGTACTCTGCAATTCTAATTTGCTTTTACATCTTGCATCTAAAAGGGGTAGAGCAGTAGTAAGCAGTGGTAAAGCACCACGATGGCTAATTTTGCCTTTCCTTTTCCATGCCAGAGGGCAACGCCTAGAGGAGTCTCTGGAGTACCAACAGTTTGTAGCAAATGTTGAGGAAGAAGAAGCCTGGATTAATGAGAAAATGACATTGGTAGCTAGTGAGGATTACGGGGACACACTTGCTGCTATCCAGGTATGGAGAAAGTATTTTAACCTCAATTTCTACCGCACTGTTATTGTCTAGACCTTAACGGACCATTCTGTTTAATTGCTTTTTCCCAATTTAGAGATTATTGTTTGCTCATTTTGATAGCATGTATTCATGTACTAATTCATTTTACAGAAACATTCCAAGTGCTCGTTTTCTATAGAAAAGACTAACAAATTTAGCTTAGTTTTGCCTCAGGATTTGTGGTGGGCAGTTCTGGTTAAATCACATGGCTTTTGTTTGTGCTGAATTGAGTTGGACTAACTGCAAAATCTACAGGTATGTCAGGATGGTTAAAAACTTTTCATCCTCCCTCAAAGTACCTGTAAGTAACTCGGAAGCGAAGCAGGACTATAACAAGAGGCTTAAGACATACTCTGGAGAGGCTTTTAGAATGTTTTAACTACAGCATAAATTACTGTTTCATAGCCCTGGACTCCACACATTGAGTTGTATTCAAGCCCTTCAAAGAGCTTCCTTTATCTGGATTTATCCGCCGTGTGCTTTTTTAAGCTTTGTAAATATCATGTAGGAAAAGATTTGACTCTGAAGTAAATTATTTCTTAATGAAGAGCTCTTTTTCCTGAGACTTTCCAAGAAATATAACTAAGAGAAAATTAGCTTAAAGTGGTTTTAGAGGTTGTATCTAGGCTCCTTTCCTCCGTGGGGAGGCAGGAAGCAAGTTGTGTTAATGAGCAAAGATAAACTGCTCTGACCAAACCTTTTAATGTTAGCTGATTTAAAACAATAAATTGTTTTCTTCTTTTTTTGTTTCTAATAAGTAATGAGGAAGTATTTTTAAAAATGACTACGCATTGTATTTGCAGGGCTTGCTGAAAAAGCATGAAGCCTTTGAGACTGATTTCACTGTACACAAAGACAGAGTGAATGATGTTTGTGCTAACGGAGAGGATCTCATTAAAAAGGTGAATATAAACTGATAAAGGAAAACCCTCAAAAGCTACCCAGGGTATTTTCATACTGAAGTAGGCTCGCTTTTCTCCCAGTATTGATTCGTTATCTGTTTATCTCTTGGTTTTTCAGTCTGAACAAGATGCAGTCTGAAGATAATCCTTACTCAGTTTTTGCAGCTAAATAACCTGTTAGTCGTAACTACTTTTAAAACTGCTTTTGAGCAGTATTGTAGATTTGAGAATGAACAGTCTTTCAGTTGAATTCCTTGCTCTGTCAGTGAGATGCCTTGGGAAACCTTAAAATCACACGGTGTAACTTTTTTTCCTCCTGTCATGTAGAACAATCACCACGAGGAGAACATTACTGCCAAGATGAAGGGCCTCAAAGGCAAAGTGTCAGATCTGGAGAAGGCAGCAGCTCAGAGGAAGGCCAAGTTGGATGAGAACTCTGCTTTCCTTCAGTTCAACTGGAAAGCAGATGTAGTAGAGTCATGGATAGGTATGTCCTATATTGAGGGAGAGTTTGTTGTCATGAAGGAGCTGAAATGCTCAGATAACTTCTCACTTGCCATTGTAATGAGAAGACATGACCCCAAAGTTCTCAGCAGTGCCATATCTGATATTTCACATTCTGTCGTTGGGGGTAATTATTTCATTGGACCATGAGGGTTTCCCCTATGAGAAAGAGAGAACATTTGGGAAGAATAAATATTGATGTTTTTATGTAATTTGCTTCATTTCTCAGGAGAAAAAGAGAACAGTTTGAAGACAGATGACTACGGACGTGACCTCTCCTCTGTACAGACACTGCTCACAAAACAGGTTAGTGCTCATGTTTTCTTCAGTCTTGCAAATGTTGGAAAAAAACATGTGAATGCTTCTGGAATATACAAGAATTTGGCATTTATTTTCATGTGTGTTTATTCCTGTATCTTTCATATATTCCAGTCTAAACTAGTTGATTCTTTTTTCATGTTACAGGAAACTTTTGATGCTGGGCTGCAGGCTTTCCAGCAGGAGGGAATTGCAAACATCACTGCACTGAAAGACCAGCTACTAGCTGCCAAACACATCCAGTCGAAGGCCATTGAGGCTCGGCACGCGTCTCTGATGAAGCGCTGGAATCAGCTGCTTGCTAACTCTGCTGCCAGGAAAAAGAAACTCTTGGAGGCCCAGGAGCATTTCAGAAAGGTGAGCACCCAAACCTCTGCGATACTGAAATCTAATTGTGAGCTTCTGAGGGGGTGGAAATTACACTGCTGTAAACTTATAAAGCTTTCTGATTTACAGCTAGTGATCATGGAGGTGGGGATATTTCATAGGCTTTGAGGTATTTGCAGGAAATGAATAATAAAGGCAAATGATGGTTTTTGCTTGTTAAGCGCAGATCGTGTCATTACTGTACTACTGTGTAACTGAACAGCTGGATTGCTTTCTTTTTTCTAGGTTGAGGATCTATTCCTGACTTTTGCAAAGAAGGCATCTGCCTTCAACAGCTGGTTTGAGAATGCTGAAGAGGACCTGACAGATCCCGTGCGCTGTAACTCTCTAGAGGAGATCAAAGCACTGCGAGAAGCTCACGATGCTTTCCGTTCTTCGCTCAGTTCTGCCCAAGCTGACTTCAACCAGCTGGCTGAGCTCGATCGCCAGATTAAGAGCTTCCGCGTAGCCTCGAACCCATATACTTGGTTTACTATGGAGGCTCTTGAAGAAACCTGGAGGAATCTGCAGAAAATAATCAAGGTAAGTCAGAGAGAAATTTTGTAGCTTACGATGTTTCAAATCTTTCCTGGAAGTTCTACCTCGAAAATAATCAGTAGAAGAGCTCAGTACCTAAAGGATAGAAAACAATCAAAGACAAACCATACAAATGGAAATGTCTCTAATTTCTTAATTGTAAGATATGTCCAACATCTTTACCGTAATGTTACTGCTACATGAGTTCCAGTTCTCAAGACTTCAGTAGGATTGTTCTGGTTGTACTTTTATTTTGTCTAGCTATCAAAGACAATCTGAGTCCTCAGCCTTGCTCTGAGCTTCAGAATTGTGCTGGTATGCAGCTCTTTAGTTTTGCTTTGTCACAGGATGAAGATAATGGCATTAATTCTCCGTTTGAGAGTACTTTTGTTTGTTTCTCAGGAACGTGAATTGGAGCTGCAGAAGGAACAGCGAAGGCAGGAAGAAAATGACAAACTGCGCCAGGAGTTTGCTCAGCATGCTAATGCTTTCCATCAGTGGATTCAGGAAACGAGGTATAGGTTGTCTCGTGAGGAGCGGCCCCTAGAGAATTTCTCAGATAATATTTGTATCCATCCTACTTTTACTTCTCTAA
>NW_010578496.1:77204-89216 GCF_000705375.1 Tinamus guttatus
TGCTGAAAAACAGAGCTACTGAGCACTTGTCCCTTTCCTGCAGTTAGCATTTGAGAGAGGAGTGGATAGAGGAAACCCCTGAAACACAAGACTATAAACATGTTTTTGCTTCTGAATTCATTTTCCTGCAGTGATTCCAGGTATCCAGAACTTGGCTCTTGGCTCCAGTTATTCCTGAGCTAGTCTGCAGTACAATCGGGGAAAAAAACAAATACCTAGAAGCAGACTGTAAAGTGCCTGTGATACTTCTGTTAATGTTCCTCCTGTATTGATTATTACATTAAAAATCTCACTACAGCTTCAATAGAGGAGGAAAAAAAAAGCTTAAAAAATGCTTATCCAGGTTATTGTCTAATAATGTCCTTATCTGGGGAGAGGCAGTAAAGATTTAACAGATACACATGCGTTGTGATTACAAGGAGGTGAGTTCAGTTTTCATGTAATCCTGTGATTCTCTGTCTCTGTGTTTACAAACAGTTCTGTGTGCTTTCATGAAATGCTGAAATATAAATATGATTTCTAACTGTTGATGTTTGCTTCCCATCCAAATCTCTGTCCCTCTCTCACTGTCTTGTCTTTGTCCTGCTGCCTGATGTTTGGATCTTCACATTCTACAGGACTTACCTGCTAGATGGGTTAGTATTGAATTTTATATCTTTAAAAATGTGGTGATTGTCTTCTGCTCTGTCTGTTTTCTTCTGTCATTGCATTGCTTTTGAAAGCACTGAACCCCCTTTTATTTGCAAAGAGCAACCCATAGCTGAGGTGCATAGACATGAAACAAGATTCTGGAGTAGATTCAATAAATAGAAACCTATAGGAACGTTGTTATTTCCCAGTCAGAAGTAGGAAAAAAAAAAAAAAAGCATTAATGGGTTTCCACTCCCGGAAATCCTTACTTTAATTCTTCTTTTCCCTGGGGCTTTGCACAAGAAAATGCTTTTAATCTGATGAGATATGGAAGAATGTAATATAATTTGCACTCCCTTGCCTTTGGGAAACGGCTGACACTACTAATTTTCCAGCATGCATAGATTTGCTTAGTGAAACAAACCTATCCATTATAGCTGTTCTCAGAATCCAGAAAACTCCAAAGTTATTGACTGCCTTTTGCGATGGGGAGGAAAGAATCCTATGAAGAATTTTACTTAAATGACATGTCTTAAAACTTTGTAGGATGCAAATATTAACTGGCCCTTTTTTAACTTGCTGCATAACTGTGTTCCCCAATAGGAGTTCACTTCACAAAAAGAAATTATACCTTGATGGCAGCAGACAAAACCTCCCAATATGGTCCTACAGGCTGATGCCTGCACTTCCAAGAAATACAAAATGGTTCATTTGGGCAGCAGGACTAATTCCTGACAAAGATGCAAGTTGATTATTGGTCAGAAAGCAGAAAGAATAAAGTCTGAAATAGCTTCTGACTGCCAAACCCTCTGAGAAGGGTTTATCTGGTTAAATTTGTTCTAAAAATCAGCCACACAGAAAGCTTTGTACCAAGCTGTAATATAAAATATTAACGAACACTGTGCGGCTGGTGCTGAGGTTTGTATGTTACCCTGTGCTGGTGTGGAAGAAGGGGCCTTTCCCATAAAGTGAGGCTTTCCCTGATGAAAGGGTGGAATTCTTTGCAGATAATTGTGCTTCTGATGTGCTCCGTAATGATCACAGTGTCTTCTGTCCTGCTGTTTCTGCCAGATAAAAATAATTTGCCCCATTTTTGTTGTGCGCTTTAATGGAACCAAGCAGATTTTCCTGGAACGGGTGCTGAATTCTCTGCTCTTTTGTCAAGCAGTGTCGTGGATTAGTTCTGGTGTCCAAGAATGAGCTTAAAGAAAGGAGCCATTTACTGCAAGATGGGGGGGGTCAGGGTTCAAGATCAGTGTGCCAAGCGCTTTTGTTGAGCAAATTACCAGAAGGCCACTGATACGCGAGGCAGTTTGCCCTTAATTCTGTGTGAATGGATTAAAAATGCAGATTTAGCCCTAAGAGGCATTGGCTGGGCTTAGCCTCGGGCCGGGGGGAGGCAGCGCTTCGGAGAAGCTTCCAGACGCGCGGGGTTGTCCCGCGGCCGCCTCACGCCGCAGCCCCGGGTGCCGCCTGGCGTCGCCGGCGGGAAGCTCCTCTGGGGGAGGGCAGAGCCGCCTGTAACGAACCGCTCACTGAGGTAACCGCAGGGCCTGGGTCCTTCTAGCGACTCTCCCTTTCTCGTAACTCACGTGAAAACAGTTACTTGTGCGCCCAGCGCTTGGGTATTTTTTTCTCCGTTAAGCGGTTGCTTGTTTGCCACGAGGCGGTGCTCGCTTGGAGTGCGGCTCTGTTGCTGTGGCTGTGTTTTGGGCATGTGCTTTCCTCTGCCCTTCCTTCTTCCTTTTTGGAATTTACCTGCTTTCTTTCCTTTGACTAGCATAGCGTATCGTCGTGTCATTCGTGTCTATCAGTATGAAGTTGGGGATGATCTATCTGGAAGGTTTTTTTTCCTTGTATTTTCTTACCTCACTTTTGGTTTTTCAAATGCACTCTTAATTCCAAGGCTCGCTTTCCTTCCGACTAACTCTCACTGCTTAGAGATGCTTGGAGGTTTGTGTCCCCCTCCGTGGCTGGCTCCCAGCCTCCTGCTCGGGGCCGCGGGGCTGCGTTTCGGCTGCTTAAACTGCGCCTGAGCCTTAACCCTGGGGCTGAGAAACACCCAAGTGTTTGATGCGTTTTCATTGCTACAGAGTGATTCAGCACTTGAAACCTCTCTCAAGAAGCACAGGAGCCTTTAGGAGGAGGATGAAAGGTTTTGGTGGGGATGAGAACCTGGGTTTAGTGACAGGGGTTTGAGTCCCCAAGGGTCACAAAGCAGCAGCACAGCCCGTCTCTGCAGCGCCCACGCTTGATGCCTGTGCACAGGGCATTTAGTATCAGCTCTCACCATAATCAAGCACGGAGGTTCTTACAAAGCTGCTGCTGAGCATTGCTTAGGATCCAAGGGCATAGAGTCAGCATCCAGAGGCCTTCTGCAAGGAGTCCCTCAAGGTGCATTTTGGCGGCTGTGACCATGGTGATTTTTACCCACTCGCGTTGGGGCTGCTGTGCCCACGTAGGCCCACATGGGGTCAGGGCCGCTGCCTCAGCGTCTCTGAGCGCAGGACGGGAGAGACGGGGAGGGAAAAACAAGGAATATCCACTGCCCAGCAGTGTAGTGCGGGTCTCCAGCTTCCTGTAGTGATTATGCCGTATTAGGATCACATCTGAACCAAACTAGTAGTTTTCAAGAAATCTTTTTCCCCTATTTCCCCTCTCTTTTAGAGCTCTTGTATCCCACCAGCAAATACAGCTCCAGTGAATCACCTGTAGTTTGTGTGTGCGTGTGTGTGTTGAGCACAGTGGAGTGGGGCAGGACTACACCAAGTTCCTAATTTTGTTGGGTCTGATGCAGTAGGTGCTTTGGATTTGGCATGAAGTGTGGCTACTGATCGTGTTGCCTTTCAAACGGGGCTAGAAATTAACTCTGTAGAGCAATGAGGCCTAAAGATGTACGTACATCTGCCTTACTTAGGATGAGTCAGAATCAAAACACAAAACCAGCATTAACATATGTACAGGAGAAACGTACTGCAGTGAGAAGGACTGTTAATTTCGAGCCCCACGTGCTGTTTTGGGCAGCAGAAGAGCTCGTTCTCACTGTGACTCTATGTTTAGGTCCTGTATGGTGGAGGAGTCGGGAACGCTGGAATCGCAGCTGGAAGCTACTAAGGTAAGCAGTGCTCACCTGGGGTTAAATGCTTTTCCCAAGAGCTACCGGGGACCATGCAGGGAGGAAGGAAGTATATGTAACTATATGGTAAAATTCTGAAATGATAGGGTTTTGAATACCACTGGGATTATCTGTTCACATATCAGATGTCTACTTGTATCTCAAGCCATTAAATAGCACTCTATCATAGTTTTTCTTCTTCCTTTCTAAATGACGGCGTAGAGCAGGAAGGATACAGTATTTTGAGTTTTTTTCCTAATAGAATGTATTTTTCCTCAAGAACACAGATCCTGTTGGTTTCCAATAACACAATGAAGATTATATGTTGAGTATTGTTTTCCAGATCCCAGTAAATATGTGTAAATTTGTAATTCCTGCAGACAAAAGGAATAGTGTAATAAAAAGAGCGCACGGGCTGTTTCTGCTCAGCCCATCAAGGATGTTATTCCTTGATAACATCCTGTTGCTCTCCTAATAAACAGCGCAAGCACCAGGAGATTCGAGCGATGAGGAGCCAGCTGAAGAAGATCGAGGACCTTGGAGCAGCCATGGAAGAGGCACTTATCCTGGACAACAAATACACGGAGCACAGCACCGTGGGGCTGGCGCAGCAGTGGGACCAGCTGGACCAGCTGGGAATGCGGATGCAGCACAACCTGGAGCAGCAGATCCAAGCCCGGTACTGCCTGCCCGCTGCGTGGTGTGAAGCGTGTCCAGCGCAGGCGCGGGGGGACGGATGACGCGCACGTTCGTCTAAAAGTCAAAGCTCCGCGCGGTCTGTGCTGGTGCATCTGCTGTGGGCTGACTAGACCGGGAAGTGTAGAGGGCATCTCCCGACCCCCTTGGAGGGGCGCCCTTGGGAGCTTGGGGAGTGGTTGTGTTGGCGATCAGCAGTTAGGAGATCATGGAAAACTGGTGCTTGCGCTGAGCTGTGGTTGATGATGCAGCGTGCTGTCCGACCAGTGGTTCTCCCCTTGTGATGCAGATGTCTGGCTTGGGGCAGATCGACACCAGTGCTGGTCTGGGGTTAGGACCCGCTCACTAGTTTTGCTTCTTCCCTTTCAGAAACACAACTGGAGTCACCGAGGAGGCCCTGAAGGAGTTCAGCATGATGTTCAAGTGAGTCGCAGGGAAAGCCAGGGCAGGCTTGAGATACCTCTGGCACACGGATGGCTCGATTCACAGCTAGGATTATCTGACTGATCCCTTTGCGGCTCCTTTTCTGTCGGCTCACATTTGTGCTGAGCTGCCCTGATCTCTGGAGCCTCCAGCTGCCCTTGCTGCTGGCTGGTACAGCCGCCCCGGAGGCTCCGCTGGGCGTGCTCGGTTGTGGGCACAGGGGTGCAGGAACCATCTGTGTCCAGGTATCTCAGCTAGGGGATACAGCTGGGTTTCACTGCTCATTAAGCAACATAAAGAGCTTGTGTCTTACACGTGTAAGAACAGGAGTTATCATCTCTTCCAGTTTTCAGCCCTCTACGTAGCTTTCAGTCAGTTACTACAAAGATTTGACACTTAAAACACAAGTTTTTGTTTTTAGGCACTTTGACAAGGATAAATCTGGACGCCTTAATCACCAGGAGTTTAAGTCTTGCTTGCGCTCTCTTGGATACGACCTTCCTATGGTTGAGGAAGGAGAGCCGGATCCGGAGTTCGAGTCTATTCTTGACACCGTAGATCCTAACCGGTACGTGGGTGGGGAGGTTTTATTTTTCTGTTGCAGAATGTTTGTATCGGTATTGTCTGTGTTTTGGGCAGCTTGTTACTGCTGTGGTTGTTTTCCTACCAATTCATGTAAAGGGTCTCTGAATGCAAGACCGACATTTGTGAAATTTATTTTAGGAAACGGAGCTGATGATAAGTCTCCTCTGTTAGACTTTCCACTGCTCCCAGCACAGCTAAATCTGCTCCCAGAAGGTTAGGTCTGGAATGTTTTCTGCTGGGTATTACTGGGTGGCAGCGCTCACGTGCCCTTTGTTTCACCGGCAGGGATGGACACGTCTCGCTGCAGGAGTACATGGCGTTCATGATCAGCAGGGAAACTGAGAATGTGAAATCCAGCGAGGAGATTGAGAGCGCTTTCCGAGCCCTCAGCTCAGAGGGGAAGCCCTATGTGACCAAGGAGGAACTCTACCAAGTGAGTATCCAAGTGGCTGCTCTCTGGTCACAAGTTCTGCTCGCAAAGACCAGCCCTTGTCTGGTGCTGGGAGGGTCGGGTCACTGTGGCTGTCGGCTCTGAATGTGCAGAGGTGTCTCCTGCAACCAGGGCAGAAGTGATGGTGGAGGCTGCACCCAGCTGCCGCGTGCCTCTAGGAGAGGAAAAGCTTCAACTGACAGATAACTATTCGGGTTAAAGTGGGTTTGTTTTTTTAAAAAAAGACTACTCAGAGGCCTGGGAAGGGAGTGTGTTCACAGCCTCTGTCCTCAGAAACTTTTACTTTCCTCTGTTTGGGAGACTAGATGAATCCCTTTCTCCAAACAGTGATTCAGAGGAGGAATTTAGGTACCTAAGCTTGGACAGGATGAACACCTCCTCCCTCTCATTTCCCTGCCAAGACAGCAAGTTTTTCCTGTCTGAATCCCACTGGTTGGCAGAGAAATAAAGAGGTGGTTCTCCTTCCTCATGTGCATTACCTGTTCTGTCTTCTCCTTGGTGGGAAGACTCGGGTCAGCCCTTCCAGCCTTTAACTAACAGCACAGACCAGCAGCCAGAAGGGTTCTTTGCCAGCCCTAGCTCTGGTGCTGCAGCTTCTGCTCCCAGGTGCCTCCAGGAAAGGGAGGGCTGTTTGAAAATGCTCCAGCTGCAGCCACAAAGTGCCTGTCTCCACCTCGGCGCTGTCTTTGTCTTTCAGAACCTGACCCGGGAACAAGCCGATTACTGCATTTCTCACATGAAGCCCTACATGGACGGCAAGGGCAGAGAACTTCCTTCCTCCTTCGACTACATAGAATTTACACGTTCACTTTTTGTGAATTGATACAAAACACTAGTTCCAAAAGATGCAAAGAACACGCTTACGTTTGCCGACTATAGCTCTGCATGCGTCTCTCTTTGTGCTCTACAATAATCAATGTTACTTTATGATGTAACCTAAACAGCTTAGCTTAAACTCTCCTAGGGAAAATGAACATATTGCAGTGTGCTTCAATAAAAGTTATTGGTCCAAATACATCATCTTGTGTTTAATAGCTAAATACAAATTCAACTGTTATTTGAATGAAACGCCTGCTGTCAAAAATAGGTGTGTTTTGCAGTTGGACTCTATGGATGAGGTAAACGGGCAGCTTTTTCTGGAGTCAGAGTTGGAAGAGGCTTCCAGCACCCGGTTACGTTGCTCTTTCAGTCGGTGACCTCGCTTGCCAGCTGCTCCAGGTGCTTCATTTCCCTGGGTCCCTGCTCCGTGAAGTCAGAACTGAGCTGCCAGACTTTGACGGCACCGGTGGCGTCTCCTGCTGCCAAGAGCTGAGGCTGCCGGAGGTTGAATTCCAAACAGTAGACAGGGCTCTCGCCTGGGGTCTGCTTTATGGAAACGGCAGCTTTCTGGGTACTCTTCTCCAAGTCAAACAGCTGCACCTCTCCTTTAAAACAAATACGTGTCACACCTCCTGCTGTAACACCTTTTGTATTGAAGAACTGCACCTTAGAAAATCCTTAGTGTGGCACCTGTAGCTGTTGCCCCTTCTCTCTGTCTAGACTGACACTTGCCATCGTGCCAAGACAGCACAGACTTCTCCTTCCACTGGCAGGGCTTTGGCAGGCTCGTTTCAGCTCTGAAATATCCACCCCTTAACCCAAATATAGTTGGGGCAGTTTCCTGAGGTCATGTTTAAAACAGTAGTAAAAAAAAAAAATGCCAAAAACAAGAAAGCTGGAACTAAGAATTAGCTACAGTAATCTTGCCATGCTACATCACACACCTGCCAGGGAACTGTTCTGGCCACAGCAATAACGGTGTGATGAAAACAGCCATAACTGCTGCCGAAGTCCTGGGGAGCTGGGAGTGACCCCAGCGTGCTCAGGGTATGGTACCAACAATGGTGACTGTTCTCAGGGGAAATGCTAATCAGAGTAATTGACTTGTATTAATTAAAAAACAGCCCAAAACTTTAACCTTCTCTCTAAGACCAGGTTCCTTACAGCTACTTGCCTTCCCCAGAAGCTGCTGCGAAGACCAGTGGTCGCACTGGAGACCAGCATACACAGAAGAGGTATTTTTTTGATAACTGAACAGAAATGAGGGGCTGCGCCTGCAGCAGGGAATGTAAGTGAACGTGTCCATCAGTCCCACAGCTCAGAAAGAGATTCCTGGAAAACATAAGCATTTCATAGGCTGTAGTATAAAGTAAAACACTCTAGAAGGAGGGTCTAGGCCCATGTTACTGTTTTTTAGGTGTGTCTTAGCGATTCCCAAGCTCTGCTCTGGGCCCTGGCCTGCAGCTGCTCTGCAGAAGCAGAGCTTTGTTAGTGCTTTCAATTAAGTTTAATGAGGGCTCCTGTTGTCTGCTGAGTATTGATGTTTGTGGGCCAGAGATGCCTGGGAGCTGCTGATCTAGAGCGAGCCCTTGTTGGCTGTGCCTGTCTGAGGCAAATCAAATGTGGGTGCTGGGTAAACTGCAGCTAGAGACTTCTACTTCAAACTTGGGCGGCTGTGAGTAAGGCCTGTGAAGGGCACATCACTTCTGTGCTGATGAAATAATCTGCTGTTCTTCAGCACCTTCCCTTTACTTGAAATTGCTCTTTGGTATTAACATAACTTGAAGGATCTTAAAGGAAAGTGCTATGGTCTACATGGGCCTGAGTGGAGACAGTATCTGATGTTACCTGGGCCCTTGTGGCACAGATAGGGGCGCAGCTTCACCAGCCAAATAACCATTTCTGCTGCCATAGGAAGGTACTTTGTCAAATCTGGGAAGCCAGGAGACCCTTTTTTTGGAGCTTGTGCCCCCAGGTCACTTGAGAAGGGGGTGTTTAGAGCCATCCGGTGACTTGGGCTGCAGCGCGCGCTACCCAGGTGCTTTCCCAGCACTTGCCTGTGGAAGGGCGAGCAGCTCACGGAGTAGAGGGGGCCACCGTGCGGGGAGAAGGCGAGTTCTGCCGGGGCCCTGAGGGGCAGGGAGCGGCCTGGTCGCTGCAGAGCCTCAGTCCTGGCTGCCGTGGAGCACTGCAGGGCAAAGCCGCCTTCCACGCCGACAACGAACACGCACGGATCAAAGTGCGAAAAAGAGAGCGACGTGACGCCCACGGCTGTCTCTCCC
Source organism: Tinamus guttatus (assembly GCF_000705375.1). Next base: position 86,206 of record NW_010578496.1, read on the forward strand.
CACACGAGCTACGAGAAAAGCACCCAAAGCTGCGGTCTGCAGTGGAGCACCCAGGCAGTCCCAGGCTTGGCACCAGACTGGCCGGGTCCCAAGCAGCTTTTACTGCACAGCCCACACTAGCTGTGACACGTGCAGCACTGCTCAGCCTTCAGCCCCTACGGCATCCTCCAGCAAGGGGAGTTGCGTGCATTAATATTACAAGAAAGTTTTCCATCCTAGCAGCTCCTAAAAGCAGCTGTCCCCACCTTTTCTAGAGGTGGTTTCAGTACAAGGGACATGAGGCTTGATCAAGGGTCAGCGTGGCTGGCCGGAAGGCCTTTACATTGCTCTTCTCATGCGAAACGCATACTCTGCCGCTGGAAACTAGGGTTACGTTTTTTTTTTTTTTTTTTTGTCAAATTGGCCCTGTTTGAAGGGCTGAGCTCACCTTCTTGAGCCGAATGCTGCAAGGGATCTGCTGAGCCACAAGGGCGAATCCTTCGGCCAAGACCAGCCGGCCGTCGCGCTCCTCTCGCCACACCAGGATCTTTCCATCTGTGGATGCGCTCAAGAGCTGAAAGTGGTTCCTGTGCTTCCCGGCTGGTAACCAGTTAACCTGCTCCAAACACAGCGGGTTCGGGAGGAGAGGGGCTGTCGGAACTGCCACGCACTCAGCAACCCGCCCCGCTGTCCCTGCAAGACCAGGGGCTGGCCACTAATCTTGGTATCAGACCAGCTTCTATGAGGCACCTGAATACCTTAGTCCCAAAGAGGGTCAAAAAGCACTGCCTTTTTTTTTTTTTTTAAATAAACCCCTTAATTCAGACTAATCATTGGCAAATTTTGACCTTCAAGTTCTAAGCAAACTACCTCAACCCTAAGATCCTAGGGCAGGTGGAACCGAAGCCAGCAGCCTGCAGTAGGAGAGCAGACCTGGAAGTAACAAATGCTCCTGAAAAATGGGAATATAATTTTAGCCTGCAGAAGAGAATCAGCAATTCTCTCAGGTCTGTCAGGAGCTCTGAAGCCTCAGACAAACTACCAGTGAAGTCAGACTGCAAGAACAAACAGTGACCTTTTGTGTAGCTTAAGTTCCTACTAAGGATCAGTCCTTATTTGCTACCTATATGTTTAAAAGACTGCAAATAGTGTTGATTTCTCTGCACCACTGAACAATTACAGCATGGAAATGAGCCCATTCCTCATTTATCCTGAACACCAAGAAGTTATTTTTACAGGTAAAGTGTGTAATTCATAAAATACTTGTTCAGTATCATAGCAGTCCCTTTAGACCTGGAGAAAAAAAACAGCCAATGGAGCCAATCAAGAGAGACCAAAACTGCTGAACTACAGCAACCCACCTGAGAGCTTTAGGGGAAGCATCAGTAATTTGTGCAAGAACTGAAGGAATGAAGCAGCAAGGGCAGCTCTCTCCTTCCCCAGTGCTGTGCTGCGGACAGTCTGTTACCTGATAGACTGGATCCGTGTGTGTATCGTCTGTCATGCCCGTCCTCCAGATCAGGGGGTCTTCTGTTCTGCTGGTGTCCCACACCACCACTTCTCCACTGAAAAGGCCACCTGAAAAGGACGGAAGTGCCAATAAAATATAAGCTCTAGCAGTGCGTAACATGAATTATGCAAAGGGCAGTAACTGTGAATGATGGTTCCTGCTGCTTAGGCTTGTGCATGAGCATGACCAGAGTCCTGGGAGGAGCAGTCCTGAACGGAGGGTGCAGGAACATAAATAAATGTGGAAAGGGGCAGGAGCCTGGCACCCGCACAGGGGCACGGGCAGCTCTGCTGTGAGACAGCACACGGCTACTGAGGGAGTTCGTTCTTCCTGCTCACAACCAGAGCTGCACTGGCCTTTGGCATCTCTCTGCGAGGAGGTGATACCAAGGCAGACATCACTGAAAGGAATGTCCCAGGGTCCAGAGGCAACGACCAGTGATGCATTTAGGCTCACTAGGGAGCATTGGTTCCATTGAGCAAGGAGCTACACTACCCTTATTTTTTCCAAGAAATTTTATGTTGAGCTGAAAGATGCAAGTTACAGGAAATACAGGAACATTTCAAATAGGAGCTAAGGCAAAGGCAACCCACCAGCCACCAGCGAAGGCTGGGAGGGATGGAAAGCCAGGCACATGACCGAGCTGGGAACATCCACCACCAGGTCAGGGCGTTGTGGGTTCAACCCTCTTCTGTCCAGGTTCCACGTACAAACATAGGATTTTTCTGTGCTCCAGTCCCCATCATCCAACCTGCAGGAGAGAAGGCTACAGCTCATCTCGTGGGTTACTGCCAGGGGCTCTGCTATGTTCCATTCAGCAGTGAAGCCTGGGCTATTTTGCAGACAAAAAGAAAACTGAGGTCAAGAGAAGTTGAGGTGATTAAACTTGCTTTTCACACTAGTGCAGCTACAGTCCACGTCAGTGCACATACAGGGCTAAGTGCCTGCAAGCAAATCTCAGCCGTGATTCACTGTTCCAGGACCTAGTAACTGTTCAAGTAATGGGAAGCCTGTGGTGCTTCCCATTTTCTAAAGCTAAAGGTTTCCCAAACAAAGGTACTTTGAGCTAGAGCATCTGAAAAGATGTTCAGACAAGCAAGGGCACTGGTGCCAAGGGCCTATGTGCAGGACCTCCGTGTACTCTGTCATTAGCACCACACTGACACTCGTGTTGTGGCAAGAAAATGATGGTAAGGAGATCTACAGACCAGCAAGTGGCCAGGACAAAAGCAGCCCTTTTGAGCCTGACCTCTACTGCCTTTACCTATTGCTCCTAATTCTTGTACTGAGGCAGTGCTTGAGATAACAAAAAGAGCAGTTCCTCATGCAGGGAATAGCCGATTTGTGAAACTCCCCACCAAGGGACTTTGCAGATTTCAAAAGCAGCCACATGTTCAGAGATTGCATCCCTGCTCACCAAAGGGAAGTCTCCTAAGAGACGCATTATAATCTGAAAATACCTGTAGGTTAGGAGAGCAAAAGGGGCAAGAAACACACGTGTTTCTCTTGTTTTATTCTTCCC
>NW_010578496.1:91829-104714 GCF_000705375.1 Tinamus guttatus
TAGAGCTGCTGTTGCACCCCTGCGCCTGAGGGCTGCAGCCCAGTGCGGTTGCCGGAGCTGGGCCCTGCTCCTGTGCGGAGATGAGCAGGGAAAAGCGGCCCCAATGCCCGCCTGCGGACGCAGGCATGAGGGGATGAGGGTCATGCTGTTCCTGTGTGCTAAAATATGCAGGTTTGCAATGGCTTCCACTGGTGGTTACTGCTCTGCGCAGTTAACTGTGCTTGGAGGGTCTGTTCTGTCGGTAACGCTATTGGAGCCGTGCAGTGATGAGCGTGGCGGCTAAATTTAGCGCTGACATAAACAGGCACAGATGCGCTAACTTCGGCAGAGCTATTCCTGCGATTGCTGGGAAGGAGTCTGGCCTGCAAGCCGAAATCGGGATAGCGAGACACCGAGCAGGCTGAGTCCCACCGCAGCGAATGCAGATCTGTGTATGGCAGAGCTCTTTGGAGGGCTTTAAAGCACTTGACCAACTTGCCTGATGAAGAAGGATCTAGCTGTTTTCTGGATAGTGAAACTGGAGCAGGAGAAGGGAGGTTGATAAGGGGCTCCTACATTAGAAAGGGAGGAAAAAGGGGGAAAAAAGGCATGGTGGAACAGAAGTTTGCAGATTTCAAGCCTGTGCTAAGCATCCCCTGCACAGCTTCCCTTAGTTCATGAAGATCTTCATAATATTTTGTACAGTTCAGAAACATTCTTCTATGTTCTTGGTTGGTCCAGTGGTCAATTTTTGCTCCGATGAGCACAGGGGTTAACCTTGCAATAAGGGCTCCCATGCTGGGGCATGGCTGGTGCAAGTGAAAGGCCTGATAATGGTGACTGGAGGCCCCTCTTAAGTGAGAGGACACCAGCCTGACCGCCTTCTGCAGTCCTGTCGCCTTGCAGGCCCTTGACATCTCTGCTTATTTGTTCTTACAACTGTCATATGGAAAAGTGGGTTGGGAGAAGTCTTGGTCCAGCCCAGAGGGGTGTTTCTGATGTCCTTGCTTTCCGTCGTGGCTTATGTTTTATTTTTCCAGTTCAAAGGCCAGGGTACACATTAAAATGCTGAGTGGCTAAGTTTCCTTTGCTCTCATTTTTTTATCAGTTTTTAATGCAAGTGAAATATACCAAAGGCTACAACTGCATTAACTTTCCTTTAGATTTTTAACCAGGTTTCTGCAGCTGTGGGTTTAGCACTGCCTTACTTCTATCACAGCAGGATTACTGTTCCTTGTCTGGAGAAAATACTTGAGGCTCCACTGCACCACATATTCATTCAGAAACTAAACTGATGTATCATAAACCAATGCTCTGTTTCTGTTACTGCTGAAATCCTATTGTGAGAAATGCTTATTTTTTAAAAAAGTTCGGCAGATTGTTCTGCCTGAAGATGCAAAACAGTGACAATGATTTGTCTCTTAATGAATAGGAAATATATTTCCTATTCAAATTCAACAACTCATTAAAAATATGTAAAGTGAGCTTTGTTTGAAGGCTTCTCTTATGGCAAAAAGTAAGTGCAGGAGGTAGATTTTTTTTTATCTCAGTTTACTTTCTGTTGAATAACTGGTACTAAGTATTTGAACCTGACAGCAGAGTGTTTTTAAGTTCTTATCCTTAAAAGAAATATTTATAATCTACAAATGGATCATCTCCAGTCATCATTAACTTAACTGGTGTCATTAAGAACTGCCAAGAAATATTACTGCTAGGTAATAAATATTACAAGCAGGGATTTGCATACAGTCTGCATACTAATAACAATTCTGAGCTGCCCTGTATTTCAGATAAATTAAATGGCTGAGTTCTGTTGTTTAGATAACCGAAACTGCAGTTTCTACGCATGGTGTAGAGTGATGTGCTTGAGCCTTCCCCTTGAACACCTTCCCCCTCCTCAAACAGATGCAAGTAAAGAGCAAGAAGACAACACACGTGGTAGAAACAAGACTGGTGTGACTGGCCATGAGAAGGAGCTCTTAGGGGCTTGCAGTGGCAGCAAGGGGCTCGAAAAATGGGAACAAAGACGGTGCTTTTTTTGATTGATGCTTCTACTGTTCAGAGGAACAGAGCTTGTTACATATTGCCATTTATAACTCCCTACTTCTGTACTCCTTCCCCCCAGCCCCCCCCTCCCCCAAAAAAAAGGTCCCCTCTAAACAACACAAAGGGATTGCATCAAGAAAGCATTTCATTCCAGCACCAATTCTCTTCACCACTGGAATAACCAGCAATACCCAGTTCTGTTTCCCTGATCGTTCTCTTCAAACCTTCATGCTATCGTATTGCGTAGCATGACAAATTTGATATGGAGGAGGCATGAGAACTTAGCTGTATTGCCTTTGAATCCGCTTGAGTAGGCAGCATGGTTTATGCCTACTAGGAGTCTTGAAGTCAGTTCACAGTGTCATTCAAGCACAAGCCAAAATTTTGTCTGACTGCAGAATAGGTACAATAGCAAGAGTTGTTGATGGGAGTCTAGCACAAAAGCGAAAATGGGGAGAGAATGACGTAGAATTGCATGGAGAGTTCAGGGTCAAAATGATTTGCCTTTGAAACAACCTATTAATATGCTGCAAGTCACTTGCAAAATCACCACTATCATCACCAACTCACTGCATTTTATGTATTTATAGGTGGCAGATTAAACATACCAGCACTTGCTCAGGATAACCTGGGGTCATATTGTTTAAAATCTGTGTCACAGTTGTTACGATTTTTGGGGCAAACTGAACACTAATAACTTTCTCACTTTATCTCTTTGCCTTAGAGCTTTTTTTAATAAAATCTATTGTTTGCAACATTTTGAAGAAATATTTCTGTTCCTCTTTGGTTTCGATATGGGAGAACAGATTAACTGATTTCTAAATGCATCTTCCCAGTGACTCCTATATGGTTTAGTTTTGAATTTGGTCTTGAGTGTTCTCTGCTTTAGAATGAGGTTGCTCTCCTGATCTAGAGGTTAGTGTCACCGAGGCTTCTGTTATGCAGGAATATCCCTAGAGAATAATCAAGACCTTACAAGAGTGAAAAGCAAGAGGACAGATAAGCAGATACTATCTAAAAGGAAAATAAGCACTGGATATCTCTATTTCTGTAGCCCTACTGAAAAGTAAATCACTTCCCTAATAGTTTGGTGTAATCCATTCCTAAAAGTTTTTAGTGACAGCAGCTCCCCATCATGCTACTGCAGATGGTGAAATTGTAGCATATAGTGATGGTGAAACAAGGAAAAATTCAGGTGTTAAATAACTTGTAAAATCATGCTGGGAATTTATAGCACATCAAAGAATAGGATCCATGTCCTGAATTGCAGACTGGTGTTTCAAACCCTCTCTGATAAAATTGGATGGATGTGCTTCATGGGCTACACATCTATATCTTTGTTAGAAATTCATGATTTAAAAATCAGGTCTTCCCATGTTTACAAAAATGGAAGGAAAGAAAGGTCTGCACAACTGAACATGGTGTCTGCGTAGCCAACTGGATGTTCAGCAGCTTAATGAGGGAGGTTCAAGTCCTTGCATGGATTCAGAGTAGGTTGCCTAAGGCTGTGTTACTAAAAAGTAACTGAAGTTACTTTTAAATTTGTCAGAAAACATGCTAGCTTGTTTGTGGAGTTACGTTACGCAGAGACATGGTATAAAAATAATTTGCCACCGTGGAGGTCATAGATCTACTATGCTACAGAATTTTGGCATTTGTTTCCCCTTAAACCTTGTAAATATGATCCTTTTTTTTACACATACAGGTATTACCTATCCTGTATCAATTCCTGTCTTGATGATGAGACAGACAGATTTTACCAAAGGAGGCCAAAGGCAAGGAGCATAGGGAAAGCCTATTTATTGTAGATGTCAGCAAGCAGCTGTAGGGGTGCAAAGACCACGTGCAGCAGATTTTGAATGGCAAAAGCTGGCAGAGGCCTGAGAGCCATGACATATTGGAAGAGGCATCTGTGAAAGACTGAGGATCCCAATTCCTTACTCTTAGTGCTCCAAACTCGGTGGCAGCTTGGAGCCTCTGCCCTGGACAGAGGCAAGATGCTGGCAATAAGGTGACTGGCAGCATCTCAGTATTTTTAAACAAAAATCCTGCTGAGTCTGTAGCAGCATGTTCACCATCTAATCTCAGAAATAAAAATACAATCTGGCATGCCAGAGTGGCATGCCACTCTTAAAGGTAGCAAATCCTTTGCGGTGCTAACAACATGGCAGAAGGCACTGGGATCCCTTAAATTAATCCCATATTCAATAATCATGCATGACAATTATGTATTCTGTGCATCAGTTCACCGACTCATTCTATGTCTACAGTACGTCAAATAGCTGTTATGGTGTTATTTGATATGTATAAAGCACCTGGCTATCGCAAAAAGCATTACAGTTATTAGTCATCTAAATAGACTTGATTGTTCTTTGTAGAACTGTTGTTTCTAAAAGTACACACAGAAATACGTGGTTATTCTGCTTAATACCATCAGATTTAGACTTAAATAAGTAGAATTTGCCTGATAGTTTTTGATTGCTCTTCAGAAGGATTTATATATATGTGTGTGTGTATTTAATTTCAAGCATTTGATTGTCATTTCTTATGTGTTTTATATAAATACGAAGTGACACCTGATCACTACATAAAAGCTTTGCTGGGTTAGGAACACATAACTTGAGAGAAGAGTGAAATCAGGTTCCTACCATAATGGTAGTAAACAGCAGAACGTCAGTCATATTTGAAAGAACTCCTTTTACTGTTAAAATTTCCATCACCATTTAGAAAGTTTGCATATTGTCACTTTTAGATCTGCAAAATATTTCTATGCTTAGTGGAAAAGCCAGTTCTGAAATGGCAAATAAAAATATGCCGTTTTGATTAATCTGTTATCCCAAAGATAACAACTATTCCAAAGCATACCAGAAGACACTATGCAAACAAACAGAGCAACTCTACAATATTTTACATAAACAAAAACACAGAACAGTTCTACAATATTATGCAGGACAGAAGATTTTCATATGCTTTTGACAAGATGATGGATGAAAGGAAGCAGAATATCCTGTATAAACAAATTGGATATAACAATGTTTCTACTACTGCAAAAAATGATGGGTGACTTGTAATGATAAGTTGCTTTTTAATCTTCTCTAGAAGACAGCACCTTTAAATCCTTTAGCAGGACTGTATGATAGTAGCCTGGTGCACTGAGAAATAATAGAATGAACCATGAGCACATTGAGCTTGGGTATTTCTTTTTCCCTTTAGTGTGTATGTAGGGAGCCCAAGACAAGTAGTGACCTCAGTTTAACTTAAGAAATCAGTGGGAGATCATGACAAAACAGGGCACAGGAAGGCATGAATATGGCTCTCTAGAGAAATGTAAAAGACACTACTGCACCAATTCTGTGCCAGTTTTTGCAGCCGAAGCCTATTGAAATAAATATTCATAAACTGGAGGGATGGGGCGGGAGCATGCATTGTAATGAAGTCTGAAGCTGAAGTGCTGTGGTAGAGGCAGTAGGAAAAGAGGGCAATAAACTGGCTATGATCCTCAAATGAAAAAAAAAAAAAAAAGTCTGGAAACATTTTTAATGCCAAAACATGTGACATTTTTCATTCCTGTTTTTCTTTTGTCCTTAATTTTCCATTTAATCAAGTGATTCAAACTTTTCCTGTTTGTGCTACCAGTTGTGGAAACTGTTGCCTAAAGGCATTTTTATTTTGCTCCATTCCATCCTGACAAACTACTGCTTACACAACAGCCTGTATCTTCAGTAACACCAGTACAACTGCATCGCTACTTAAGTCCATATTTCTTGGCATCGACAAGGCTTGAGAGAACTTGCCGCAGTGCTGGGATGTGGCAGGAGGCAATTTATAAGGAATTAACTCTGACAGTCACTTTATAGAGCTGATTTTCAAAGATCTGGGCACTAAAGATGTGTTAATGAGGCTACTGAGGCTTCATAATTAATTATATTACCATCTCTTTGTTACTCTCTAGAACGCTAGTGCCTGGTTGACATTTCAATAGGAGTCTGGTAATATTCTTTGTTATTATTATCCAGGAGTACAGTTATACCTTAGCTCCCAGAGAGCAACGTTGCATGTAAATGCCTCTGTGAATTGCAAGAGTCTTTGGATCTCAGTAAAAGCCCTTGAAGGAGACCCCGCTGGATACTGAATGGATGTCAGTAAAATTTCTGTAGTCTGGAGTCTCTCTTCAGATATGGACTCTCCTCCCCTTTCATTTCTCCTTTCCCTTCCCTCCCCCCTTCCTTTCTCCTGTGCTGGTCCTTCTCACAAGGCTTAAGAACAGCAATATCCAGTATTTTCTGAATGTTTAGTTCCAAAAGCCTAAAGGAAGGAATACTGACCCGAACAAAACCGAGAACCAAGTAATCTGAAACTAGGGAATATTTTCACACGCTTGAATTTCCAGTGCAGTAAAACTAATGCTGCCAGAAGGAATCATAGAAGTGGTGAGTCAGATAATAGATGTACAACTGTGGTGGGAGGGAAATGGTCTCTATTTATTTCTTCTTCCTAACGAAGAGGTTTTACCCCCTCTTTATAAATGTAGATGAAATTATTTTCCAGTCCTACCACTGCAGAAGTGAACATGGAGTTGAAAGCTGTTTCCTTTGTATGCTTCTGAGAGTATTCTCGTATGCAAAAGGAGAAAGATGACCTTGCCACTAACGTGAAATTTTCCTCTGAAAACTTTTACATCACTTGTGATGACAGTTCTGCTATTTCCATATATTGGTACCTTCCACTTGCTTGTATTAATTTAAACGGAGCTAACAGAAATATGCTGTTTTTCACACAAGCAACAATTGCAACTTTGTTGACAGTTTGACAAACATTTCATTTAAGTAAACCAAACTTGGGCAACCTGTTCCTTACTTTCTTCTCATTCTTTCTGCCTTCAAGCAACCCTCTTTCTTCTAGCACTGTTACAGGTGCATGAACATCTCTGAGGTAAAAGTAGGTGGGTTTATGCGGATTACTTAAACTGAATCAACTGATTTCAATTAACATGGGGCCAGACAAAAATTGCACTAGCTGAATTTGGGGATAGTGTGAGAGGAGGCATGTATGTTGGGGAATGCATGGGGCAGGGACTTCTTTTTTTTTTTTTTTCCAAAAAGTCAAACTATGCCCTGAAAGACATTACATTCAATCACCTTTGGTTTTGTGTTCAAATAGCACCTTGCACAAGGCCATCTTAGTCTCAGAGCTCTTGACTCTCAGAGCTATTGTACTACCAACAATAAGCGTAGACTGACACAGTTTACCCAATTCCTCTTGCAGATCTTCATTGTTGGCAACATACACAGCATTTCAGGTAGTTGAATACTAGTTTTATTCCCGAGTGCTGCCTCTGGCTCTGAGGAGGTCACTAAGTTAACCTATCAATAAAAGAATTGCTTCCCAAAGAGCTTTTCATATTTAAACAGATTTTTAAGTGCTTTGACATTCTCAGGTGAAAGCAATAATATGTATAATATTATTGTAGCAAAAATCTGTATATGACAGATTCCTACATATTTTTTGTTTCACCTTTTCTGTCATTATACTCCCACACAAGACTCAAGACACTGCAAATACTTGAATATTTCCAACTTAAAATTAAAGAGTTCTTTAAAATGTCCTCACTCTTCACAGAGCAATGTTCTGTATGGTTAGTTTAATATTTCCCAGATAGAAACACAAGTTCCTTCTCCTGAGAACTCAGATATCAATAGTTTCTCTCCATGAATCTGGTTAAAGTCTTTCCTTGCCTCAACCCATGATGGAATGGCCTAATACAGTCCTGCAAAACTAGTAATTGCGTAACGCTACTGATGAGGTTAGAATATCCTTTTGTGTGAAGACATAAATAAAATCCAAATATCTGCCCTTGCAACACCCTGCAGGTGTTGCAGGTATTGCAGGGCCACATTTACAAATCCCATATCATGTTTTCAAACAGAAGTTTTTGTACATTTTTGTACATTTCAGATCCTGACTGGAACTGTAAACTCCTCTGGCAAAAGGAAATGGATGTGCACATCTGGAAGTGGTGGTAATGCATTTGTGGCAACAAGCTGATATTTAAAGATTTTTGCTTTTAAAAATTGCAACTCAGTAGTGCTCGGTTAATAACAGCATCTATGTATGTGTCTGATGCCACAGTCAATTAACTATTACAGATGCAGGGCTCCAACTGAGTCAAGAAATAGGACAACATCAATGTCTGAGATATAAAATCTGAATGAGAGCCAAGGAGAACGTGGGGAACCCCTCCAATGAAACTACTCTCTGGGAAGGGACTCTTAATTTCACAATATAGAGTGTAATTTAATAGTGAATTTTTCCAATAACCAAGTTCATGTTTAGTCTGGAAGACACAGATCAATTCCCTCCACTATTCCCAACTGTGCACCATTTTCAAAGCAGTGCAGATGGCTTATGTGAAAAATATGAATAAGATGCTCCTCAGTACCTTCATATCTTGAGAGCTTTTATCTCATGTTCAGAAGAGTCTTACATTTAATTGAATTTGAATTTAATTTAATTGTTTAATATTTTGATTGCCTCTGTCTCAAGCACTCGGGAACAATGAGAACAAGTATTACATGACCATCCAGCTCTCCATGGATTATAAGTGCTCTGCTAATTTTAAAATGCTGGTATAGGAAAAATAAAAATCAGACTAAGTTAATTGTCTAATGAGAGCTTAAAAATATAATCAAAGATAATCACTGGATTTATTAACAATACAATATTAGTCACTCCTTGTTGTTTGTGCTACTGAATCATCATGCTGCTTGAAGGACAGTTATTAACCCAGAAATATTTTCATCCAAGGGTTTAGACTGCAGCAACTGTGAGAACACGTGGAAGATTCTTCAGTCATTATCTAACCGTTCAGTCCCCATGTGAGTGCCTGACTGGGAAGGTCTGTGACTAGTGGAGATGAATAAACAGTTGGAGGGGAGGTATTTGCCTGTTTAATATATGTGCCAAACTGTCATTCTAGGGTCACGGAGACTCGGCAATTCCTGGGGGCTGTCAAACTGATTACACGCAGCAAACGAGCCGGAGCGTCTCTGCCTGCTGCTCGGAGCGAGCACTGATATGCCCAGCAGACTTTACTATCAAGTACGTCCTTATGCCTTCTCGAGATGTTTTGCAGCCTTCACCACGCTGGAGTACTAAGTAATTTAAAAGCTTTCGTATACTTTAAAAATGCCTTGTACTCCAGGGGAGATCTTTGTTCCTAGTTTATAGCCTGAACCAGCACATTTTTTTGTAGAGGACTAGGCACCCAGCATAGATGTATAATTTTTAAGTAGTTGCTTGCATTTCAGCAGCAGGTAAAATGATCTGTGCTTTACATTTTTCTATAATAATTTCTGTAAATGCTGTGAGTTCTTGGGGGTGGAAGGCTCTATAAAAACGTAATTTGCTATTAATAATATTGACTTGCATAACCTTTACAAACACTCATTTTACACTGCATAAATATTTAGAAGGAAATTTACTCTTTTCTTCACACATCATTACATTGTATTTGAGACTATTTAGCACACTTTTCTTCTTTCATTCCCCAAATTAGAGGTCTGTGTTTAAAACTCACAGCTGACTTGACATTCCAGAAACTAAGCATGATTACAAGTTATGTCTCTGTCTTGCAGCAGCATACCCAGTTAAGGAAAGAAATACTATGAGAGCTGAGCTTTTACATTAAGGAGCAAATCTGAGACCATCTTTACGAAAAGGCTTTTTTCCGTTCTTGAAAACATGTATAATATTGTGTTTTGAATCAATAACAGAGCAAGATGGTAGTCCCCTTGTCCTGGCAAAACTACAGTATGGTGATTATATTCCCTCTCAAACTTATCTGAAAAGCTTTTCTTTACTTTCTATCTTTAACTGAAAGATAAGACTGCTGTTTAACAGCAGTGATGTTCCACATATCAGCAATAAGTATTTTTTTGCATATACCCTATTCCAGAATCCTTCAGCTTGATTTTGTATATATTTAAGATATTACTGCTATACCCTATGTGAATTCCAGGGTCATTAATCATTACCTATTATTCCCTCCCAGCTCCAGATATTCATAAAAGAAAATCCAAACAAATTCTCCTTACTTGTCTGACAAAGTCACTGCCATCCTGACAGCTGCAAAGATCTAACTCCCCTACTTGTCAGCACTGGAGTACTCTTGCAGTGAGTCTGAAAAACACCAGACACAATTTATTTTTGCAGCTTTAATCACCCAACAGTTCGAACTGTACCACTGTAACGTGGAGGGAAAAGGGCTATTTGCGATGTAGGTGGAATAGGTATTTAGACAATGTAATTCAGGGGAAAAAAAAATAGCATCTTATATTTGATGAAATGAGAAAAAACTTTAAGAAGGTTAGAGAATGGGGAATATAATCTTCTCTAATTACATCAACACATCACAGATACCATAGGACTATAATTGTATAGTCTAGTCTCAATTCAAGGACTGAAACTGCTTTAGGTATTAGTTGCAGGTAATGAAAAATATTGGAAAACGGTGAAAGGAGGTGACTGAATATTTGCATCTATTAAACACCTAATGTTTATATATTTATAGTATTAGTATAATATTTTATATTAAAATATTATAATAGTATTGCCTATGAGGTGTCAGGTGTTGTTTCTGAAAAATTATCGTAGAGCAACAGAACTCATTTAACAGCAAGGACCTAAATGCCATTTTCTTTCTTTTTCTAAAAAGACTCCATGGACTTTCAAATACAAAAACAGAACGGATTTAGACTAAGCTCAGACTTGTGCTGCCACTTGCTTTTTCACAAATACTTGAGTCATGTTCCCCCTGAGCATATATGTTAACAATGCAGTAAGAACAAACAGTAAATCAATTCAGGTGCAAAAGCTGCTCTTTGCTCTCCTTTTCTTTCCTGGGACTCAAACTATTCTAACTCAGTGGCTTAGTTTTACTTCTTTACATCCCTATAAAGAAGTTATAAAAAGTATTGATCTGTTCTGAGAGGAGAGCACAGAAATTGTTGTCAAATTCTTTGAGCCCAGGAACATGTAAGCACCTTCTGTTTCGAGCCATTTAATGAAATGTCCCCAAAACTTAGACAGTTTTGACAGCTGAACTGTTTAAGTGAGGTCTCTTTCAAAAAGCCCAGAAAAAAAATGATTTCTAACAGGTCAGCTGGAGTAAAAGGAGATTGGGGATTTGGAGGTGACTGGAGAAAGAAACTGACAGTAACATAACTTTTTTGACAGAGAGAAAACTGAGAATCAGTTTGGATGAAAGTTTTATTAGGAAGCTGAGAACAGCACAAGTACTAAATGAAAGCAAGCAAGCAAAACAGGAGAGAAAGTAACACTGAAAGGACAGTTATTCTTTTTTAAAAAAGTTAAGCATAATCTGCTTTCTCTTACTGCATGGAAAGCATGGGTTTATATTTTCTTTCTCAAAATTAAATATATAATTAACTCTAATCAATGCATTATGCTTTCTCATATAATAGCTAGTTTTAGGGTAGGATATACAAATCCTTGTGTTGTTTTGAGCAGTTAAGGCTCAAGATTCCTTGATTTCAGACACATCAATGGAACATACTAGTCGCATACTGCAGGTATATGTAGTAATTTATAGAATAAACAAGGGATGCTAGTAGGGAGTAGGAGATGCTGCTTTGATCATGATATTCCTGCTTGGAATTGACTTTCAAACATAAGCCCCATATTTCAGGTATTTGTGGTCCTTTACAGACTGATCTAGAGTAAATTATAGGAGATAAAAGAGGAGGAAAAAAAGCACCAACCAGATTCAACTGCATAATAAAGAGGCTTCAGGAAAACCTGAAGCAAGAAAACGCACATGAACTTACATTGTTTTTTTTAACTGTAAAGTCATCCATATTAATCAAGCTTGGGAGATGCAGATAAAGCATAAGAGAAGTTTTTCAGTGTGATGGGTTTCAAGAAGGCCTTGAGACAGATGTTGATAATTTTGCACTTCCAACACTGGAGAGCTTTGGTGACTCTTTGCATCCAGCAGAGCTCACTGCAGAAATTACTGCTGTCAGTGAGAGCACGGAAGGAATGGATGGCAGCTCCTCTCCCCTGCTATTTGCATGGGGAAGCACAGTATGAATTATGGACACGCCACAGCATTTGTGGGTGGCAGTGGAAGCAAAGACCTAGCTGGTGGGAAGTGACAGCTGGGAATACAAAAGGGAAAGCAATTGGGATTTGGAAGTGAGCACCAATTGAGCTTTTAAAGGCAGAAACAACAGGTGGGAGTATGAATCAGAAAATGACTGAGTTGGCTGAGGAGGCAGGACCTTATTGAATAGAGAATTGGAAGGGCAACTGGGAGAGGAGGCAAGGAAACAGATGAAGAAACGGAATATAGTCTGCCTGGAAAGCAAACGACAAAAGGCAAGTTCCTACTTCATCAAAGCTGCACTTGTCTTTTAGCTTTATCATGATATTCATCTGGGAATGATATGCTGCATTTTTTCATGTAAGAGTAGCTCAGCTGTTAACTCCATTTTGCACTTAAAAAGTTAACTCTGACTCTGAAACTGCACTGAGCTCCTTCATGACAAGTGGACAGGAAAGAAGCAAAAAGGGTTATTTTAAGTCTGCTAGCTCGTGGCAGGTGTGCTGGCAGGCGGCTGGGCTCCGTGACCTTATGCAGCGGCGTTCCCGCACTAACCGAGTGGGCTGCCTGTGACTGACAGGGCCACCGTGCCCTTAAAAACGTAACGCCCGAAGCCATCACCTTGGGTCGGCTTCCAGCTCCGCAGCGCTGGCCTCGCCGCGATGAGAGGGGAGTTGCCGGAGGGGGGCAGCGCCCACCTCACGCATCCCGCCGGGGCGCTGCCTCCGCAGGGCTCC
>NW_010578496.1:106101-117173 GCF_000705375.1 Tinamus guttatus
GGCGGGAGCCGGGTCGCGGCGCCGTGCGGGGAACTTGGCGGGGGAGCCGGGAGCGCGCGGCGCGCCGGCCGCTTCGCGCTGCCGCTCATTCATCTCCCGAGCGCCGCGTAAACAGCCCCCCGCGAACCGAGCGCCCTGCCAGCCCTTGCCGAGGGGAAGCTCTGCTTAGGAAATAGCCGCCAAACGGTGATTTTAGGATATTTTTTAAAGTTAAAACCACGCTTTTGAGTCGGGTCTTCTGAGTTTTAGTGCAACCGGCGACAGATCACCTTCTATTTCTACTGACATTGCTGTCCTCGCTCAATTATTTGGTATTTGCACGTTCCGTCAAGTACGTTTGGCTTAGAAACTATGACTTTGAACTTTTTCATTTAATCATGATTAATCCCGTGTGGTACGCTTATAATTTAAGCCGACTTGTAAATCCGTATGGAGGGATGTGAGCTGAGAATTTTTGTGGCGTGCTTGATTAGAGTTTGATGTTAGCAAACTTTTCAGCACTTAAGTTATAGCTTGCCCTGGAAGCAGCTGAAGCCTTATAGGGCCTAGTAATCATCAGGCAATCTGTCAGAAACATCTGCACACTTCCAAAGTAGATCTCTGGGAGGTATATTATGGGAAAACTCTTCAGGTGATTGGTTTGACCCCAGAGTTAAGGGATTTTGATGCATTTTTGATTCTTTTTCAGAAAAAGAGCAACAGGAAGCAATTGAACACATTGATGAAGTACAGAATGAAATAGACAGGTAAACATTAAGCACTTTTAAAGTTTGTTTTTAGCATTTTTTTAAATTAAAAATTCTTATTAAAATAAATATTTCTTACTAGTAGATCTCACTTTTCAAGTTCCCCCAAGATGTACTTATGTTTGACCTGGTTAAATATAGAGGGTATTTGTGTGTGACTCTAAACTTCTGTAACACTCTCTGATTTCTAGTTTAACTCTGTGTAATTTAAAAAGTGAAACTTGATTTAAAATTATAAAGTCACTGTGACGGTTTAAATGAGAGATCTGCTTCTTCAGGTTAACACCTATGCTCTTTCACCAAAAAGTCTTAATCTTTGTGAACAGAACAGAGCATTCACTTTAAAAATATATATTTTTTAATATTTTTATTGTGCACTCCTGTGCTTATAAAGTAATATGTAGAAAATATCACTGGAGCACTAGTTCTGTATCTGAAAACTCTGGGTTCTATGTTTGATGGATCTTATTTCCATGCACAGTGTCCTAGAGCAAGTACTGCAAGTACTAGGGCTCTGACCATATGAAGCAGCTGAAATATCAGGGCTCTACCTTTTTAGAAAACCAGTTACATGTTACATTTTAAGGTTCTACTTGTGTGGGTTGGAAGCTTTCTTTGCTTGAGTCATGCTTACCTGACCAAAAGTTATAAAGAGCAGATGATAAGAGTTACACACTGTCATTCTACAGGTATTTTACAGAGAAAATGCTTAAGAGCTAAGGGTTGAATCCTTTATGTCATACTAGTATTAAGAATGCTTATTTAAAATAATTAGACTGCTTCTAGTAGTTTTTGGGGGGAGTTTTAGTAGTGTTTACTGGTTTGGGCCCCAGGTTTTTGTTTGACAGCCCTCATTTGTTGAGCATGGCTGCCTAGTTTAATAGTATCATCAGTAGTTAGCTGAAAACTGAATGTTTAGATTTTAGTGCTCTCTCCTGTGGCACTGCGACTAACGTATCTATCTCTATTGTAGACTGAATGAACAAGCCAGTGAGGAAATTTTGAAAGTAGAACAGAAATACAACAAACTCCGCCAACCATTCTTCCAGAAGAGGTCAGAATTGATCGCCAAAATCCCAAATTTCTGGGTAACAACATTTGTCAACCACCCACAAGGTATATTCTCAATAGGCTGTAGCCTTTTTTTTTTTTTCCCTCTCCCTGTAAATTTTATTTCAGTGTTTGCTTGCTTGTTGTGTTGAGCCTCTTAGCTCTGAGGGTGTTCAGAGTTGTCACTCAGCACACATTGACAGAGAAGGCTGCTTTATATGCAAACACTTCTTGTATTAGAGTTTGTTTTTGTAAGTCTTACACCTTTTGCATTTGTTAGAAGGAACATCTTGATCACTAGAATCTTATGGTAGTTACCTTCCTCCCCTATTTCAAGCAACAAGTTTCCTGCTTTTCTCCTTTAGCTAACTGTTTTAAATATAAATATATAAATATGTATATTTGGAGGGAGTTGGTTTGGTTGGGAGGTGAGCCACTTAGTCAGGACTAGTGATAACTGTTTGAGGAGGCAAAAACAAGACTGTAGATTGCTTGGATTGGGCAGACCTAGGTCTAAGGGTAGATGTATTCAGAAGCTTTTGCTGCCTTTTTAATGTTGTACTGCAGCAAGCAAACATAATCTTTTCATCTTAGCACGGTCACAGAAATTAGAGTGGTTTCTTGGTTACTGTTCTATCCCTTTTTTAGGGACAGGGCAAGTTGCATCTGGCAAGTATGTGTTTTTTCACATACATACATGTGCTTAGAGTTAATTTATAGTTCATCTGTGATGAAAATTTCATAACTTTGTTAATGCAAGATTACTCATTTTGGTTTAGTATCTGCACTGCTGGGAGAAGAAGATGAGGAGGCACTGCATTATTTGACCAGAGTTGAGGTGACAGAATTTGAAGATATCAAATCAGGTTACAGAATAGATTTTGTAAGTATATTAAGTATTCTTTCACTTGCAGGTTTTTTTTGCCTCTTTTTTGAACATAATTGCATATTAGGCCATAGTTTGCAATACAGTCTCTTTAGTTAATCCATGTAGTATTTGATTTAACTTAGTTTATGTTTACCTGGTTTCAACTCTTCGCTTTCAATTCTGCAGTATTTTGATGAGAATCCATACTTTGAAAATAAAGTTCTCTCCAAAGAGTTTCACCTGAATGAAAGTGGAGACCCATCTTCAAAATCAACTGAGATCAAATGGAAATCCGGGAAGGTATGTGTATGCCTTTGGAAGAGATAATAGCTGCTCTACGTAGTACAGCCATTTTCACCATTATGCTTGTTTAGGCAGTTGATGCAGACTACTTTGTTTTCCCTTCTACAACCTGTTCACCACATTTTTACATGCACCGTTTGTGCCTACCTTGTGGATTTGGAATATACTCTTTACATGGAGAGCTGTAGCTAATTCTCTTGTTCAGTCTAGCACCACCAGTGAAAGTAAAAGTGTGACCAGATGGAGAGATTAATGATTACATCAGCTTCTCTCTTTAGAGTGGATCTAGACAGTGGGTGGTGATGTTTCCTTAATACAATTGTTAAATAAGGAATTGTTAGGGTAGCAGGGCTGGGGGAGAGGTCAGGGTGTGGTGTCTGGATTTTTTTTTTTTTTTTTAATTATTCCCTCCTTCCAGACACCACATCTTGGGCCAAGTTGCAACCACAAGATAATGTGGGTATATCTCTTTTGAATGCTAGATAGTATTCAAATAAAATTAATTTTCTGTAGTTAAATTCCATAATAGTTGGGAGCACTTTCATGTCATCCTGAAGGTTTTGAAAGGATTGCTTAAAAGTAAAAACTGAGGGTTGCAGTTAAACTGCTGCTTGTTTTGTCACCCTCAGACCAAGAAGAAAAAAAATCATCTTTTTTCCTTGAGAACTAGAACTTTCCCAGAAGTTACAGTCCAGTACGACCTAACTGAATGATCTTTACAACATACTGCAAAATTCATGCAAATTCTGGTATTGTCCTTCATTAAACAATGTAAACTTAAAAGTGTTAAAATTGTATGGAAAAATCAAATATTAGAAGTTTTGAAATATTGTATGATCAAAGAAAGCATGGATTAAAATAGTAGCTAGTAATAAACTTCCCGGATTTGAGGGAACACACTGGTGAAAACATACCAAACTTCTGGGGTATGGTGGCAGGTGGTAGAGCTCACTATACTTGTGACCAGATGTTTTTGTGCTGTGTGGTGGTCTGTATTTCCTGCAAAAAAAATGCCTGAAAATTTCAAAAGGATAAAATCTTAGGATGAGTAGCATAGGAAGTTCTTCATCCCAGTGTTGAGCTAGATGAAGACTGAGCTTAGATGCCTGCATACTGAGTGCTTCTTCAAACGTATGTATATAATAGTTGAGTATTTAGACTTTGAGAAGTCGTAATATTAATTCATTTTTCACTTGTCACACTTACATTTTCATATGCAGAAGCATAAATAAAACTCGAGGTCCTATTGAGTTTTCAGTGTTTCAGTGGAGGCCGTTAAAGAAAGCGGATGTGTTTTTAATGTTGTTGGGACCTGTTCATGAGAAATGCAATTGGGTCATGCGGCTGTTTCATGTCTTTTGCTGGGAGTCCTTTGGGTCCCCAATGTTTCCTAAACGTTTTTCCCTGAAAAGGGAGTAAATGACTTCCTGTGGTTATTTAGCCAAGTACTTTTCTAAATGGTGCCTTTTGGAGGGAGAAAAAAAAATGCTATGTAGAGAGCATTTCTTAAGGGAATTTCTTCACTTTCTTTCCAGGATCTGACAAAGCGTTCAAGCCAGACACAGAACAAAGCCAGTAGAAAGAGGCAGCATGAAGAGCCAGAAAGTTTCTTTACCTGGTTCACTGACCACTCTGATGCGGGGGCTGATGAACTAGGAGAAGTCATCAAGGATGACATCTGGCCAAATCCATTACAGTACTACTTGGTAACTACAGCACCGAGCTGCTCATCCGTAGCCGTGATAGCACTGTGCGAGTAAAACTGAACTTGATCACTGTAGTTAATGTTGCATATGTGTCTTTAAGGTTCCTGATATGGATGACGAAGAAGGGGAGGGAGAGGAGGATGACGATGATGATGAAGAGGAAGAGGGATTGGAGGATATTGATGAAGAAGGCGATGAAGATGAGGGGGAGGAAGATGAAGATGATGATGAGGGAGAGGAAGGAGAGGTGAGCCTTGTCATCCCTCATTTCCATTTCTCTGGTCTATCAGAATAGAGCCCTCTTTTAAGAACAAGTAATTGTTTCAAAGATAAGGTAGTTCTTTTCATTCTGTACAACCACTTGTAAAGTTTTTCGGGAGGTGAAACAGAACTGTTATTACCTTAAATTCCAGTGTAGAGAGAAGAGTGTGTGTTTGCGTGAAAGTGCAAATCAGTAGTCTTCGTAAACTTAGAAGGAAAGTGCTCTAGGAGAATTGGAATATTAATGTCCGGTTTAACTTAATAAAGTTGTTGTTAACTGCTGAACATTCTAGCAAGACTTCTAATTAGCTTTTATTGATGTGTCTAGTTCTGTCATCCTCCCACCTATTAGTTTATTTTGGTTTATTGTCAGCTATATATGAAATCCGTCTCTGAGTTCAGGATTTAAAAATTTCCTTTAGTAGTAAGTTGGATTCCAGAGACAAGATGTTAGTAAAACAAAACTTAGAACATTTGTTCCTGGTAATTGGACATGATGCATCTAAATTTCAGTAGCAAAAATACTTTTATTGAGATAAGGGGGTATTCTACATGCTCTTTGAATGAAAAATATTGGGATATATTGTATTAGTAAGCGTGTTAGCATCTGAAAGATGAATTATTTTACAGAGTAATTTCAAAGTCCATTATTAACTGACTCCTATGTAGATACTCACAGAAAGTGTCGCTACTCTTTAGCGAAGAGGGAGAGAGATCAACTTTACAGCCTCCTATGAGGCTATAGCCTCTAGGGTAGCAAAACATTTCTGGTTATTGCCTCTGAAAGTCAGCATTATGCAAGTTCGGTGATCATATTTTTAATTGTTGCTTATCTTTCAACAGGAGGATGAAGGAGAAGATGACTAATAGAACACTGAGGGATTCCCCCCCCCCCCCCCCCCCCCTTTTTACCTTTTTAATTTTTCTCCAGTCCCTGGGAGCAAGTTGCTGTCTTTTTTTTCTTGTGCTCAGTCGCCTTGTTCTCTTGAGGTCTCTCTTTCTCTCCTCTACACCATGGTTCACAATTTATTTTGGGGGAAATACCTTGAGCAGAATACAATGGAGAAGAATACCAGTTTCTGTTTCAAGTTCCTTTTTATCCCTTTCTGTCGCAAAACAAAAACTGTTTATGGAATCAACACACCATGTTCTGTGGGAAAAAAGAAAACCTTCTGCTCCCTTCACTCTGCTGGAAGCTGAAGAGTGCTAGGCCCCTGTGTAGTAGTGCATAGAATCTAGCTTTTTTCCTTCTTTCTCTGTATATTGGGCTCAGAGATTACACTGTGTCTCTATGTGAATATGGACAGTTAGCATTTACCAACATGTATCTGTCTACTTTCTCTTGTTTAAAAAAAAGAAAAAATAAAAAAAAAGGGGTTATAGAAGGTCTGCGGGGGTGGGTTTCAGATGTTTGGGTGGGTTAAGTGGGCATTTTGACAACATGGCTTCTTCTCCTTTGGCATGTTTAATTGTGATGTTTAACAAACATCCTTGCAGTTTAAGATGACACTTTTAAAATAAAATCTTCTCCTAATGATGACTTTGAGCCCTGCCACTTGATGGAGAATCAGCAGAACCTGTAGGATCTTATTTGGAATTGACATTCTCTATTGTAATTTTGTTCTTGTTTATTTTTAAATTCTTTTTGGTTTATTTTTGGGTTTTTTTTTTGTTTCACTGGAAAGGAAAGAAATGCTGAGTTTTAAACGTTAAAGTGTACAAGTTGCTTTGTTACAATAAAACTAAATGTGTACACAAAGGGACTGATTGGTCTTCACTGAAAGAAAAGTTTTTAATAGCCTGTTTTGAACTTGCTTATAGTTTCTTGGCTTTTTCTGGCATTTGGTCAGGATTTGTGTGTTGTGAGGCAACCTTATGGCTCCATGAACTGATCATCAGTTAAATTAGTTTCTATTATTTCAGTACTTGGAGAGTGTTTCATTTGGTAGTTAATGCACATTCTGCTTCTCTTGAATTGCCCAGCTCTTTAAGGCAGGGCCGTGGTTGCATGTCTTGTGTGAAGGTAGATGTTTATACTTGGATTTTGCAACAAGAAAAATCACTTGCTTTGTTTTAGTAGCAATGTGCAGTGCTGTATCTCCAGTAAATGAACAAAAAAGTTGTGTAGGCTGAAATTGAAAAGAGTGAAGATTGGAGGTTCCCCAGTAATATTTTTGTTTTCTCTTGTTATAAGTCTTCTCCGTTGGAAATCTTAAAGTATAAGCTAATCCGTAGGCTCTTTTAAAAGAGCAAAATTCTTAGTGATGCCTATATTACTATAAGGAAGCCACTACTTTGCTGCTTTCTTTCCTTGGTATCAGCCTGTATACATGCCTTAGTTAAACTGGACTTATAAGGAGATGGCATTTGAATAAATGTTAAGTTCTAACTTAAAAAAAAAAGTTAAGTTAGAATTTGTTCATTCTAATATGCACAAAGTGCAATGAAACTTATTTTACCATGCTGTGCAATTGAAAATATTTAAATTGTTGTATCAGCTAATCTCAAATAGCTAGTTCTCTTTGGGTGTGTAGAGAAGACTGTCTTCTAGGAAGACTTGCTGTTATATTTTGTGTCCTCCTTCTTCCCAGAACTTGCTATAGTCAAACACAACCTTTTTGGGGGCACTTAAGAATGTACTTTGCAAAATAAGATTAATCTCTATTTGAAGCATGCCCAAGTAACGGGGGGAAGAAGTGTTCTGTACATGCCTGATCCAGGTTTGGATGCAATCCAGTTGTCAGAGACAACCCAATGTCTGTATATGATCAATGCAAAATGAGACAAGCATCTACTTCTTTTCTTTTTCTCCATCTCAGCAAAAGCTTCTGCTCTTGATCTTGCAGCATTCAAAGTAAAATGCTAAGCGGGAAGAGTTTCCTACTATCTACAGAGAAAGAATTAAAACTATGAAGTCTATTAAATTTAAATTCCTTTTCATTTAATTATTCTTTGATTTTTCTTGAAGTCCACTCTCTGTTGTGGTAGAGGGTAAATGCACTCTTTAGTTGCTGTCATGCATCACAAATGTCACTTATGTGACTATTACATCTATGTAATCCTAATTGATTGCAGTTCTTGAAGGAAAGAAGCTTTTCCTAGCCTTATTTTAATGCTTTAAGGAAAATACCATGCCACAGTTGTTACAGCCTTCTCCCTCATTAGCACAAACCTATGAAACTGTTTTGAAAGTAATCAAAGCTTCATGTTCTGTTATGAATACCACGGTCAAGAAATGAAAATACTAACCAAGTGCTACATTTTAGACTCTTAAGACATTTTTGAGGACTTTACAGGGATAAATCACTCTTGCTGGTGTACTGATAATACAGAAATTCCTGTGAATCTTCTACATTTACTCCTAGCAATAGCTAAAGAGTAAACTTTTAAACCATATTTGTTACGTGCAAACCTTATTTTCTGGCAATTGGAATGAGTAGTAATTGGCAAATTTCTCTGCAATGCTGAATTATTACAGTTGGTCATCATGTGCTCTGACTCTTGGCTTAATGTCTAATTTATCTGAATATATGTAATGAGTACTCACTACTGATATTAATTTTTATATGCATATAAAAGCATTTAAAGATAGAACTTGCGCTTTGGGTAAGAAAGGAGGGGAGGAGTCACTCGGATTAAACATCCATCCCCAATTTCCCAGCACGGCTTGAGCTCCTTGCATCCAGTAATCCTGTTGAATTAAACTTGACACACCTGGAAGTTGATTTCAATTTTCAGGATATAGAGAAGGAGGCAGTTTGATAAAGATTAAGCTATTGTGTTGGGGCTGTATGATTTAAGCTTCAAGCTATTTTTAAATCCGAAGTTTAATCACTATCAAATGGCATATTTTGCCTGTAATTTCTTGCCAAAGGCAAGCAAATATATCCATGGGTATGTAAATACAGTTAGAAAGGTTTTTTTGTTTGTTTTTTAAAGACTCTCTGTGTGCTTATTTGTAGTTGTTGACGGTTTTTGTCCTTGTGAACAAGCATTATCTGAGTTGATTTCTGTCACTTATGCCATTCATCCGAATTTGTAAGCTTCTGTTTGCTCTACTTTAAATCAGGTGCATAAAGGTAACACTTTGTTTATCCAATAGTAGTACTCCTGACTTTTGAAAGCATGCTTTTGTTTTCCAAAAGAGACAGAACTGAATGAAAAGAAACATATTTCTCTGATGTACGTTCAAGCTCTCTTCCTGGTTGAAGGAATTAAAATGCCTTTAACAGTTATTTGATGTTACTGTTTCTAAGATTTTTTTTCTTATTCCCAATAGAGTGAGTCAAGCCCTCTATATTCTGTATTCCTTTTTATGGGTGACCCCAACAGTGTTCACTTCTTACGAATTTCAGATGCCCACCATGGTGACGGTGAGAGGAGGTCACAAGTGATTTCTGGAACAAGCAGCTTCCTCTAGGAGCAGATTTGTGCTTAATCTCTTGCCCTCCCTTTCTTGGATTGAACTGGAACTTTCCAAGACTTTCCCTAGATCATCACCCTGTCCTCTGACCGAATGTATGCCAGCAGCAGCAGGAGTCATCTAAGACGTACCTCCCAGATGGGGCACAAAGGGGAGTCATTGGAGGCATCAAGGATTTTGGCAGCACCCGCCTGACGAGAGCTGCGGTGGTAGCGTTGTCTTCTCGGGAGGCTCTTTGGCTGTTTCCAGTTTGTTCCCTAGCAAAGAGTCCCTGATCTCCTGTTCCCTATGTGAGCGCTCAGCACTGCTGCCCCACTAGAGCTGCTGAGGCCAATATGCGGGTGGGCAAGTGCCTGCTCTGTCCAGCAGCTGGAGTGCAGGGCTGGTGAGTCCAAAGTGGCTTCTGAGTGGAATTTCCCTTTCCCGCCCTTGGCTGAGGAGGCAGCTCCACGAGGCAAGGGCATCCTTCAGCACTTGCCAGCCGGCTGGCAAAGCAGTAGGAGGAGGAAGAGCCAGGCGGCTGCTTGGCACTTCCCAGGGGTGACACTCCTTGTCTGTGGGACGGAGAGCCAACAGGGGGGAAATGCCGAACCCACGAGCCAGCTGCCTCTGTGGGAGCTGCAGAGCCTGTTACAGAGAGCAGCAGGTTCCAGAGGGATTTATAACAGTAAGGGCTTGTGCTGGGCTATATGGGCTGGGCTCCGAGGCATCTGGGATCTCCCACTTCGTACGTTCAAGGCACTTTATTAATGACGGCAGCATGTTTAAACATTTATAGAAACCCCACACCTTTTCAGCCAGATTAAGCTAGATTTTCTTCTGGTCATTTCTTTTTATTAATAAAACTTACTTGCAGAGCATTTACAAGCAGTTATGTTAGAGAAACCTGCTCTAAATAAATCAAAAGAAAACACTTGTGTTTCCAGGAATATTTTTCAAGGTGTACGTGTGAGAATAATATTAACTCAGGATTGCCTTCTGCCTTGGAAGTCTGTTTTTCTCTAGACCAGAAAAAGTCTGTCACTACAATAACAAGTGACATTATGTAATATTGCTGGGGAGGGATTTTAGAAGATATCTGCAAGCAACAAGTATTTTCTTCCCCCCTTTTAAACACTGAGCCTATGACACACAGCATATCAATGTTGTGTGACATTATGACATTACAGCAGCGGGTGATTATTTATTTATACTTTTTTACTCACGTTTAGGTGGCCCTGTTGTCAGCCTGTCGATGCTTTGGGGTTATTTTTAACTCGAATATGCAGTTGAAGCCCAATATCTTAATCCTGGCTCTGGAGGGGGAGCGTTGCAGAGGGAAAAGCTGCTCCATGCCCAGGACTGGCAGCAGGTATCGCCTCCTTTCCAGGGAAGCATCCTATTCAAGGAGAGTTAGAGGAAGTAACCGTCCCGTCTAGGAGCAGGGATTCAAAGTTACAGGTCAAGGGGCGGTATTTAAACTGAGAACAACCTAATTTTTCCCAACATGGAAAAACTGGGCCTGGGCTGGGGGTGTCCGCGGGCCTTCGACACCACCGCATCCCCTGGACGGTGGGAAACCAGCAGCCCCCGCGTTAGGAGCTCTCGCTCCGTCAGTCCCTCTGCTTTGGGCACGAACGCGCTAAAACCGAGGGCTCGGGCCCCTCTAAGGCTTCTCCCTCTCCCTGCAGCTCCGCGCGCGGGGGGCGGCACCGCCGTCTCCTCAGCGCCTCCTG
>NW_010578496.1:126075-150268 GCF_000705375.1 Tinamus guttatus
TGCAGCTTGGGGTCGCCTGATGATGAGTTTCCTCCCTCCGTGTAGTTCCTTGAGCAGCCTGAGCCCCTCATTTCACAATCCTGTTCATACAGACTTCTCTCCAGTTCCTCTGCAAAGTCATATTGATTCAGTGTCAAAACTGACTAGGTAAGTCCTCTTTCAATTATTGCTAGATGACAATCTGGAATGGGCATGGAATAGATGTTAAAATACAGTTGCAACTTTGGATGTGAAGATTTTGATGCAAGAATTTTATTTGTGAAGCTGCTTCTTAATTAGAGAATCACTTATTTCTAAGTACTTACCTGGCATTAATTTCATAGCACTGGAGGTCTAGTGTTTGAACCTAAGTCTATCCATCAACAGTTTAATCATCAACAGCTTAATGGCTTGTTTTCACTGATTTTGAAGAGCATATTTATTTTTGATACTTTATAGACTTGTGGTGTGAGTCAAGGAGTTCTGCTGTTCAGTGTGTTAAAATGAACTAAACTTCGTTATATTGCTTCCAGCAATGTATTTGTAGTGTGTACAATGTGCTCCAAGGCAATCTCCTTAAATTTTGTCTTATAAATGCAGTGACTTTCCTGTGGCTAAGCTTACATTTGATGATGAAGCTCCACGCAAACCTCCACGCCTTTTTATGATGGCCAACTCTAAAGAGTCAGCATCATCTCCTGCAGACTCTCCGGTAACCACATGGATCAATAGGGATTTTTTTTTTTCTTTCAAAGCTCAGTAGTTCTTACTTTTATTACAAAATTTTAGAGAAATACTGGAGACTTATTTCTGGAGATTGAGTCCAATGAGCTATTTTGACACAGTGTCTGCAGAAAAGAACTGCATCCACATATATCCATACATATCAATGTATGTGGGTGTATGTGTGTGTATATTTATATATAAATAAAAGCTACTATTATAAGTTGCCTTTCCTGGAGAAGCAAAATAGATGTGAGAATACTATTACTATTCACTGGTGTATGGGGATACTCTTATCTGGCCATAGATTATATTTTTTTCATGCTGCTGCTCTCCCAGCAGAGATGATGACTGATTGCAGCATTGCAAGGGCTGTTGTCGTGCTGGATGGGGACATGGGAAGAAGTTAGAATTTGGGTTTTCATGTCCGATTTGGCATTTCCAGAGAATGACATACAGTAACTTTTGGTTCCTAGTGCCTGAAGAGGCTGCATGTTGAGGAGAAGTACTGCAACTCCACTCTTGAAGGATTTCCAACCCAGGCACCCCTAAGGTAATGATGGACAGCAGAGACTCTCTTGGGATGCATGTGAGAGGCATTGGGCTGAAATGTTAGTGTGTGCAGTCTAAAATTGTCCAAAAGATATACTTTGGATTCTCAGCAGCAGACTCTTAGTACCAAGTGTAGGCAGTACCAGGAGAAGTCACCACTGTACTTCCCTTGTCCAAACATCTGCTGAGCCTTACCTGCTTATTGACCCCAATACTTATTCTTTAAATAGACTATACAGTACAATGTAATAGGTGTGGTTTTTTTTTTTAATAGAAGATAAAATCACTTGACTGTCTTCACATAGATCCTCATGCTTAAGTGTTGGAAATTTTCTGGTGTAGCATATTTGGGCATGTCTGAATTTACAGTAGAATATTTCCAAAATACCTTTGATGCTGCTTACACTATTCTTTCTCTATTGGTATGCAAAATGCATTCTCTTTCACTATGTATATGCAGAGGCATAAAACAGTAAGTTGTTTATAGCCTATGTCAGTTATTTGTAACATTTAAACGATGGGGATACGCAGCGCGAAGGTTTTTTTTTTTTTTTTTAAAAAAAAAGAACAAATACTTTCACATAGTTTAAATACTTCATAGGTGGGATCATAGAATTACACCCATAAGGTCATCATCACTTTTGAGGGCTTCCATCTCCAAAACCTTGGAGGGAAGATGCAGTCAGGCATGTATCTACCCTCCCTCTGGGTAGGGAGGGAGCATGTGCAGAGCCCTTCATTTCATTTGTCAGGGGAGAATGGAGCGTCTGCTCCTGTGTAAAGATGATCCTGGACTAAAGCTTTTA
The DNA here is from genome assembly GCF_000705375.1 of Tinamus guttatus. Next base: position 128,136 of record NW_010578496.1, read on the forward strand.
GTTGCTTTTTGTATTATTCTTTTCAAGCAATTCTGCAGCCTGAGTTTCCCTGGAAACACCTTGTGACTGATAAAACATTTTATAGCATCTTTTTATTCAGCTGCATATATATATATATATATCAATATATCAATTGATATCTCTCTCTCTCTCTCTATATATATATATAATATATATCAATATATATATCAATCAGCAACCTTATGTCTGTTTTTTTTTCTGCCATTTTGTTTCCAATTCCTCTTTGAGAGCTTCTTGTCTCAATATGCCTGTGTCCTACCAGCACTCGATATGTGCACACTCCTGTCTGATTATCACAATTCCTGTTGAGCCTGCTGAAGGAAGTGTAGGCAAAATTTAATATTACTACCCCAAGGGTAGGAAGCAGCAGGAAGTGAGCATTGGAGAGGCAGAATTGTTGCTCCTGTTGCCAGTAGGGATGGGAGGCAGAGACTGCTACTGCTGGGAGCAGTTTCCTCAACCTAAAGCGCCCTGCTCCCTTCCTCAGTGGCAGAGCACTTCCTTGAGTAGCAGCAAGTCTTAACTTTCCAGCATTTCAGCCTAGAAGAGTGGCTGAGGCAGCTCTTTGCTTTGCACATTTGTCATACAGAGCTTCTGCCCTCACAAATACACACTTCTTTGGTTCCTGCTTCTACATCATTTGGATATTGGCTCAGATTTTAATTTTTTATTTTTTTTTTCTCCTGCAGGAAAAGAGCAGTTCAGGTTGAGGATTTTCACTGTATTGCCATGTTGGGACGCGGACACTTTGGGAAGGTAGGACAGAAATGCAGCCTTGGTGGAGGAGAGTGGTAGGACTGTGGGTGTGAAGGTGGGTTTCTGCCTCCAAGTCTGAATAGAAACATAGTACCAAAAGGTTTGTTGCAATGCAGATACAGAGAACAATAGTACAGCATTTCTGTTATCTTTCAGGTGCTGCTGGCCCAATACAAAGCAACTGGGAAGCTGTATGCTATCAAAGCCTTGAAGAAAAAAGATATTATTAACAGAGATGAAATTGATAGGTGAGCTTTATTTAGAGGTGGTACTATTGCCAGACACTGCACTATTGCACCTGAGTCAACTGTTGGTAGGAATGACACCTGCTAGTCTTGGTACGATTAAGGTTATGAGCGCCCTTAAAACTAAAATCAGAAGTAGCATCATGCTTATAACAGTGCTGCTGCCTAGCTTCTGGTGGAATTATATTCACCTGAAGAACAGGCTAAAATCCAGGGATGGAAGCATATAAGATAAATATTTGTAGAAGGCCACGTAATTATTATTGTTGTTATATCTGCAGCATAAGGTGTAAAGATTTCCTTCGTCGTTCTGTCTTTCTCAAATCAGAACTTTCTGCCAAGGCTTAACAGTCATTTTCATTCTTTGTATCCTGGCAGCTTGAACTGCGAGAAGCGAATCTTCGAAGTCGTCAATTCTTCTGATCATCCGTTCCTTGTGAATATGTTTGCCTGTTTTCAGACACCTCATCATGCTTGTTTTGTGATGGAATATACCCCAGGTGGTGATCTTATGATGCGCATACATGAAGATATCTTTCCAGAGCACATGGCTCGGTGAGTCAGACTTCATCTACTGTTACAGGCACTGTAATTTTTTAAACTTGATTCACATGTATCTTTCCTTGTAACTATTACTTTTTTCTTTTAGGTTTTATACGGCCTGCGTAGTCTTGGGACTCCAGTTCTTGCATGGGAAGAAAATTGTTTATAGGTAATGCAGCAAAGAATCAAGTACAGGACATTTCAGCAACCCGAAAGTTTATTTTTCCTGCAGCTACATATTTGGATCTCACTGTCTTTCTAGAGTTTCTGATCCTTCTGTCTGTTTACCTTCCCCATCTCCTGTTGCTATCAGTGCATGTTCATCATTTGTGTATTCATTACCTATGGTAAAGAAAGTCATCTAGATTTTCATCTGACGTGTTGCAGGTGATTCATCTTCTGTGATAAGTCAGTACATTCTGGGGACAACCGTAAGCCATTGCTTTCTTTTGGATTGAGACAGTTGAGTAATTTTCCTGTTACTGTGAGATGCCCTTTTAGCAGATGAGTAAGTCCCATGTAGCTCTAAGTTGCTTTATGAGCCTTTCATTAGGAGGCAGATGCTAGTAAAATAGCTTTTTAGGTGGAATCTTTCAAATACTATTTAATTAACTTACGTCTCTCTACTAACATCTGCCTTTTTCGCAGGAAGCACAAACTAGTTGGATGGCCATCTCCAGACTTGATCTCCTGTTTTATTTCCCTTTCTTTGCCCATAGGGATTTGAAATTAGATAATCTACTCCTGGATGCTGATGGCTTTGTGAAAATTGCAGATTTTGGACTGTGTAAGGAAGGTGAGTCATTCTGGTGAATCCCAAGTTGAACTGTCAGGATGACATTTAGGATCTGCAGTCTTCTAGTAGTGCATTATCAAGTACAAATATGGAGGTGGCCCTCTTTAAGTGTTGTGTTTATCTAAAGGAATCTTATCTGTCTGGTCATAATGAACTGCGAAAGAATATTTTTGTCTCTGCTCTTCGGGCAACTTACCAAGGAGTTTACAATATACATTTTTTTCCAGAAGGAGCCAGGATGTAGAGTAATACAAGATGTGTTTGTGAGTGAGCAGTGGAGTCTTCAGGAAGCTTCACTGTTTGTTTGTTTTGAAGTGCCTGTATATTTCTTACTTTAGGTTCAGAGGTGTTATTGTTGGGACTCCATTGGGAGTCTAAATGACATTTACCAGAATAGATAAAGAGCTCTTGCACAGCTAAGGGCTAAGCATTAGTTTATCAATGTGGCTTTCAAAGGATAGGACTGCGTGTTTCTGCTGGATTTTACCACACTTCCCCCCCAACAGGAATGGGTTTTGGAGACCATACAAACACCTTCTGTGGCACTCCGGAATTCTTGGCTCCAGAAGTCCTGACAGACGTCTCGTACACCCGTGCAGTAGACTGGTGGGGATTGGGTGTACTCATTTATGAGATGCTTGTTGGTGAGGTAAGACCACCTTTCTTTAATGGAGCTTCACCAAGCAATCTTGGGGTTGTACCTGATCATGTGAGGTAAAAATTTGGTGGAAGTGGCCAACAGCTATTCAGCGTTTAAAATAACTTCAGGCATAGTTGGGAGCTCCTCATGCATTCAAACTATGAGTCTTCTACTCCTCTATATGATTTTTTTGAAAACAGCTCTAGCAGTCTGATATTCCCAGTCTTACCCTTGGCCTTTTTGTTTTAACTTTTAGTGTTTTACCACATTTTCTCTCGCTTATATTTTCTGCCACTTGTTAATCCCTACAACTCTGCCTATTCTCATCTCTTATTTTGTAGTAAGAAAGAGGTGCTATGTGGGTTAAGTAACAAAAATCTCACAATTGCAGTCACCATTCCCTGGAGATGATGAGGAAGAAGTCTTTGACAGTATTGTCAATGATGAAGTCCGGTACCCGCGTTTCCTTTCGTCTGAGGCACTTTCTATAATCCGCAAGGTAACAGCTGGGAGTTCCTCTGGATCCTGAGAAATTTACATTTATCGTTAAGCAGATCCAGAAGGACGTTGTTCAGGCGAGACAGCATCTGTGTGTGTAATCTGGAGCTGCCTACACAGTCTAGGGAAACATTTAAAATTTACATGTGTAGTTATTTTTCCCATTTTTCTTTCTACATAAATGCTACTCTCCTGGCTCAGGATGACTAAGCAGACTTCTGACTGAGGGCTGTTGCTGCTAATTCTGAAATGGTGAAGCATTGATTCAAGAGCAGGAGTAATCTGATGGAGATGGCTTGATCGTTTTTTAAATGTGATCCATTCATCATGTGTGCATGATAAAGATGAGATGCTACATGCAGTTTATAGCTGTCTTACTGATAAGACATTTTTTTAATGAAATTTTGTCATTTGTGAACAATAACAATTTTGATTGCAAACTGTATATAAAGAGCTATGTCTGAACTACTACAAGCAGTTGAAAACCTTGCCAAAAATGGAGTATTACTTCTGCCCATCCTTGTTCTGGGTGTTGAATTTTGAACTGTTTTTTTTCTACAGCTGCTTCGGAAATGTCCAGAGCGTAGACTGGGAGCAGGGGAAAGAGATGCAGAAGAAATTAAAATCCAGGCTTTTTTTAAGGTAGGAGCTCCCTTTATCCTTCCCCTTCATCTCTTGTGTTTTGAGCTGAGTGATTTGCTTTATATTGATATTGAGGCAAATTTCCATTAGTTATCAGTGACATCTTAATGGTAGTTTCTGTTGCACTTTGTTGCTCTAGTCAGCAGTAAGTGTTTCAAGTCATGTTGGAAATGACATCTGCCAAGTGGGTTTCCTGGGATCTGTAAGCTCCCAGGAGCTTTATTACTTCCGACTGTGCTACTTCTGTGTGTAAATACACCTACCCTCTGTGCCATCAGCAAATACCCCGTTTTAGGTCAATCTGCAGCAGTCAAAGATCCAGTCTAATGATGACAGTGATTGCCAGTATTTGACACCTGCATTTGCTGAATATACATGAATCATAAGAGAAATTGAAGTTAAAGAAGCACATGCTTGGGTTCGAGGGTGCATGGCTGTCTGGGCAAAGATGTTACTAGAAATTATTAACCTCAAAGTACCTGCCTGGCTTTGCAGTGGAGTAAATGAAGAACTCTAATGTTGGTACCAATTGCTGCTAAGTCTGCTGATATGCCTGGCTTTATTTTAGTCGTCTTCCTTCTGAATATAGTTTGAGCTGTAGCATCTTCTGATGCGTGACCTTGGGCCATGTAGAAATATATCACCTGGCCTGCACCATGTTTGGTGTTATGGTTTTTTATTTTTTTTCTTAGTAGGAATTAGGCTTGTTATCCTATCTGGGAGACAGCCTGCAATAGTTCCTCTTACTTTCTATCTTACATTGACACTAAAATTATGAAATCTGGCCTGTTCACTTTGTTCTTTACAGGAAATTGATTGGGATGCCTTGCTTGCCAGGAAACTGAAGCCCCCTTTTGTGCCCACCTTAAAAGCTCCGACTGATATTAGCAACTTTGATGAAGAGTTTACATCGCAAAAGCCCATTCTGACTCCTCCAGAGGAGGTTGCTGTCCTAACCCGTAAGGAACAGGCTCTCTTCAAGGATTTTGACTTTGTCTCTGCACATCTTTTAGATGTTTGACTGCTGTGCTGAAAGAAATATGAACAAGTCATCATCTTGACATGGGCAATGAAAAAATCAAAAGGATTCACAGAACTAGTAGTACTGATGACTCTGGGAAGACAGTGTCTTACAAGCTGAGTTGCTCTCCTGTCTCTTTTCAGTCTCAGCTTTTGGATGGATACTGGATGTGAATTACCTTTAGTAGTAGTCAGTTTTTGACTGGGTATGTCATTTGCTGCCATTAAATAGAGATGGAAAATGGGAATTTAAACTGGACTTAATGAAACCAAATCTTCCCAGGTTACTCTTTGCAAAGAGCCTCAGTAAGTGGCATAGCTCTCTTAAGCTGTGTAATAGCAGGGGGAATGAACATCCTGCCTGTTTTCTAGAAGAGATATGCAATGTTCTCTTTCTGTAATGTTTTTTTTGTTGTTGTGTTTTTTTGTTTGTTTTTGCACATTCCTATTCATAGGTATAATATGCAAGGAAAAGAATGGATTTTAATACAACCAAGATAATGAAGTTTCAGTTTGATAATGATCCAAATGAACTATCTTAAGGAGAAAGACTACTTCTTACTTGATGATGCTAAATCTTAGCTATTGTTTTTAAATATAAAACCCCCACAGCTTTGCACATGGTATTCTTGAAAATAAAGATATTCTTCCTTATAATGAAGTTGCAGTTTCTCATCTCCTTTAGTGTTAAGTTAAAGGAATGTGTTTCAGATCAGGGCTAACCATGTTCTGCTCTATAGAAAAGGGTTTTATTTCTCTATGTAAATGTCACAGTAGTATTTTATTTCCTCCTTCCTTCTCATTTCTGTTGTATATATTGCATCAGGTAATCACCTATCACATTCAAATGACTGCAAGTAAATTTTCTCTGACATTTTTATCTATGCATGTATCTCCTATTATTTGAATATTAATATAATAACTATTTTAGTATTGGAAAAATTGGTTCCATTTGCCTGGTACCCTATCATGTGTACTTAACACTTGATAAGATGCATTTTTCTTATTCATTAGAGTAGCATGTAGGGGGAAAAAAAAAGATAAGAGAATCTAGAAAGGAAATAGCCTACTGAAAAGAACTAGTTAAACACAGCTATTACTCTTTGCTTTATCTTCAGCAGAGATAGACAGAAGCTGAACTTACCACAACTGTGTTATTCCTGGAGATAAGGCTAGAGTGCAGCCAGTGAGTAGCCCCCATTAAATCAAGTCTGGTCTAAGCGCTTCAGGATTCAGAGAGGTAAGAGTATATGTTAGCATGTAACAGAAATAATTCACTTAGAACCTAGTTCTCCTATTGTCAGAGCCAAGTGTAATTGCTTCTGAAAATTTCAGAGTATGCTTTCAACCTCCCGTTTCTGCCTTGTAACATAATGGCCCATTTCAGGCAGGACAGATCTTCCTCATCTTTGTTTAAATAGTAATGCTTGGTTTGTTTTTGGTCCATACAGTGCTATTTTGTGGCTTTTTTTAAGGTCAGAACTGCTGGAAAGTAAGCAAGCAGTACAGTGAATTGTTAGCGCAAGAGAAGCTAGAACTTGGGCTTTAAAGGAAGAGGCATAAAGAATCACAAAAGGAGTATTTAATCTCTTTAATAGTTTACAGTAGAGTAAAAAGACTGCAATTTACCATCCATCTGCGTTAAAAAAAGAATTGCCAAACAGAGCAGTAGTGTGTTTTCAATATTATTTGGCTGATAACTGAAGAACCAGAAAGAGCTAAGTGGCAGATGAGCCTTACTTTGGTAGTGCCATAGTGATATGAATAAATTACACAATCCATTAGGGATCGTACATCATTACTATGAAGACAGTTCTTAATATTTTGGTAGCCCTCTGATAGAGCTTCTGCCCTGAGCAAGCCCGACTGGATACAGATTGCAAACTCTTTCTGGAACTGGCTGAAAAAGGGATCCTTCAGCTGTTTAAACTGCTTTGGGATTACAGTTACATATCAATGACTGTACTTTCCTTTCCTGAGTGCTCATAAACCCTGAGTGCACCCTATCAGCTTGCCAGTTGTGCTCCTGAATTGGTGCTAACTCCTGAGTTAAGGAAATTAAGGCACAAAATAACTTTAGGCCTTTTTTTAAGTGGAGGGGGGAGAAGTTGAGACTAAAATTTGCACCCTGGGCCTTTCCACTTCTAAAGCTGCTACTTCAGAAGTACTTATTGCAACATTCCCTGTAATCCTTCATGGAAACCTGAAGTATGACCTATTACAATGGAAAATAAGTCATCCTGCTGCTATCCTGAAAAGCTCTTGGCACCTCCTAATGCCACAGAAATAAACAGGATGTAGAATCTTTTCTCTTATATTGAAACTTTATATGCTTTCTGTTAAAATTTTATGAAGATGTTGAGGTAGCAGTATTGGACTAGCGTTACTTGAGCCAGGCAAGAAGAAACCACCTTTACTATTAGTTGTTTGTTTGTTTTTCCTGTGGTGTATATAATAAATTAAGTAAAGGCTTTTTCCCCTAGAAGCTATGGTGAAGGCTGCGGCTTGAAGCTGTCCACAGAAATAATGTAGGCAAGTACTGCTTTTGTGTCTAGTAAAGTAAATGGCATCATTCTTGGCCAAATGCATTCAAAACGGTCTCTGGACTGTGTACAGTTTTGTTAAGTTGATGCTGCTGTTAGGAAGTGAGTCAGGGCATCACAGAGTATTAGGCTAATTATCCCAGCTGAACTTTGTGCCTTACACACGTTTCTCATGCAGTTAACACAAACCCCAAACCTTTGTGACAAGCATGAGCTTTTAAGCATGTAGTTGAAATGAAATTTGCTTTTGACTATCTGTACATTTAACTCAAAACTTTCTATTGTTTGTCCAGCACTAGTGAGAAGGCACAGTGGTTCTCAGTGAGAATGATGTTGAAGAAAGGCCACATTATATTAAATGATATTGATTCTGGCTTGCTTGTCTGTAAGAAGACCTGCTGTTTCCTAGCAGCAATAAGAAATGAAACCTTTAGGGAACAGAAGTGTACATAGCTTTTTCCCACAATTCTTGTATTTCTTCTCAAGAGATCTGGATGCAATTAACAAAAGTAGTAAGTTTAACCAAATATTTCCATTCAGTCAAAAAAATCTGGCCTTCCCAGACCAGTATTTTCCCTTTATCAGTGCCACTCATATAAAGAATAATCCTGACTATTCTTCTAGAAATGTAACTTGTTTTTATGGATGAGAAGGCTCTGGAATAAGTTGCACAGTTTGTTATGTACTGAAATTTTATGCAATGAAATGGCATCATTTGTTTTAGTAAAACTTAATCCAGCAACCTGCAGGTGTTTTGGCACTTCCATTAAGTCAGTTCTACTGTGACTAGACAGGTTCACTGTCCCTGTGAAAGTAGATTTTCTCCCATGTAGTGAGGTGGCATGAACAGAAGAATCTCCAGAGGTTGAGGATTACCCCTTGGTCAAAGGGATTCTCTGACTCGGAATGTTTCAGGTAGGAGATGCGATGATGTGACATGAATTCCCAGGTTGTGGTGTTGCATGAGACCAGATAGAGGTGTGAAATAAGCAGCAACAGGTCAACAATGGTGAATACAACTATCAGGAGGAAGGAGATGAGGAGGAAAATGTTGTGCTGCAGCCAGTCCCAGGACTGTTCAAAGTGGAGTCCTGACCTTTCAATTCAAACAGAAACGTGCTCAAGGTTAAAGATGTAAAACTAAATTATATAAGCCAACAAACTTGATGGCACACAAGTTTGACTCGCAAATAACAAATCACTGGTATATTGCAGAGATATTAATATGCTATAAACTCTTAAAATCTAAGAGGCTTAAAAGATGCTGGTTCTCCTAAATGAGATACAGTAGTCCTTAGTTAATTCTGGTCCTGAACAGGTGTACAACTTAACCCCCGCTGGATTTTCCAGTACGTCAGTTTGAGAAGGAAGGTTGTGTTACAGTAAGTGAAACAAAATTCATTAGGTTAATAATTCTTCTAAATTTAGGCTTAAGCAAATATCATTTGGATTTTATTATCAGATTCTACTTCAGTAATTATGTATCATCTACCTCTTTAATGAGAAGGGGCTCTGTAAAATTATTCCTCAGCTTAGAGGTCTCAGAAGAGCTGAGGATGCAAATGAAGGTGAAGATGAAAAGCTAATCAAAGGGCTGCTCTGTTCTGCACAAAACCTTTGTAGGGCTGTAGAAGAATCAAAGAAAAAAAAAAAAAAAGCGCAGAATTGCCGCCTTCAGGACTTACCAAGCAATGTACCAAGCCCACAGCAGAACTACAAGCTGCACGCTCAAGTAGACTACGAAGAGAGGGTGATTCTTCTCTCCTACACAATTCTCAATCCAGGGACAGTGATGGTCATAACGGCGAACACAGTGTTGGCACAGCTGGCAGTGCTTGGCTCGCATTGGTTGCTGCAGAAGAGACAAAACAGGAGCCCTAGTTCACTCCTGTTCACTCCCATTTTGTAGAAAAGGGCATTGTGCAAAGTTGTCCTCCACAGCAAGGCAGGCCCAAAAGCATTCCCTGTTGCAATTAAGGTACAACATAGTCACATTGCTAAGACAAGTAAACGGGATCATATTCCCATGGAATAGATCCAAAAGGGGCAAGATTTGAATTAAATGACTTTTCCACACCCATCTTTATTATCTCCCTCTACGGGAAGCCCAGTGTGCAAACAGCTGAACAGTTTATTCGACTAGGCTGCAGCTCTTCAGGAAAACATGAGCAGAGAGGTGGAGAACTCTCACTGAAAAACTAGTGTGCAGGATGTGGGATAGGATGTCTTTAGGGGACTGCAAAGAGGGGGGAAGTGTCTCCTCCTGCACAAGCACAAGGCATTTAGGGAGGAAAGCAGTTCAAGTACCAGGACAAAGATGAAGAAAGATACAGCTGAGGAAAGTAATGTGGATATGCCTCCTGTGATTCATTCCCTGAAGCTAGCTTATCTTCTTGCAGCAAGCTGATTTATTTGAGCAGATACTCTTCAGGAATTCATGGAAGCTAAGATAATACTGGATTTTATTAAAATGATAAGAAGCACTTTGCCTAAAGCCTAGAAATGCCTGTTTTCAATCTCCTTGAAAAACTAGTTTAACTGCTCTGATCTTTTCTCTTCATGCTATGTTTTACAATTCAGGTTTATGTTTTAATGTTTTGTTGTTTCTAGACTTCCAAACAAGCTTACAGCTGCTATGTGGTGCTATATGTTGTGCTAAGCTGCCTTCCTGACTATCAAATAACTTCAAGATAAGCTTTTATCTTTGTCAGTACAGTAAGCTGCAACTGGCATGGCAGTAAGAATGTAAAATATACTTTTCCCATGGTGGACTAAAGTAGATTCCTGTTTCTATAAGCTAGCAGGGACTTTTTTAAACCTTGGAACAGGTTAAAATTTCCATCATTACATCTTTAGTTACACAGTCCATCTCAATTACTTTTCTGTTTAGGATTGTTCCCAAAATAAATTTGCTAGTTGTGTTTGTTTTTGCTATGAGTTTTTCAGTAAGACAGTGATGCTGTGACAGAATTAATCAGATCTGTCATGCTTCCAAGCCACAGAACAGTGAGGAGCAATGGCTAAGCAAGAAAACACAGGCAACAAGAATTGTACCAATTGTTCAGAGGAAAACAGAAGTTTTCGATTAGCCCTTCCATTCCCTTCTAGTCTTATGAATACCAACCTTCACCATGCAGTAGCCACAACGTCGCATCTTAATATTGCCTGGAACTGGAACCGGGGATGTCACCATGCTCTGTTCTTCAATCTTTCCTGCCTACCAAAAAAGATAGAGGGAGTGACTAAGGATACTTCATGTGCTGCTGTCTGAAGTAACAGCAGCTATTAGCCCCTTCGGCATGACTGAGCTGTCTGGCTCCTTTTACTTCTTGAGTATACAGTGCTTGTTATCTCTACCACGAAGAATAATTCCTGGAGAAGTATAGAAGCTGCTAGGTAAGTACCTTGCCATGAAAAATAATTAAGGTGTATCCAGAGATAACAGGTTGCTTCTGCAACCATTCAAATGAATATTTGTGTTCAAGCAGAAATAACTGTTGATAAGACACCACCTGGACTCGCAAACTACATTTTGGGATGTAAATAAGCAAGTTCAGCCTCTGCTTCTAAAGATCATTATTGTGTCCTTTCAGTAAAAGCGGTGCTACTTATTCATAATCCAGATGCTTAAATTGATGGTAGAAGATTAAAAATGGAAATGCACCATTGCTTTTGTCCTATACAATCAGTAAGGCAGCAAACCTGCTGAGGGTACCTCTCGGGTACTGTAACTTGGCGTCTCTGTTTACCTTGCTTGTTTGCGTGTCCGTCCTCTGAGAGGGCAACATATCTATAAGCAGGTCAATAAGCAGAGCTGCCACGAGTACCTCCTTCCCAGCTTGCTCTTTGAGTCAGTTCTCTTTGTACTTGTTGGCAGCAGTTAGCAACACAGTGAGGCTCATACGACTTCCACGAGGCAGGAGAGGACCTGCACTGGGGTGACACAGCGCCCTTGCAACGCCAGCATGCTCCTTAGGATGCACTTAAAGTCCAGGGGATACCATTTGTGTGCCTTTCCTTCATGCTAAATGCAATGGAAACCATTTCAGACTGTTCTTATCTAGCATAGTAGGGAAAAGGCAAAAGCAAATACGTATTTTTAGCCTCAGCACTTTCCTTCCTAAAATGATTTACCTGTCCTTCCTCATCAGCCTTAACAAAACCCGGATCCATGAGGGACACCTTGAGGTAGAGCAGGACGGAGCACAGAACCAGCAGGATGAAGAGCACGGGCTGCAGCAGCTCACCACGCTCCTCTCGCCTTCGCAGGTCTGAAAGGTACCCCAAAAATATACAGGAGATGTTAAATCCCTGCAAGGCCCTTAGGATTTTTCTCCGTGCCTGGAACGAAGCTGTTCAGCACCGTTAAGGAGCGGGAAGACGCCTTTTTCCCGAGAGCTCCGCGGCTCTCCCGCCCCGGGCAGCGCCGCCGCCGTCGCACCCTCAAGGCGGAGCCGGGCTCGGCGGAGCCGCCCGCGGCCGTTGGGCGCTGCCCGGTTCCAGCGCGGGGGGCACCTTGTCCTCCCGTCAGCCGCCTGCAGGGGGTCCCTGGAAAGAGTTTTTGTTTCGTTTTGCTTTCTTCCAGTAAAAAAAAAAAAATAGGGAAAAATAATATTCCTTATGAATTTAGCACCTGGAAAGCAGCCAATTCCTTGGCAGTGTTTAATGGTAAATTTGGTATATTGTAATATTCGTGATTATTTTGGTCTGTGTTTTAGCTTTGTGACCCCGTGCTGATTCCTGTCGAGCACTGGGCCCCACAGGTTACCCGAAGTGTTTATGCAAGACAACAGCATTGAAATACTGTTAAAAATTATAGACTAAAATTACCTTCCCAACAATCATTCAAATCCCTCTTTATCCTTTTTTATTCCTTGGGAAATGCGAGAGCTGCAGAAATTACTCCAGAAACCGCACAGACAGGACCAGTGTTGGTCAAACCTCCTGTCAGAAGTTCAGAGACGGTCCTGCCTCCCGCATGCTTTAAATGCCCTGACAATGTTCCTGTTCCCTTCTTTACAAAGGAGGCCTTTCAGACCACTAGGAAGCTCAGCACATAACACCAGGCTTTGTCTATAAAAAGGAGAAAAAACTAAAGGTGGGTAGTGTCTTTCTGTTCATCTCAGAGAAGTTTAAAATCTAAAGCTTAATGAGGCTATTTAAGTAGTAACAGCATTACCCATTTCAAAGTAGAAACATCCTGATATTCCAGAATAATTTGTCTTAAGGAATGTATTCTCTCTGTCTTTGTAATTAGAATAATTTGGTATGCGTTACGCTTTTTATCTTTCCTTAAGGCTTTGAAACCTGCCTTACAGAGATCAGAGCTTATCTCTCTCTCAAGTGTTTCAACCTAATGACTGCCTGGTGGAAATTAGGCTAAATTCCAGAAGACTTCTATTAGCAGGTTTCTGTAGAAAGAATCTAGATTGTTAGGATATATACCTAGCTAGAAATGTCATGCTGCTGGAAGCATAAGGTATCTCCCTCACAATTGTACATTATCAGTTCACCAGAGGCAGTTCTGTTTCACAGGGTTTCTTCCCTGTTTAATCCACTTAGAGTCTGATCCTTTGGGAAGTTTATTGTGACTACTGAATTCCCTGGAAGCTGAACTCTTGCAGGATCAGGCTCTTAAGAAAGTCACACTGGCATTAAGGCAGACTGACTCTTTTAAACTAGAAGCCTTTTAAGCTAAAAGCTGAAGCTAGAAGTCTTTTCTTAAGTATTCACTTTCTGCCAATTACAAAGCTTAGATACATTGCAGAGTTTAGAGGCAATCTGTACAATGAAATATTGTTCTGTTTTTTTTTTCTCTCACATTGTTTCATAACAATGCTTTCTTCCTTTATGCTTCTTTTCTATTAGCATCTCTTGGAGTGATGAAGACGACAGTCACTGAACTGCACCATCAACACATGGCAGTTCTTTCCATTTTTAATGAAATATATGGCACTAAAAGAACCAGTAACGTAGCTAAGTAAACCATGTTCATAGACCAAAGGAATAGGACATTATTAAGCACTAGATTTAATACACAGCAGGTATCCCAATGGATACAACAGGAAAAAAAATCAATTTAGAATTGTAAGGAAGCAACAGTTGTGCTTTTTCTTTTTTTTTTTCTTTCTTTCTTTTTTTTTTTCTCTGTTTCACCATATACAAGCATTTGAACCAGGCTTCTCAACATCAGGCAAATTAATCTGAATGGACAGAGTAAAAGCAGAAACTTCCTCATTATAACTGAGATTATTTTCCTGAAACAAAACAAAGGAATATATATATGTGGTTAGCCTAAAAACTTTTTTTTTAACAAGAAAAGAATTACAGAGATTTAGTGACAATTATCTAAAATCAAAATATAGTCTGTTAAAGTAAGCAGGAAATCTCCATCATTCCTTTTTGCGAAGTGCTGCCTTCTCAGCCAGCCCCCATGTTGCTTTTCATCCATCACTGACAACTGTTAACCTCGGTGCTTCGTACCTTCTGGTTGTCGTGGAGACAAGCTGTTTTCTTTTAATTCTCTCTTATTTCTCTTTTATTTCCAGCACAAGCCATCTTTAACACCTGCGCTGTGTCTAGCTGCTTCTTCAGCAATCTCAAGGCCGTGTCCATTCTTTTGAAGTCGTGCCTCAGTGGAATGCCCCTATTCCCCCTGCCCTTCTTCCTGCAGTCATCAAAGGGGAATAGGTTCACAACTCCAAAATTCTTCCTCCCCCTCATCTTCTGCGGAGACCAAAGTGACTCCAACAGGAGCTCAGCGCAGATGACAAGCCTGGTAGGATTTAGTGCTGAACAGACAGCATTTGAGCCAGCAGGTAGGTGCCAGGGTGGTAACACCATGATGCAGACGGGACAAATCTGTAGTGTTACAAACAGCCATAGCCTTTAGTGCTAAACCTTCTTGACTTGGTCCAGATGAGCAAGTCTGGTACTTCTTGGTGTTAAGCATCACACAAGTAGATGCTAGTTCCACAGATTTTGTAAAAGGGAAGCACCAGCTTGCTCTCTTATCTGTTTCAGAGAAAATGGCAAACACCCGACATACTGAGGACTGCAGTGTCACCGACCTGGGCCACTGAGACCGGGAGACATCCTCCAGCCAGGAAGGAAACTACCTACAGTCAAGGTAGAGGTTTCCTCTGTTGGCACAGTCTCTGCAGAGAACTACTGAGTTGTGTTCATGCTCTGCTTGCTAAGCTATTGAATATTAAATGTACGAGTGAAAACATGAAAGTGTAAGAGTGTGAAGGGGACAACTACAGAATACAAGTTGTCCCTCTGCCATATCTTGACATACTCTGAACTGCTTTTCAGTCTGATTTTCATTTAGCAGATATAGCCCCATTCCAGATTGCTGGGAAGGATTGGTCCTTAGCTCTTCAATGTTCCCTCTGCAGTTAAGTTTCCCGGTTTATTCTTTTGCTCCAGCAAAGCTGGAAGGATTGAGAAACTTCTGGGTACCTGGTGAGTATTTCAGGTGTCCAGCTTCCCCTTTTCATGTAAGACTTTTGTAAAAATCAGCCACTTTCCTCTCTCCTCCTTTGCAGAATATTGATGTGATGGCTGGAGGTAACTGTCTTGTTCTCAGCACTGTATCTACAGCAACAATTCATTAGCTCCCCTTTGCCTCCAAAAAGTGCTTCAACTCACAGCACAAGCTTTAAGTCTAGGGTTCAAAAACTCTTCTTGTTTCACAATTAGGGAAACCGAGATACAGTTTCAAACTCCACATCACAGACATTCTGGGATATTGGTCAGATGTTTGAGAGCACCTTTCTTTCTTTTGCCCTTTTCTGAAAAAGAAGTGTTATTTTCCACCTCACAACTTTGGCTTGAAGAAATAGAAACTTGCAGCCAAAGCTCTTATTATACTGACAGGGATGCTATTTTTTTTTCCTAATGCTGTCTCTGCAATTGATCTTGCTGGTAGCCTGGCTCAAAAGCTCATGTGTAGCTAACTGTCACAGGTCAGTTTATGGCAAGTCCCCCTTCCCCCTGGGAGCAGTGACACACTTCACAGAGCAAAGCATTTCTGGCAGGCTGGCCTATCTGACTGCAGGGATTTCCATGCTGTGGTTTATTCTAAGGTAAGGCATGCCTGCATCATCAGGGTTTGCCTGATGACATGTGAGCAGTTAGAAGCAGGGTCATCTATACATGGTGAAACAAACATGTTATGCAGCCTGCAACTGGTGAGTTTGGGATACCACAGCCAGCTGCAGCAGTGGGGCTTCAGTAATGACAACTTACAGGGGTGCAAGTGTGAAGAAACTCAATCCCCTTATGTCTGTAAATCCTGACCTAGATGCAACCAAGTCATCTTTTGTTCATTAACCTTGGTGCAGTTTTGCCAAAATCTGAGGGTGAAACCTCATTGTTTGGCCCTGGTCTCAGCGCAAGGGTGAATTTTGCTCTAGCTGAGAACTCTTGAGCTCCAGCTGACTCCCAGTCATTGTAGCTACATGCTGGGGACACTGGTTTCTCATACTTGTCCCATTTGTGATGTGTCCCTTCTGCTCCACTCCCACCTCACCAGCAGTCAGAATCCCATGTGCTTCTGTTGTTTGATTTAAGATTTCAGTAGTTGCAGCTTTCACTACATGGGCATTAAAGAAGAAGCCAGCCCGGTGGGCACTGCCACATGAGGCAACTTAAAAAAGATGGCACTAGCTGGAGCAAAGTTTGACTCCCCTAATGCAGAGGCTGGTCAGCAATATTTGCAGCCTCTTCTACCTTTTCATCTAAGAGAAAGATTAACAAGCGCTACATGGAAAACAGATCTTGAAATTGGCTTCCTTGTCTCAAAGCTTGTACAGACACAAATTCTTGAGGAACAGTAATGAAAGACAGAAAAATACATTTGAATCAAATGATTGCAATAAAAGTATAATTTGTCAAGTTTTGCAGACTGTATGAAAACAATTCAAAAGTGACACAAAAATATATATGTTTGAAAAATACTTAAAGAAAAAAGTACAGATCTCACAATATCAAAACAAATGACATATGGTTAAAATGAAAAAAAAAGACATTGAGTAACACCGTGTTGGCAGAAAAAGTAAACCTCTGCAGGGCAGCTGTGTTCTGTCATTTAAAGTGTCAGTTTGCGTCTCTAGGATCTGTCTGTAATGTGCTCAGCAATGACAGCATTAACTGAGCATTAGAAGAACCTGTCATAGCAGCGAGTCAAATCTGAGAGCAATGTATACAAGGGAAGAGAGCAGTGAGCTTTACTGTGCTATCTCAGAGGCCTGAAATGTCCTAATTCACATGGCCACGGTCTCCTCTCATTGCTACCAGACATAAAATCCCTTCCAAGCGAAGGTTTGTGAATCGTGAAAGAGTCACAACAAGCAGATGGCTCTTAAGCGTGGACTGCACAATGTGGTATTGAGAGCCTGGCTGGGAGATAAACTTTGGCCTTTGGCTTCTTCAGCCATTATACCCTGGAGTGTCTCACAGGTGAAGAACACTTGAGTGGGACTCTCACGTACATCAGGATAAATTGGAGGAAAGCTGCTGATGTGAGTGGGACTGCACTGGTTAGTGCTGGTGGGAGTCAGGTAAGAATAGGGCCTTTTGTTCCTCAGAAGAGAGGGAAGACACTTGGGGTGGAACAAGAGGTGCCATCTCAAGGGACCACCTGCCAAAAGGTGCCTGAAGGCTCCTCAGTCTCAAAGGGGATGTCAGCACTTCCTTCTACAACATTTGTGCTGTGCTGAACTTTCTACAAAAGGAGACTGATTTGCCCTTGAGCATGGCTCTAGCCCTAATGCAGACCACAGAGGAGCAAAACCCCTCCAGTCCATTACTGGAACTTGTACAAATGGTACAAGGGGTGCTCTTGGCTTGGGCCTAATACAGCTTATTATGATGAGTGGAAAATCACCCTCTGGCATTTATAGCCCTTGCCCATAGAACACAACTCAAAAGGTGTTTAAGAACTGGAATTAAGATGCATAGCCCTTCAGGAATGAACCTTGTTCCTTGTTGCACCGGCTCCCTTAGAAAGAAAATGTGGCCAAGGATATGCAACGGGCTTTGCGGATCATCCCTGGCCTTCTGAGGCTGAGTGGGCTGACAGATCCTACTGTACTGCCAAAGGGGACAAAACAGAACTTGACTTTACCAGGAATGTTTTACTTCCGATAGACCCACGTAGAGTTAGCAGTGCTTCCACTAAAAGCAGTCTTCTATAAATCCCGCTATGGGAATGAATAGGCTTCAGAAGACTTTCTTCCCTGTTTACTCTATTTACAGTTATTACTAAAAAGATCAGTTCATTTGGTCTAACTCTGTGGTATCACATTCCCCAAATTCTCTAAGCAAATAAATTACTCATCACTGCCTGTAACCCTGTTTGGTGGCCAATGCCAATTCATGGTGTTCTTGTAGATATTACAGGACATTACTCATGCAATACAGTGAAAGGGAATTTTCTAAAAGTGGGAAATTTAAAAAGTCACGTTAGCGATCACACAACTAGGTCTTCAAGCTCAAGGTCTTTTGAGGCTTTCTGTGTGGTCTAAAAAAAAGGTTAAAAGATGCATAATGTAGTTGTCTTTGTTTTTTGTTTTATACAGAAATCATACACACAAAACTTCAATCTGAAACTTCATAACGAAAAAGTCCACTAATTTAATGAAAGCATTTTGTTGTGCAAAAAGTCCCTCCCCCCTCCCCTGTTCACCTTCATCTACTGAGGGTCTCACACACACACATAAAGTTTCCTTCCAACAGCCAAGTTGGTAAGAAAGAGTCCTCCCTACATACAGTGAATTAGAGAGAAGCTGGATACAGTGCTGGCAAGAGGCACTAGGTGATTGCCTCTATCTGGAAGTGTCCATGTTCTCCTCCTTAAAGTTACTGCAGTGCTCTATAACTTTCCTATGGATAAAATAAGGACAAGGAGAGAGGGCAGAGTTAAAAACTTAATGCATTACAGTAGTGGGCCAATAATAGTAATTAGGCAAATGTACATTGCTTATACCAAGCAATGTATCTTTCCTGAGATGTGCATCAACCAATATTTGAGTCTAAACTCATATACTCCACAGAAGCAGCTTAGAGCTCACAGTTGCAGTTCATGTCCTCTGAATTGCAAGCCATATTATATACATCCAGATCTGTATGTGGCCATTCATTCATCACCCCCATACCCAAATCATCAGATAACTCTGAAGTACATCAGGAAATGTGCATACAAGCATTTGCCCTTCATTCTTCTGTCATCTATCTGGGATTTTCCATTTGGAAATTTATCATTCTTGTGCTGTCTCATCACTTGTTTGCTTTCTAATCTATACACAATCTGCTTAACTTGTAACTGTATTTTGCTATATCTTCTGCAGCTTTCTGTCACCTCCAGCATTTAGCAACCCTAAAGGAGCATCTGCTGCCCCCCTAAAAGGCATGTATGCCCATGTAATCTCTACCTCTCTTGTTTCATTCCTCCTGCAGGTATGAAATTATAGCTCTCATTATCGATGACTAGAAATTGAAGCTGGCATTTAAAACTCTGAAAGGAGGACTTCAAAGGCAGGTCAGTTAAAAAAAGGTAAACTGGGGAAGCTCACGAAGGTGGTGGACTCTCCATCTTTTAAATTCTCATTTTAACTGTACAATCAGCTCTTTTGGTGACAGAGTGGTATATTGAACAAGTATGGAGAAGAGTGATGACAGAAGACTGCATAAGAGATGTAACTAGCAGGTTTGTTTCCCCTGGCTATCAAGTCACTTCTACAACACATTTCCATTTGCCTAGTGTCCATCAAACCCCTCTGTGTACTATCAATCAGTTTGTGTACTGCCCACCTATAGAAACCTCTCTAGGCTCCTGCTTCACCCCTCATAAACATTAGTGCAGGCCTTTATTTGGTAGACTTGCTCAATATAGGGAAATAAAAATTAAACTGAAGCTAAACTGAGTGTTTGATGATAGCACTTCATTGATTTCCTACCGGGCCATTTCCTTGGTCTCTTGCCGTGCTGAAGCCATTTTAATCATGTCCTTCAGAAGAGGAATCCCACCTTCTTTGATCAGCAGTGGGCAGTACTTGTCAGCTGCAGAGAAAAGAATAAAACAGGTCCCTGTGAAGCTTTGCAGAGGCAGGAGACAGGGTGGCAGGAGGGGAGTTTGCTGCATGAGATATCTCAGAACTTTTTATGGAGTCAGCCCATTACAGGTACTCTGGCTGTGAACACAGCAGCCACAGAATGGCTGAGAATATGTAAAAACACTGCCAGAAGGATGGAAATATCAAAGGTATTTGCTATGTATTACATGTCATCATTTCTGTTCCGGCTGTGCTGCCTGGACATTCCTCCACCATTCAAAGAATGTTCTCTCTCCCTGCATATAGTTAAATTGGGAAGATGACTTCTTCTAGCAAGCTCAGATCCTTCAGAAAGCAGGTTCACTTTCCAGTGAAGTGAACATAGTTTTCTAATGTAGAACTTACGGTAGACAGAGACCAGGTTATACAGTGCCCAGGTTGCCCAGTGCTGGCTGACTGGAGAGATCCCTTGTGGAAGCAGTCGAAGAATTGGTTCAAATGACCTGCACAGAAATATTGTAGAAGTGAAAAATCCAAAGGCTGCTTCTTGCAGCAGCTTTGGCATTCAAAGCAGTGCAAATTCTGTGCTCATACATACCACAGCAGTAAATCCCCTTGGCATGTCAAAGATTGTGGCATCAAAGAGTAAGCCTGTGTCACATGGCAGTGCTGGCAGGTTTACGGGCCCTACCAGCTCAGCATAAACATGTTGTCCAGAGAAATGGATGCAAAGAATTCAACTGAGTCCAGGAATTTATTTCTATCTTGTGTCAGTCATTTTCTTAGGACAGCTGAAACCCAGAAGCACTGCTCATTTTGTAGAGCAGCTAGAGTAAGATTACAGCCAGCCAAAGCTGGCTGCTCATGTGCAATGATTTCTCTGTGACTTCTGCCAACAATACTGTGTCTCCACTGCAGGTCAGGCATTGGAATACCACTCATTCTGGATCCCTGCCCAGCTCTGTGGGAATGCAGAGTACCTGATGCCTTCTTACATGAAGGGCTTTGGAGGATTCCACCAGTTATATTAACTCTTGAAATGATTTCTAGGAACTGTGTTGTTTAAATATGCCCCACAGGAAAGCTACAGCAATCCATATGACTTTCAGAAAGAAACAGATTTGAAGAGGTAAAGGGGACAGAAACCTCAGGAAAAACAAAACCAAATAACAACAACAACAAAACCTTAGGCAGTTTCAGAGAGTCAGATCCTGGATTTCTGAATTATGCAATTTCACCAAAAAGTGCCACAGAATATCTGTTGGATTGCCATATTTCTCCTATAGGAATTGCCAAGCAAGGTGTCTAATTTCAGCAGTCTGTGTGACAGACACATTTTAAAAGAAGATGTAAAACCTTCACTAAGGAATGTGTCCCTAAGGATGTTTCTCCTTCACCTTAGGCAGAGTTGGGCCGTGCCTCTTTCCTCCTGTCTTCTGCTGTGTGTTTCCCGGGACAAACCCAGCTCTTGGGTAAGTGGGCCAAGCTTCTCTATTCCTCACCTGTAATTGATATTCCTTCTGGAGTTGATGTCCCAGCTCTGGATAGCTGCCCACATCCTTTTTACTACTTCTTCTCGGTGCGGCTCACATATGCCCCAGGCCTCTGGGCCATCGAACATGATATGGGAGAGCACCCCACAGGCATTATAGGATACCTCAATGCCATCTGCTTTGCTCTCCAACAGGTTGCTACAAAGATAGAAGAGATAGCTTAGAGGTGCCTGAATGACCTTACTCAACATTTCACAGACAGAAAAGCATCATGTCTTTGATCTCAATCAGAGAAGATCACAGGAGGAAGCATCTCTGGCCTGAAATGGACACAGTGCTCTTCAGGGACTCAACTTGCAACTAGTATCACACCTAAGCTGTGCAATCCAAGCTGTCTCATGCTTTCCTTTTAGTTTTATGTGATTTTTTTTCAATTGGAAAGCAAGCTGACACATCAAATGTTTACACGTTTCCAGGTGATTCAACAGCAGAGCCCCAGCACATTTTACCCTGCCTGGGCCCAGCTGTTTGTCAGATGCATTCACCTGAACACGCTGATGAACTGGGAGGTCATGAGCTGCGGGCGGAGCTCCTTCACTTCTGCTACATTGCCCAGGAGGCCCAGCATGTTGCGGTGCAGCTCCTGTTTCTCTGGGAATTCCTAAGAGAACAAGAGATGGGATGGATTATGCAGGACTGTGAGTAATGCTGAGAACAGGCAGCTCTGGTGAAAGACTGTGCAGTGCATGTGGAAAAGCTGAGTATTTCTGAGTAGTCAGCAGTGTTCTCTAGCATTCAAGTTATTTAAAAAGAGGGAGTTGAGGCCTCTTATCCACTGCTGCCTGGCTTAAGGGGGACTGTGTTTATATATATAGTA
>NW_010578496.1:150300-162331 GCF_000705375.1 Tinamus guttatus
GTGGTTGGCTATGAAATAGAAATAAATTGATAAAATATTCAAGTTTTTGTTATATAATGACATATGCTGATGGTCTGATTATAGATCAGTTCAGCCAGGAATTGCACCTGCACCTGCATTTCTTCTAGTAATGCCAGAATTCCTCTGGAGGAAATGAGAAATACTTACTTTTAAGCACTCCAGGAAGAGTTTCATGCCACTGTAGTTGAGGAACATCTCACAGTTATCAGGGGTCTCATCAGTGATGTTCCAGAGGGCACTCCAGGAAAACTCCATCACCTGATCACACTATGCAGCCAAAGAGGGAGAGAAACAGAGCTTTGTTAATGTGGGAGCCTAGTGCAAACCAAGTACCTGCATTTCATCTCTGGCATCACCCCAGAGAACTTCAGAGGTAAGAAAACCTTGTTATTTACTTTCAGCTTTTTGATGAGTGGCTGGTTTTGTTCTTATAGTTGTTGTTTTTGCCTCCCTGCTACCTCCTCCCTCTCCTTTTTGGAGAGAGTATCTTATAGCACCAGCTGAGATGTCTAGTGTTTGGTAGAAAAACTGGCTGGTGTACTGGACTGATCAACATGGCTGTGTCAGGCTGAACAGAAAATACTCTGTGTGTATATTTTGGGGGGAAAACACTCACCGTTTTATCAGCCAGCTTCTTCTGAATCAGCTTTAGCATTGTCTGTAGGCAAGGAAGGTGAGAGTGAGAACAGTTCAGAAATTACAGAGCTTAAAACCGGCTGGCTGCAGCCAATAGCAGGTACATGCAGTCTAAGAATCTGACCCTTTGTAGAAAACCTAATTGGTATCTCTTCCTCTGATTCAGTGGGACTGAGTTACGTTCAGTATTGCAGGTATTTGCAGAGTTGAACTATGTTAGAGTCCCTGAGCTGCAAAGTTTACAGTGAAATCCATTGTAATCAGTTTTGCAAAGTTAGGAATGTGATAACTATATCAGAGCAGTTGCCTGACCAAGTCCTTAGAAAGGTGTGGGATATGAGTGGACATGAATTGGGAGGCTAGTGCAAAGTCGGGGGAGATGCTGAAATAGCTAGGTCAAAGATTGTATCAGTTCCAAAAATAACATAGTGGACTGAAGAGGGAGGGTAATGGGTCATGCTGCTTCCCTGCTCTCACAGAGACTATCTGTGAGACTCTGATTTCCAGTGCTGGCAAGCCAGGAAAAGCTGTCAGATGGAGGGACAGGTGCCAAGAGACATTAGCATTGCTGGGACACAGGTTCCCTGCTGGGACACTGGAAGGCTGAATCACTGGCTGGACGTGCTTGCTGCCCTGCTGCAAGGGAATGGTGGTAGCCTGGTTAAGTATAAGCAGACAACTTGGGACCATACCAACCATGACAAACCCCATCTTGCCCACAGCTTCTTTATGATCGTTGTCCACCTGGCAGACCAGGGCATTGCACAGGTGCACGGCGATGCGCTGGATAGACTCATCCTGCCGGCTTTGGTTGAGGATGTTCAGCAGCAGCTCGTTGACTCGGCGGTACTGGAACTCCAGCTCCTCGGGGATGCTGAAGTTGCACAGTGTCAGACAGCAGTTCCGCTGCACCTAGGGCAAGAATAAGCAAACACTGGGCTGGGAGGCTAAGAAAACATGATCCTATCACCTCATGTTCCCTTGCTGTTGGGCACCAAAACCATTTTCTTGCCTAACTGTGATAACTAAAATTTCTGTTACCCTCATGTCTATCACTGTGCTTTATCTGTACCCTCCCTTTTCTCTTACTGTCACCCTAGCATCTCACAATCGCCCAGTTTCATTCCTTTATTTCCAACAACCTCTCCATGCAGCAATTGCCACTCTACAATCCAGTGGCATCGTACTATCTAAGGTCAGCAAGCTCCTGGTCCAGTGCCTTGGAATAATGTTAGTTTCTATAGACTCAACGCCCCCAGTGCCTGCACATCTTCACCCCCTATCACCATGATCAGTGCTGGACATCTATGCCATGGGCTGTGTGCACCCTTTAACCCCCAACCATCACCTAAAAATGAGCCTTGCTATCATCACTTGCTTTCTCTGGTTGTGGAGAACATCACATGGAGAAACAGTGCCCTGCGTGTAATCTCCATTATGGAATGAAGGCAAGGAACAGATCTGGGCAATAGCTTCTCTAATGCTTGTTTTGACTCATATCCTGGAGGGCCAAGATGCTACATCAGGCTAAAGACAGAAGATGGGGAAGGCAGGTCTATGGCAGCTAAGAGAAGCTGGGCTGCTCTTACTGTGACTTCCTGGTAGGACTCCATGCCATTCAGCACCACCTGGATGACCTGGTGCCGCAGCTTCACGCTCTGCTCCATGCGGTACTCGGAGTTGGTCAGGTAAAACAGCGCTGCGCTGCCTGTGACCTGGATGTTTTTGTCATCCTTGTGGCACTTCAGGGCTGTGATCACCAGCTGCAGAGAAGAAACATGAAGCTTCAGTGAAGCATCAGTGCACTGATGTTGCAGGAATATCCTAAAAGGCATCTCACAAAATCAAGATACTCAGTTTCACTGCACAACTGGAACTTCCTCATGATGTGACAGCTGATGTGGTGTGCAAGAGCAGAGAAAAGCCTGGGCTTGAAAAATCTCCCTTGCGAGGGTAAGATAAATACTTAGGTGAGCTCACCTGGAGGGCTCGCAGCAGCTGGCTGCAGCGCTCGATGCGGGCAATGTCGAAAAGGAGATTGATGGCCCTGGAAGTGATTTCTGGTCGGTGTTCAGTGTAAGCCTCAATAGCATTCAGAACCTGCTCCTCATTCTTGTCCCCGCTCACCTGGCATGGAGGCAAAAAAACAGTCAGGAATAAAGCATGGAGGAGGAAGGGCAGCATGAGAAGAGAGCTCTGAGGGTAAATTCAGAAGGTTAAAGTGGACAACTCCTTTGTATCCTGCTGGTAGGATTTGGCCCAAGATGGGAGCAAAGGGGCTGTGTCATTGCTCAGTCCAGAGAGAAAGAAATAGCTCCCTCATGGCAGAAAGATGCTGCTCACAAGTAAGACTCCTCTTTCTCCTTATCTTAAATCCTTGTTTTGCTAGAATAAGCACAGACACCTTGTTGGGTGATTTATTCCCAGGCCCTTCTCTGAGAGAGATATATTTTCCCATTGTGAGAACTGAGGTGCATGTCTTGCCTTCTGGTAGCTTTCCTGCATTACCAAATGGCTACTGAAAGGTCAGAGCTCAGTTGTCACATGCCAAAATTCGAGAACTCCTCTCTAGTGGCAGCCAGTGGTTCTGCTGTTCTTTGAACTTCCACCAACTACCCACTGCCAATATTTTTTGCTGCCTCATTACCTTGTAAGCTGGAATATGTGTCAGGCGGCAGAGAGATGTTTCAAAAAGGCCCAAGAACTGGAGTGGTCGTTTCAGACCCCGGAAGGGAGCAATGCTGCTCTTTGCTGGTTCGATGCTGAGAAAAGAAGAGATCACTCATGTTGGTACCCTGCTGTTTCAACTCTCTCCTGCCACAGGACAGGTATCTGCTCTCCATTCACTCTGCACTGCTCCTGTTGAGCAGGAGCCAGCATCTTTTTCACCAGCTTTGGAAAGGAGCCAATGCTGTCCTGCTTGTTTGCTTTTGTTCATAAGTGTTCAGGGAATAGGAGAGCAGAGCTCTTGGTTGACCTGGAAAAACAGACTTCCAAGTGCCTCTCTGCTGAGGTGCACTGGGATTTTCAAAGGTTGACCTGCCTGGCATAAAGGTAGAATCTGAGAATCCACCTTTAGATTCTAAGTCTCAAGGATACCCACTTCTCCTATAAACATGCACGTATTGACTCAGTGCAGAAAGGCCTCAGAAGAGTCTGGACTCT
Source organism: Tinamus guttatus (assembly GCF_000705375.1). Next base: position 154,123 of record NW_010578496.1, read on the forward strand.
GGTTGGGGTAAGATTGTTTTGTGTAAAAAAACATGTAAAGGGGTTCAGAGTCCTCTCAGGAAGTACAAACTACTGCAAAAGATCCCTGGAAGGATGTGTATTGCAAAGAAGGGCTGGAATATTTCCTCAGATACATATGGAAGACAGGTAGGATTTTTTTTTATTATTATCTTTAAAGCTCTTATCCATGTCACACATGGGAATCATAACTAAATGATTCCCATATAGGTCTTTAGCATCAGGGAGAATTAGCAACAGTTATATCTTGTTTTTTAATATTAACTAGACCTAAAGCATTTGAAAGCTCAGAAGACAGAACTGTCTTTAGTTCAATTTTGACAAAACTTTCCATCCAAACAGACATCAGCAATTACTGTTCCTTTACCTTGTCTGGCCCATCTTTTCCTCCATGCTTGGGATAGTGCAGTTCTCCAGCATGGTGTGCCCTGAGATATCGAGCGAAGTGAGGTTTACCAAGTTTTCCACAAACAGGTTTAGAACTCGACGGGTCAGCTTGAATTTGTAGTAACTGGACAGATGGTCTCGGGAGATATCCAAGTGCCTGCAAATGACAGAGAGCAGCTCAGAGCCTGGAAAGCATCAGCTGGGACTTCTCCCACTCTACCGGGGAAAAAATGAGAAACTGAGGTTTGTTTTCGTTTTCTTCCCCTTTCCTCTCTGAGATACAGCAATATGGTTCTGTAGGATCTGGCAGCAGGATCTGGCTTGTGTCTAACCATAGTCACAGATGCCTGGCGGAAGCCTATTCAGAGTGCAGCTCGATGCATTTGGCCACCACAAAGGCAATTGCTCTAGGCTCAGGAACGGCCTTTCCCAAGCTCTACCACAGCAGCCACCTGAGCAATTTAGCCTGGGGATTTAAGATGCACTGGAGGATTTTTGCATCTCCCAAAACACATGTTGGTTCACCCCACAAATTAAGTAACACAAGTTTGTCTGCTCTGCAATCTTTTCTTTTTCTACCCCAGGCCATTACTCTCTGTTTAGTTCATGTATCTTTTAGGTATTTAAGTATTTATGCTTTGGCAGCCTTTTGACACCACAGGAGTTGTGGGACAACTTGACCACTGCCATGTGCGAGCAGTGTCCCTTACAGGTCTGCTCTGACCTGCCAAGCAGTAGCTAAGACTCCTTAGAGAGATTTCTAAACTGCCTAAGACAGGAGTCAATGTCCTGTTCATAAAAAAAATTATTATTTTTTTTTTAAATGACTTCTATGTGCTGTGGACCAAGTTTCACTGAAAATATCAAGGGCTGAACTAAGTTACTCGGATTTAGTCCAGGAGATTCTCTGAGATTTCTGGGTCATGTGTAAGCCTAGTACCCCCTAGTGTTTGCAGCCAGCAGAGTCAGTTTTAAAGGCGCTGGAAAGTTATCTTCTGCTTAAACAGTAAGGCCCCTCTTTTTACCTCAGAAAGTCCTGGATCCCTTTCCTGATACCATTATTATGTCGCTTGAATAGCAATTGTCTCAACTCTGTTTCAGGAAGTCAATCCACTGTCAGCAAGGTTAGGTCGTGAGTGCCAATTTATTTTGGCTGCTGTTTTCCCTGGTTGCTCCATTCACGCACAGTGTGCTTAGAGAGAGCAGAGCAGACAGTGTGAGGAGCTGTGGGAGAGGTTTTTCCTAGTTTTTACCTCAGAGCCAGGCTTAAAATTCAGACATTAGTGTTTGACTGGTAGTTTCAAGGGCTGAATTACAGTGTGCTTGTCGCTACACCAGCACCTGCACACATCACAGCCATTTTCCCCATCTCTCAGATGCTATGACTCTCTTTTTTAAAGGGAGTTTCTGCTGTGTGAATGTGCTTGATATAATTTTGCAAGCAAAACCCAGGCTGGTTTTAGGTATTTCGATTGTACAGTGAGTCAATGATTGAGCTTCTTTATGGGAGAGTTTCTAACTTGAAGCAGTTGTGGGTGGCTCTCAGTTAATGCGCCAGTAACCCATTCCCAAAAGATCTGCATGGCCCTTATCTGTGGGAAAAGGATAAAGAAGGAAGAAGTCTGCTGACCTGAGCTTACGGAGCTGTGCGATCACCTGGATGTGCTCCTCTGAAAGGTCCATGTTGTAAAGCACTAAGGAAACCAGACTGTCCTTCCACTGGGTCAGAAATCCCACATCATTCAGCTGGATCCCAGAGAGATCAAGAGCTGCAAGGGAGGCCAAAGGCCGAAGCAATGTCTCCACATTTACCCCCTCGATCAAACGGCCGAGGTTCAGGAAGCGCAAGCGGCTAAAGCCTTCAAAAGTAAAGTCCTTAACCAAGACCTGGCGCGTGGGGTTCACCAAACAGTCATCCTCACAGCCTCCAGGGTTCTCCTCCTCGTAGAAGATATTACAGCAGCCAAAGAGGCTAAGGGAGATAAGTGTGTGGCTGAAGCTCACCAAGGTTTGTAGGCTCTTGGCTGTCAGCTTCTCACAGTTAGTCAAGTAGAGCTCAACAAGATCCTGGAAGATGGGAAATCAAACAGTTAGGAATACCTCATAGGTGGAGCGTCCACTGTTCCCTATGCTACTTCCTGCTGGGAGAAGCCCAAGACCAGGTATCACCTGACTTGGCCATTCCGTGTCCCCATTCCATTCCTGACAGGGGCTTTGGGATCTGATGAGAGAGATGCTGTGATTCTCCCAAAGAAAGAATTAGGATTCTTTCCTAATGGAGGAATGGAGCTTTGGGAATCTCAGGATGCCTGGGATTCTAGCTGTTGCCCACATGTCACTGCTAATGTGATGTGACAGCTAGAGGCTGTCAGTGCAAAACCACCTGCTTCCTGATGGCCTCCAGGTCCTGGTCCTGCACAATCTGTTCCCGCAGGTGGATCCGAGCTAGCCTTGTGCTCCGTGGATCCGAGAACAAGGTGAAGAAGCTCTCGTGGGGTTCAAAGATGCTGTCTGTCTTCACCAACTCCACATACCTGTATCAGGGGCAAAGATGTTAGCACAGCATGACGCACAGGCTCAGCTACAGCTCTACCATCTGTGCTGCTCACATGCGTGTGACCACAAGCAGACTCCCTGTGGATCACCCAAAATAGCCTTTGGGCTAATGGGAACTGGGCTAGGGTATTTTCTTGCCCCAAACTAACAACCCTTAGGAAAATCTCATAGGAAAAAAAAATGTGTGAGGTCGTATGTGTATTTCTGAGCAAACTGGATTCTGGCGAGCATGGACATCAGGACTTTTCTAACCATTTAAAGCTAGCAATTTGGTGTTTTGTCTTTTTCTTCCCACTTTCAGAAAATTAGCTGGCCAGGGTTCTCTGCCAGAATCCATGGGCAGTGGTTCAACTGAGATAGACTGTGAAGGGCAGGTTATAAATCCCTGGAAGCAAGTTGCTTTGTGAAGCTACAAGAGCAGTGGCCTTAAAGTGCAACTTCTGCTAGCGTTTTGTGCTCTTATTTCTCTGACTTGGGAGTTTTAATGATGGCAGGGTGGGGAAATGGGAAGGCTGCTTTGTTGCTTACTGGTGTTCTTGAATCAAATAAGGATTTTCTTTTTTTTCACTCTGGGTTCATCTATGTGGGAAATAGTGACTGGCAGAATTAGAACAACATACATTGGTACAGGAACCCTTGGGACACTTTGTTCTGATGTTGAAGCAAAGCCATGTTTCCAATATGAGGATGAAACATCAAAAAAAAAGCCCTATGAATTCCTTCCTATTTTTTTCCTTGCATCCTAAGGATGCATCAGTCTTTCCTAAAGAACTTCATTCCCTCATTCCCTCATTCCCCCTTCCCTGGACTTTTTTCCAAACGAGACAACAGCTTCTCCACAGGCCTGAGACGTACTCATTGACGAGCTTGTCACAAATCTCGCTTGGCAAGAAGATGTCGGGATGAAGCCGGAGAGTTTCATTGTCCAGCAGGTAGCAGAGAGTCCCCTCCAAGTTGCGGAGACAGTAATCCGTGCACAGGGTCATCAGTGATTCCGGGCTGTCGGATGCCATCTCGAAGGAAGGAACTGGAAGGGGAAGCGTAGAAAGAAGCTTTTGATTCAGAAGATCCTCCACGCAAGGGAAATTCCAGGGTGCATTTACAGGGACATCAGGACAGCTACAAGCAGAGGAAAAGCAGATGTATTCAGAAGGGGATATTGGAGGTGCTCTGCAAAGCTGTTGCACCAGCGGGATGTTGCTGCTGTATTTACAGCCAGTCACTGGCTGACATCAAAGGAACCTGCAGCATTTTGGCTTCTCTGCAAGTGTGCCCTTGATTCCGTGGTATTTATGTTTCCCCCTTGGTAAACAAGGGATAATATGACAGTGTAGGGTTTTGGGGACACTGCAGGAATGAGTTAATATGAAGCATATTGGCTAATGAGGCTACACAGCAAGAAAATGTTTCCTCACTGTGCGGGTTATCTGGCTGATGAAGGGCGTTTGAAAGGGAAGTAGCAGAAACCACACTGCTTTGTTCCCTTCGGACGGGGCTGGATAAACCACCGCAAAATTTCCTGTGGGGAAGATTCTTTGTGTAGGCCAAGCATGGCAGCCCTCTATCTTGTGCCTGTAACTCTGATTGCCATCATTCCACGTGAAGTTTCATGTTTGAGCTCTTTGCAGCTTCAAGCTCCTTGAACTAGAATGCGAAGCAAACCAGAAGCCAGAGGAGAATGTACTGACTGGTTTGGCTTTCCTCTGCAAGCGCAGTGCAAAGGAAGGTGCATGGCAGCACATGTGTGCATGCAGCTCCCTGGGACCTGCTCTCTTAAACCATTCCAAGCTGCTATAAGAAAGTATGTGTGAAAGACCTGCAAGAAGGGCAAGGAAAAGCCCCTTATTCTTTCATACTGGATAATGAAGCAGGGAGAATTCGGGGACGATAGTCCTGTTCTGTTTGTTGGTTTTAACAGAAACTCCACTTTACTTTCAAAGGGTCAAATCACATTAGAAGCAACTGTAATGTGAGTCCTTCTAGATACTTCTCATAATTTTTTTGAAATGTTTATTTTTGACATGAAAACTTGTGCCTTTCCAATTACTGTATCCCTAGAGGTAGGCAGGACACCAGTGCCATGGAGCCAGTTGCTCCCCTCTGGCTGCAGCTGATCAGCCGTTGCTGTCAAAGTTGTTGCAAAATGTTTTTAGCTATGTCACCAACCTCTTATCTTCACCCTGTGGCTGCAGAGAGCAGGATACTTGTGTGTCCCCTGCTCTCTGCTTCTGAGAATTCCTTTAAAGTCTCCTGTGCTGTTTTCTTCACTCCTGCAGTATTCTGACAACACAGTAAGTGTTTAATTTGCTTTCTTCACCTTAATCACTATCTCCAAAGGCACCCTGGATGGATCAGGCACCATTCTCCCTCAGGGATGCTTTCAGATGCTGCATTCAGCCGCTGCCTGGGGCATGACACCATTAGAAAGGACCAGTTAAAACTGAGGATGAGGTAACCTTGCAAATTCAGGCACCAAATGGTCTCTGTGGGGGACAGGAGCACAGCTGTGCCTGAGCCTGCCTGGCAGCCCGGGCTCCCGGCCGTCTCATCCCTCCCTTTGCTGCAGAATGGATTTCTGTGCAAACACGAGGGCAGCACAAGTTGCAAATCAAAGCTCTTTTCTTCCTTCTGTGTCTCATTAATTCTCTTTTTGAGGGTGTGTTTCAGTGCCAGGGCCAAGGAATTAACCCACGGCAGAAAGCAACCACTCGAGGACGCAGGCAGCAAGGGAGGCCTCGCCGTGCTGGACCTCACCAGGGATATGTGCACCCTGGGCCCTGCTTCCCCGGGCCAAATCCCTTCTAGGGTAACTGGATGACAAAACTAGGCACCAGCACTGATTTTGCCTTGTCTTTTGGCTTTACTTGAGCCTGATCAATAACTTCTCCTTCCTATATGCATCGGCAGGCAACTGGCAGGATCACGTATCGATCCCAAGACTCCTTAAGACCTGCTGTGTTCTGACCTAGAATTCGAGCGGCCCTTCCCGAGGGGATCTTGGGCAGCTTCTCTGCTGGTCTTGGCTCAGGTGGCAGAAAGGTCCCCAAGCAAAAGCTGATGCAGAGAGTTGAGAGAACTTAAATAAAACTCAGCAATCATAGAAGTTGTATCTACTCACGACACAGTTTAAAGGGCACAATCTGCTTTTCTGAGTCACTGTGTCTTGAGCCAGGGTCATAACATGAAATTACAGCTTCCCAAGGGTGCTTTTGTAGCTCAGACCTTTGTGATATGTATGGTACAAAGAACTAAAGTAAGGTCGTGGATCTTGAGTCATGCTGAAAAAGGAAATCCATAAGCAACAGTGCTGTCCTTTGTAGTGATGTCAGGAGAGGAGTCGAGGATTATAGGGGCCGCTGGCTGCAATGTTGGGAGTTTCCTCCAGGTCCTGACCAGGGCACTGCAGGGTGGGAGGAAAGTGTCCTGTGCTCTGCCCTGTGCCTGTTCTGGAGATGCATCTGCTTCCCTTCCAGAACGAGTCCCGCTTGCTGGGCAGAATCTTTCCAGAAAGGCAAGATCAACAGGAATATCTGAACCAGCAGGGAAATGCGTTCTGCTATTCCCATCAGCTGACCTGGGCCATCAGACAGGAGCTCCTGGAGCCCATGTCCTTTCCTTGTTTACTGCTGGCAGCCAGGGAACTCAGAAACAAATTCCCCCTAAAAACCTGTTATCACATGCAGCTGGAAAAGGCCAGTGCTTGGGCCTTGTCCAAGCAGCTTAGAGCACTAAAGGGCAAACGCTGCCTTTCTGCAGCTCTCAGCCCTCAGGGCCCTGCTCCTGGGGTGATCACAGTATAGCTGGCTGATCCAAGCCCAGGAGAAATCAGCAGCACTTTTAACTTCTGAGCTCCTCAAAATCTACCAACCAAGTTCCCTACAGAGAAAAAGTTGTTAAACTCCCCCCACAAAGTAACACCTAAGAAGAGCTTTTTCCCCTCATGATTTCTTACCCGTATTAGAGTAGCACCCAGAGCTGTGGCTGCAACCATGGTCCTTTTGACATAACACAAGCCAGTGCCTCATCTGTGAAATTCTACACAGGCTCGAGATGTGACATGTGGACAGGGGGAGGAGGCAGAGTGCCAGCAGTGGGACTGCACTGATGAACGTTCTCTCTGCTTAGAAGCTCAAGGCGCTTTGTCGATAAACATACAAGAACTAGAGATGCTGACGAATCATTAACATTTGCCTAATCGTTATCTTCAGGCAGCTTTCCCCAGGCAGTAGAGCAGCAAGTCCCCTGCCTACAGGACTGTCACCAGCGCTGGCTGGTGTGTGTCTCGACAGAAATGTGCAAGAAGCAGAAACTGCAAACGCAGCAATCGAGAAGGCAGCGGGACGATGGATGCCAATCTCTTTGGCAATTTCTTTCTCCACCTGAATCCCTGCCATATTCATGCACGAAGGAACTGAATCCCTTGGAGACAAGGTAGCAGCCGTATAAAACCTGGGATACGAAACTACCCACTGAAGCATCTCTGTCGGTGGAGTTGGAGCACCCTCCCACCATCCCGGGACCTAAAGGAAACTGCAGTACCATAAAATGCAGCTTCACTCTCCCCTCTCACCAGCCTTCCAGGCAGCCTCTCTTGCAAGTACAGCTTATTTGGGTGCTACATCTATATTTTTCCAGGTGTTCTTGGCTTCTCTGGCCCCGTGCTGCTCTGGGTGCTCCCGGGGATGCCTGTGCCAATAACGCCCTGCCTTGGACTTCAGACTCATCTTCCCTCCTCGATCTCTCTCCTCCAGGCTGAGGCCAAGCCAGGCGCCCTGCGGCTCCCTGCCAGCCACATACCATTTAGGCTACCCCTATTAAAATGATTAAAGCTGCATTTTCCAACATCGGGGACTTGTCCAAGGAGAGGGCAAATAATAAATACTGTCAGAAATCAGTTACAAAGAAAGATTTGAACAGATTTCCAGCAAACACAGTTTGGCATGGGGTAGATTTTGAAGGAAAACTGCACTGTCATTTCACTCAGCATCTTGCAGCTGCAAATCCCTGCATTCCTGTTCACGGATGGGTCCCTGCAACGGCTGCAGAAAACGCCACCCCTGAGCGGGAACGCACCGAGCTCCTCGCGGCGGCTGCACAAAACCTGCAGCTCGAGCCTGCTGCAGGCCCCGGTCACCGGCGCGAGGCGGCGGGAAGCACTGACCTCTGCGGGGCTGCACCGAGGAGCTACGCGGCGCCTCTTCTCGGCGGAAGGTCACGCATCGCCGGGAGCCCTCGGATCACCGCCGCT
>NW_010578496.1:189255-208393 GCF_000705375.1 Tinamus guttatus
GGCGGGGCTGCGGGCGGCTGGGGCCGGGCAGGGGAACGAGCGCGGTCCCCTCTGCGGTGGGGCCGGGCAGGGCCGCCCCTGTCCCCCGCTCCGGGCTGCCGAGCCCCGCGGCGGGCTTGTGCTGCGAGCAGAGTTTGCTCGCGCTTTCCTCTTCTTTATCTTATTATTTTTCCCTCTCCTCTTCCAATAGAGAGTGTCCCCCTTTTTTTCCTTTTTTTTTCCCGTCTCTTATTTTATGTTTTTTTTTCCCACAACACCTGAGAGGACACAGGGACAGGGCCGGGGTGCTGTAGCTGCAGCTGCCCCCACAGAGGAGAGCAGCGCTCAGGGGCTCCTCTCCCTCAGCCAAGCGGTGGCCTTGGCCACACGTTGTCACAGAGCAGCCCAGTCTAAGAGCCCGGGGTCCCTCTGAAGCCCCACAGCCCTGGGGGTGGCTTGGCCGTGAGGAGGAACGTGCTCTTGGATGCAGCATCTTCTCACCATCATCAGTGTTTTTCCACTGTGGCTCTTCCTTCTCCTGTGCGGCTTTCCCTCCTTTTCACCACACGCTCCCTGAAGTCCTGCAGTCCCCTGCTGCATAGCAGGGAGCTCTCCCGGATCTTCCTTCTCTGTTTTCCTATGCTGGCATCCAAGAGGGAAAATAAAAGCTCGTACGTAATATGGCCTGTTTGAACTTTGACTGTCCTGTTTTTGCTGATGACTTCTGTTTCACTTCAGGGAAGCTGTTCCCATGGCGTGTGGGAAGTGCAGCGCTTCAGCACCCACTCAGGATCCAGCGCGTGGGGACATCACCCTCTTCCAGCTCAGAGGCCTGAAGTGCAGATAGCAAAACCCAGCTGCAGGGTAAGGCTGCGGGCTGGCTCCCGAGTGAGGAAGCCAGAGCATCTGCAGGTGATCCTTGAACACAGTTACAAAGCACAAGGCAGCGACGAGATGATTGATAAGGAGCAAAGAGGAGAAGCAGCTGGTCGGAGAATGATGTGCGAGAGTTTTAGTAGGCTAAATCTGTAATACTTAGCTGCTGCTTGAAGATTTGGGGATGAGGTAGAGTTAAGGTACTGTTCAAAGTAGCACTTAGCATTGACATTTGCACATACGTCTAACTTATGGCCACATAAACACACAAACCTGGTCTTACTGCACTAAATGGTAGGTAGGTGAAAGCTCTCTGCAGCCCAGTGGATGAGCTTGTGACTGCTATGTAGAAGAGTGTAGCTGATATGTAGCAAACAGGCTTTGGTTTGATAATGCTCTTCCTTTCCTGGCAGCACACTTGCATTGTTGTATAGGCAGCTCCTAAACAATTTTTTCATCATGCCCTTAAAGGAATGCACTGACTAATCTCCTGTGTGGGTGTCGCTTGGGCAATGTCAGAAACCAGTTTCAGGAAACTCCATTTCTCCCTAGTTTTCTATTAGGATAGTGATAAATGGTATTGCAGAATTCCCTGCTCATTGCTTAATGTGAAAAGTGTTGTCTAGATTGGCTATATTATGAGCAGCTAAAGGTGTGCAGTATGTCGATTCCAGAATATAACTATCCCTAAGACTTGTAAAACTGATGTGCTGCTTGATGTTCTAGTAGTTCATTGATTCTTTGTGTTCCTTATCGATCTGAAAAAACCTTAATTTTATTTCTTTAGGTCAAAGATAGAGTGCATAAACAGTTCCTTAAAATAGAGCAAAAGTTGAGTGTTAAAAGCCAATATTTCATTTTGAAATGAGGAGTACCTGAAGCCTTCCAGTTATGACTTGCTGAATCCTTTGAGCTAATTACATTCTAGGAAATGCTGGAGGAGAGATGTCCTGTGGTTCAGGATGTCCTGTGGTGTGTTGTTTTTTTATATAGGCAGCAGAGGTTAGATGTGTAAGTTACTGTATGATCAGAGCAGGCTTAATGACAGACACTTAACTTTTCTGCGTTTTGGGGGAGGATTTTCTTGTGGCGTATTTAAAAAGGAACTGAAAGTTCTGGTGTTGAACTGAGCCCAACTCCTATCTAGAACAGAGTAGCAATGGCAGAAGGGTGGTAGAGCAGAGACTTACATGTTGTGTGGGGCTCTAATACAGGGCATGTTTAGCTAATGTTTTGGTAATGATGAAAATGTGCTTGGTTACAATTAGCGAGCCTCCTGTGTGCATGTTTCCAAGTGTTTTGAGAATTAATCTGTTTACCATACACACACTACTCCTAAACAAGAGCTTAACTGCTTACCCTTACCTCCTTTAAAGAGGCTATCCTAAAAGCCTCCAAGTAGCTTAAGCTGTTGATGGTGCGTGTGTTTTTTTTGTATTGTAACTTGAAATTCAGTTGATGTAGCTGTGTTTTACATGACTCTTGCTGCTACCAAGCTATATTTGAGATTCAAAGCTATTCAGTCATGACCTCCTTGCCAAAATAATAGTGTTTCTTTCTCCTTGTGTACTAAGCATTGTTAATGTTTGATATAGAATTGCTGTGGCAATTCACACAGCTCCTCCTTTGTGACAAATCTGCAAGCTGCTTCTCTAGCTACAGTCTACCTTTGTGCACAGTAAAGCTATGGTGCTGCACTCCTTATCTGGCTTTCCTTTAGAGTCTAGATCAGCTCTGGTTGATCAAACCTTAGGTGGTCTATTCCTTATTAACCAGTGAAGGCAGCCAGAAAATATTCTGACCTGGAAATTAGTTACTGCTTTTAGAATACTCTACATATCACTGCTTTGGAGCTTCTGGTCCTGAAGGTGCAAGGCTTTTGGGGTGGGGATGAGTAGGTGAACATGTACTTATTTCTTTTCCTTGGCAGGCTGAGGCAAATATTGCTGTGCTGATAGCTGGTGTCTTATCAAGCTTGAAAACAACTGTGGCAACACCTGAATGATGAGTTGGTTAAGATGAAAGAAGATTCAGCTGAGAGAAGTGAGAGAAATAAGGAAAGGTAAACAACTCGTTCCAAAGAGAAAGGACAGACAGTACAGACCTTAAAGTATGAAATGAGAGATTAAGAAATCAAGACATTAGATTGAAAGTGAATAAAAGCTCTGAAGCAAGGATTATTTTAATTCTCAGAGGCTCAATGTGCACAAAATATAAGCAGAAAACAGTTTACCTTTTCCTGTATGATTGTTCTTAATGTTGGAATTTAGTGCTGAACAGTCTGCCCCAGGACCCAAGGAAGGGCTGTTCTGGTTATTCCAAGTTAATGCTGTTGTCTTTTAGCTTAAGTAGTTACTAATGGTTAATTCAATCACTTAAGATTAGTCAATAAAAGGAAGTGTTAGTGTCCTGTTGGAATGAGGCAGGTATGGTTTTTTTTTTCCTAAGAGAAGCTCCAGTGCCTGTCCTTGAAGCATCCTTTTGACTGCAAAGAGGAAATTAATTTTGGATTGGAAGCCTGTGGCTATGTACATAATTTATAAGCTGACAGGGTCATTTTTCTCTGGTTTACATCTTTGTAGCAAGTCATCTAATAGCACTTGTTTGTACATAGCTATATCACTGACATAGCTCCCTGCTCCAGGTTTCAGTGATTTGGATAACTTCCCACTCCATTCTGTTCCTAGCAGCTGGGGAAAAGTGTTGTCAAAAGTTAGAAAATGGGGCTGGCCAAGCCAAGTCTCCAGCACAGGTTGTTCTCCTGGTGCAGATGTTCTTCCCTGTACTTGCTAGGACAGGCTTGCTCGTGTGACAGTAACCTGGAGCTGCTGCACTGTGCTGTTAAGACAAGGATGGGCTGCAAATCTTGCTCCTGAAAGTTAGAGTGCACTGAGGGGTGTCTTAAGCAAGTGTTATCCGCACTGTAGGTGGGATTGCTTCTTTCATGAGCTTGAATAAAAATGTTGTTGTTCAGTATTACTGAGTCTTACTCCATCCTGCTGTGTCCTGTGGCTTGGGTGGGGCTGTGTGAAAGCCACCTTGCTTTGCTCTCAGCATTGAGTTCACAGGCTGTCCCATAAGTGAAAAATGTAAGTGATGTTGGCAGCCACTATTTCATCCACTCTTTAGACTTAACATCTTCGTTTTCCGTCTTGGAAGATGCTTTATGCCTCAGGAGAGATTATTTTATTGAAGGAAGCCTGATACAGGAATGCTAATTTGGTGGGAACTCTGGATCCTGACTTTCTTGCTGTTTACTTCTAAATGGCAAAGGACAAAGTTCCTGAGCTTGATCCCATCTCTCTTCTTGGACTTTTCCAGTGGCTGTCCCTGTGCTTGGGAGCTTTTCAGAAGGGTGCCTGGAAGCAGCTTTGTGGTTTGGTCTCTTTTTAAATTTTTTTTTCTTCCCTTTTCCTTCCAAGTTTTATAGTGGTGATATAGAAGTTGTAGAGCCCATGTGCCAACCTGCAAAGCTTTTATTTCCTGATGCTGAAACAAAGAGCTTTGTCCTGCCCTCCTTTAGGATTTCAGGTGACAACATGCTGGAGAAAGGAAGCTGTACTCTATTGAAGACTTCTTGTAACATGTTATAGCTTGTCAATAGTGAGCTCTAAAGCTTTACCAGTATCAAGGTTTTTCTTTTCCCTGTCTGCCTGTGATGCTGTCAGCACATGAACGACTCATTTCCCTTCTGTCAGGAGAGGTAAGAAACTCTGTCAGTGATATTGCACTTCTCATCCGACAAGCCAAGAAGAAAGCCACAGAGAACTAAGAATAGTTATAGCAGGAAATAGAATTGCAATGTCCAACCTGCAATGCCACCTTGTCTGTTTACCTTATGGCACTGCAGGATTGCCTCCCTGGAAGCTGACTCTTCATAAAGACAAGGACTTGGCTAATTTGGGGGAAAATCTGTGAGATATGAAAACTGAAGATGTCTTTGGGCATGTTGTGAGATCTTTGATGTAGTCCTGTTTTCCCAGTAACTCTGTTTATAGCAAGGGTCAACAGAAGGAAGGAGAGAGGAAACTGGATTAAGTATTCAGTAAATCATGAGTCAAGCTGCCAAACAATCTAGTGGAACCAAACAGTGATGTTTCTGTTCACTTTATCCCTAGCTAGATATGTTGATCTGCAATTTCAGACAGGAATTTCAGGCATAGCTCAGCTGTCTTAATAACCACAGACTTCACTTGTCTAGTTTGGTTGCTTTTGGGCAGAGGAATTACTTTATCTGAACTAGAGAATGTTTGTGCTCCTGCAGTGTTTGCTGTTACGGTCTTGAGCTTAATTTATTACAGGGCTTCTGGAGCTTGTGGAAAGGATCGCTGCTCTTGGCTCTGCCATCCTTTACCTGGCAAGATGAACGCTGCTGTAGGAGGTCCTCAGCAGCCAGATATGTTCAATCTGGTTTCTGACCGATTTTTACCATTTAGGTACGGTGTGCTCAGGTTGTCCCTATTGTAACATGAACGATGATTTTTCTCTTCCAGATGTCTAGTGTAACCTTCCATTAGCACTTGGTGATGCTTACGGTTGGCTGAAGCCTGGGTAGGTTTGGCAGGCTGGTTATGTAGGCCTGAAACTGCCACTGCTTCTATTGTGTCGGCCTGTGTAGCGTGAACGGTGAGGCCCTCCAGCTGGGTGGCCACCAGGCTGGTGCAGCGATGGTCACACTAGCCCAGCTTGTTCTTACTGAGTGGACACTGCTGTTCCTGAGGCTGTCTGGCAAGAGGAGTGTGTGCTGGGATATAAACTCGATCCAGGTGAATCTGAAGAGCTATGTAGTATCCAGATGTAGAATGTGGGCATTGCAGAAGCTTTAAAAGGCCATATTTTTGGGCTGGGTTGGTGGGTATATTTGCAATCCTTCTGTGCAGTTTTACATACAGCTCTTAGTACAAGTCTCTGAGATGCTGCTGCTGCAGACTGTCCTGGCATGTTCTGTGTTGGGTAAGGATTGCACTCAAAGTAGTAGTGCCACTTTGCTGCTGAGCCCTTGGAATTAAGTCATTCTTTGCTTGAGGGATGAGGAGCTGCTTTGGGAATTGTGTGGGAGCTGGGAAAGCACTGTAGTACAGCCAAGCTAAAACACCTCTGACACAAATACACAATTTTTTTTAAGAGTGCCATGCCTTGAGCCTACCTGCTGTAATTGTACTGGGAAACTCACTACTATGTTTCTGAGGGCTCAGGATTTGAGGCACAGATGTTCAACCTATCAGTTTATGGGAATTTAGTGAAATCAGCTTCCCTTTAGACTTGAACAAAACAGTCTTTCAGAAGCTCATTTTTACTGCCTTCCATGTGGCATGGTTAGCTGCAATGTAAACAAATCATTTCTAAGTGAGCTTAAACTGGAAATGTCTGCAGTTTGGGATGTCAAGGAGATCAGCTCACTCTTCAGGTGCATTCTGACACAGTGCTGCTTTCCCAGCTGTGTCTGTCCCTGTCCATAACCTCCTTCACTGCCTGCTGAGGTTGTTGAGAATCAAGGAGATCAGCTCACTCTTTAGGTGCATTCTGACACAGTGCTCTTTCCCAGCTGTGTCTGTGCCTGTCCATAACCGCCTTCACTGCCTGCTGAGGTTGTTGAGACCCCGAAGCATCACAGAAACTGCTACGATTTTTTGCACAGTTGCGATGTGTGAGGGCAGCATTAACATACTACTGCCTGGGAATTTCTTTAGCAGTTTAACGTGAGAGCTGGAGTGTCGCAGCCTGGTCCCTGCACAGACCTCTGGCAAACTTCACCTTTTTCCTTCATGTCTTCTGTGCTCAGCCTTTTGTGAGGCTCTGTGGCGGAGCTTCTACAAGGTGACCCCTAGTTTTCCTGCTCTTAATCTGTGGCCTGAACAGCGGCTCCGCTGCTGCCGGGAGGAGTGGGGACTTGGATATGCTTGTCCTCTTCCTTCAGTGACCTTGTCATTGTTCCCGAAAGGCAGAGGCTTCCTGCTCCACCCTGCTGGTGGCTCATTGCTGACATTGAGCATTAACAGACTGCAGTGTGGGACAGGCTGAACGCATCTGGAGGGGTGATTTGTTAGCTTGCTTGTAGGCCTCTAATGTAAAGGGAGATTTCCTACCCTGTGTGCCTGGGTTAATAAGGAGAATGAGCCTGCTGCACCGCTTTGTTGTGGGTTTCCTTTTTAGTTATCTCGAGATACAAATTGGACTGAACAATTTGATCTAGTTAACTTGTCAGACAAAAGGGCATTACTGCACCCAGGAAAACTAGCAATGGAGAACAACAGCTCAGGTCTGAGAAGGCCTTGGCGTTAGCTATGAGGCCCCAGTGCTTGAAAAGGTCTTTTCTATTTTGTAAGCCTGCAAGGGGGTGACTGTGAAGGGCTTAACTCCTGCAAAAATTTCTTTCCTGGGAATAATGAAGAACAAGAGGGAACGAAGAGGAATAAGAATTTCTGGGGAAAAGCAGCATCTGGGCAAAAGAAAGGCGAAAATATATTTAATATGTATTTTTTCCCTCAGAGTAGGGTTAGGAGGAGGAAAGAAGAGGAATAAGAGTTTCTGGGGAAACCAACATCTGAGCAAAAGAAAGGAGGTGAAAATATATTTAATATGTATTTTTTTCCCCTCAGAGTAGGGTTAGGAGGAGGAAAGAGTTGAAGAAGCAGCTTCAAGTTGCGGCTTCTAGCAGCTCAGGTGCTGTTCAGAAGATGTTTTGCCTGTTCTTTCTTGTTGTGAACGTTTAATCCTCTTGTCCTAATCTGATCGATGCAGCCTGTTCTGCATAGCAAAGCGACTGGACTCTGTAGCTCTGTTTGGACATGACAGCAGTTGCTTCTGACAGTGCCTTGTAACAGCTATTTTCATCCCTTGTTTCTGCATCCTGTGACAGGAATGAATGAGTTACTGTCTGATAAATGTATTTACTGGTGTGCCTGGTCTTACTGAACTTCTAAAATATTGCTCTATTGTCCTTCAAAATTCCTCTTTCCCCAGAAAAAGCATGGAGAAAATTGCCCCAGTGTGTCTCTTGTAATGGACTAATATAGTAATGGAATTGGATGGGCAAAAAGGCAAATGCTTCTTTGGGGGTGACTGTCATTTTCTATCAACCACCTTCTAGCTGCTTGCAGCCCTCCCAGGGAGCACTAAGTCCAACTTGGCATTTTACCATTTATTGTTGTCAGCAGCAAACCAGGGAACAAAATCCTGTTCTTAGCCTCCAGGGAATGTGGTGCTTTTTGAGTTCAGACTGGGAAGGGCTTCCTTTGCAGTTGTCTGCTTGAAGTGCTTTTTAAAATGTAAACTTAAATTCCACAAAAGCAAACAGCCTGGCACCCTACTTGTCAAGGAAACCTTACAAGGCAGCAGTGTAGAAAACCTGCTTCGAAGCTTGCAGCCCCCTAAGATTTGGCAGTGCTGTCTGCACAGATGCTATTGTGGCACCTGCTCTGTTAGAATTGAATTGGGTCTTCTAAATATGACTCAAAGATTAGTCCTGGTTCTACTACTCAACTTTGTTAATAAGTGTGGTGTGATACTTGTGATTAGAAGTTACAGTGACTTCAAGATCTGGTGCCTGACAGGTTTGGGGGAAAAATTTGAGCTCAGCTATCTGTGGATCAGCCAGGTGTTCGAGTTTTCTCCTGTTTGCTGAGAACATGCTGAGAGATCTGTCTAAAAGTCTGAATCACCGAAGGTCAAAACAAGTCCTGCCTGTTTCCCAGAACCTCTTGAATTCCCCTGTGATGCTTAAATCCCAGCTGAGGTGAACTCTGGTAGGTGGGAGTGGTTGGAGGGAAGTGAATCTTATTCCATCTCTCCCTTCTATTTCTGAAGTAAATAAGAGCAAGAAAGTAAAGAGCAGATGTTAGAGGATTTCGGTATCAAATCTATGACAGGGCAAGTAGCTATTTTCTCCTTGGAGAATTAATGTAAAGTGAGGGGAGCCAAAACTGAGAACCATCACATCAAGCAGCTGTGTTTAGTGTTTTCTTTTAAAGCTTGTTTTATTCCATGTGAAGAAGTGCGTTGGTGAAGCGGTTGTAGGAAAAACAGCTATAGTGCATGTAAATCTTCCTCACCTCTGCAGCTTGAGAACAACTCAAATGTGGAATTATTTTTCTATCTCTGTAAAACAGTAAGCAGCTCAGGATAACTGTGCTCTGTTGTGCATGGGTTTGGTCTTTTCTAACAAGTCTGGCAAACTCCATCCTTGAAATATAATCCCTGGGTACAATAGCAGGAGAAACTTCCAAATACTGGCCTCACTGGGCAGTTTACTTAAGGAAAGCCCCCAGTCTCTTTGGGGCTTTCCTTAAGTGAATATCTTTTATCCCACAGGCTGCTGATGAGGTGCCAATTCTGATAGCTTGTGACAGAGCTCATCTGACAGGGAAGAACACCAAGCTTCACAGCCTCAGCTACAGCAAATTGCTCACCAGGTAGCTTCATTCCTTTATCTCCAAGTGACTTGAAACTGGCACTGTCCTAATACCAGTCTAGCTGTTCCAGACTTAATAAAGCATGAGCCTTCTTGAAAGGTGGAGAAATAGCTTAAGTCAGTAATGTCTTCTGGTTTCCTTCCAGGTGAGCCATGATTCCAGTCACGGAGCTGCGCTACTTCGCTGACACGCAGCCGGCGTACCGCATCCTGAAGCCATGGTGGGACGTCTTCACGGACTACATTTCCATAGTGATGCTCATGATTGCTGTGTTTGGAGGGACGCTTCAAGTCACCCAGGACAAAATGATTTGTTTGCCCTGTAAATGGGTGACCAAAGACTCTTGCAATGACTCTGTTAGAGGCTGGACAATTGTAATTCCTGAGCGTACCTACTATAACTCTAGTCTTGTTCCCTCTACTGACACAGGGCCTACAGGGATCCGATACGATTTGGACCGGCACCAGTATAACTATGTGGATGCCGTGTGTTATGAGAACCGCCTTCACTGGTTTGCCAAGTATTTTCCCTACCTAGTGCTGCTACATACACTCATTTTCCTGGCTTGTAGCAATTTCTGGTTCAAGTTCCCAAGGACCAGCTCCAAACTGGAGCATTTTGTGTCTATTCTACTGAAGTGTTTTGACTCTCCATGGACAACAAGGGCACTATCCGAGACGGTGGTGGAAGAGAGTGATACCAAACCAGCCTTTGGGAAAATGAATGGCTCCATGGACAAGAAATCCTCCACAGTCAGTGAGGATGTGGAAGCCACTGTTCCCATGCTGCAGAGAACCAAGTCTCGAATTGAGCAAGGCATTGTGGACAGATCCGAGACGGGTGTCTTGGACAAGAAGGAAGGGGAACAGGCCAAAGCATTATTTGAGAAGGTGAAGAAGTTCCGCACACATGTGGAAGAGGGGGACATCGTGTACCGCCTCTACATGAGACAAACCATTATCAAAGTGATCAAATTCATTCTGATCATCTGCTATACTGTCTACTATGTCAACAACATAACATTTGATGTTGACTGTAAGGTGGACATTGAGAGCTTGACTGGCTACCGGATGTACCGCTGTGCTCATCCTCTGGCCACTCTCTTCAAAATTTTGGCCTCTTTCTACATAAGCTTGGTAATATGCTATGGCTTGATCTGCATGTATACGCTCTGGTGGATGCTGAAGCGATCGCTTAAGAAATATTCCTTTGAGTCCATCCGGGAGGAGAGCAGCTACAGTGATATTCCTGATGTGAAAAACGACTTTGCTTTTATGCTGCATCTGATTGACCAGTATGACCCGCTGTACTCCAAGCGCTTTGCTGTCTTTCTGTCAGAAGTGAGTGAGAACAAACTGCGGCAGCTGAACCTCAACAACGAGTGGACTCTGGAGAAGCTGCGCCAGAGGATCACCAAGAACTCCCAGGATAAGCTGGAGCTGCATCTCTTCATGCTGAGTCTTGCCTTCTTGAGAGAGAATTTGAAATCCCTCCACATCAAGTTCACAGACATCAAGGAGATTCCTCTTTGGATTTATAGCCTGAAGACACTAGAAGAGCTTCATCTGACAGGGAACCTGAGTGCTGAAAACAACCGGTACATTGTGATAGATGGCTTGAGGGAGCTGAAGAGGCTGAAGGTGTTGAGGCTCAAGAGTAACCTCACGAAGCTGCCCCAGGTGGTGACAGATGTTGGTGTGCATCTTCAGAAGTTATCCATCAACAACGAAGGCACCAAGCTCATTGTCCTCAACAGCCTTAAGAAAATGGTCAACCTGACGGAGCTGGAACTGATCCGTTGTGACTTGGAGCGCATTCCTCACTCCATCTTTAGCCTCCACAACCTCCAGGAGATAGATTTGAAGGACAACAACCTCAAGACCATTGAGGAAATCATCAGCTTCCAGCACTTGCATCGTCTCACTTGCCTTAAATTGTGGTACAACCACATTGCCTACATCCCCATCCAGATAGGCAACCTCACCAATTTGGAGCGCCTCTACCTGAATCGTAACAAGATAGAGAAGATCCCCACCCAGCTCTTTTATTGCCGGAAACTTCGATATTTAGATCTTAGCCACAACAACTTGACTTCCATACCCCCAGACATTGGACTGCTGCAAAACCTGCAGAACCTGGCTGTGACAGCCAACAGGGTAAGCACGCAGGGAGCGGCAGTTGCTTGTGTAAAAATAACTGGTGCTTCTGTTATCTGTGTGATTAAACATGCTGCAAGGGGAGTGTGAAATACTCGGCATTGAGTTTCACCTTCAGAGAGAAACAAAAGCTTATCTAAGGTGAGATGTTGCCCAATTGTTCCAGGGAAATTATTTTTCCAAACACCATTTTGTTTCTTCTGAACAGCAGAACAGCTTAAGTGGCACTTTGGAGGATGCTTCATAAATCCTTTGTTGTCTCTCTACAGTGAAAGCTTGTAGTCTCTGCATGGACACTGGTTTTAGGCTTACAAGGGAGCTCTGTGAACCTGTAGTCTTTAGTAGTGTGCACTTATTCCAGCTATGTACAACTGCTGTAACAGTGGCCATCTACGCAATGCACATCTTGCTTGCAAGTCTGTTTATTGTACTTAACTTGTGGGGAATCCACGAGTTCAGTCTCAACGTACTTTACACTTGAAGCTGCTTATAGGCAGACTTGTAAAAATGATTCTTTCATCTAAAGCACTTCAGCTCTACCAGAGTGAATTTGGAGAGAGGGAAACTCTTCAGCGGTGTCATTATTTGGTATAGGGTGGACTAAACTAGGTTTGTTAATCAGACGTCAGGTGAATGTGCTGTGCAATGCACTGGCTTCCAGAGTAGGGCCTAGTAGGGTGGCATCTTGATATGTCCTAATCCTGGCTGTGGTTTTCTTGGGTAATCACAAGTGGGTTAAGAAGCTGCCCTATCTGAGGGCGAGGAAAGCTAGAAGAGATGCCTGGTGTGCAGGGCGGTCTGATCACCGTGGCAGTGGCTCCTTGGCTTGTGTGGGGTTTGCTTAAAGCAAACTCTGTTTGTGGATCTTTTTATTTCCTGCATCTTTGTTCCTGCATTTGGGATTATAGGAGACCTCTGCCATGTGTCACAGCCTGTGCTCATGGAAGCTCATTCTGTGAATTCCTGGAAGGCTCTGTTGCTAGAAATGTTTGAACGAGGTATTTTTCTATTGGGGTCTGTTTATCACCTGAAGTTGCAGAAGGCACCAGTATCAGATCTGGCTGCTCTTTGCTCAAGTGGCTTGTGTTGTTTTCCTGTGGGTTTGCAGCACAGTCGCCTCCACACTCCCAGCTACCACTGCCAGAATCCAAGACCCTTCCTGCTATTTGGCAAGATGCATCCATGACTGAAGGAAGTAGGGCTGATGTGGGCAAGCTCTGAAGATGGCAAAGTGGAGGGAGCTTTAAAGACTCTGAAATACTGTCAGAACATGCATAATTTTGGACTACTTGTCTTCTGGCATCCTCCCTAAAACAGTTTCTTGGGGGTTAATGTGCAGTCTTGAGGTGGTGGAGCTGCTCAAACTCCTTTTCATCCAGCAAAAGCTCCATTTTCTGCAGCACAGTGTGGCACCAACCACTTCTCTCTACAAAGACCCCAGCGTGACAGGAAGGCTGGAGCAGTCTGTGCCACAGGGTGGTCTGAAGCAAAAGATAGTGAGGACCCAATGAAACAGGTGTCTGGGCCAGGCCACAATTAACCCTAGGCGTTTTCCAAGGCCAGGAATTATCTCAATTAATTGCCCTCTGCTAGCAGAGGGGTTTTAGCAGAGATACTTCTGGTGTTGGCTGGTATCAGGGTACCGTTCTGGGAAGCAAGCCATATCCCAGCACATTGCTTCCTTCCTAAACCAATCCTGGTCCCTTAAATAACTATTATTTTCAAGAGCTGGTGACACTTTGACTGCATGTTGCTGCTTGTATTACTTGATATGCAAATAACAATGATTGAACTGCCTTTAATTGGTCTTGTCTCATTATCTTGGCATTTCCCTGGACTCCATCTCATTTAGAATAGACTTTGGTCTAAGTTAGCAATAACTGGTATCATGCATAATTTGAGTTATAAAAGGATGCAGCTGGGTTTTGAAGACAAATGATAGCCTTCATGTTGAGACTTTGAATTGAGGACAATATCTGGAATTGTTATGTTTAGTTCATAGTCTAGTGTTTATTGAACCTTAACCATATTGTATTCCTTCAAATTCATGGAAGGAGTGGACTATAGAAAGGCCTTAACAGGAATTCATGTTATCTTTTAAACTAGCGATTTCTGTTTAAATAGGTGATTTTTAAATAGTCTTCCTGGTGGAAATCTCCCTTAGGAAAGAAGCAGATGACTAAAGCAGTGCCTTGTCCCCCCTGGAGCATGGTGTGGGCCTGTCTCTTGGGAGTGTGTCCTATCTGCTGGTGACTTGGATTTCTTTTTTTTCCTCAGATTGAGAGTCTCCCACCAGAGCTCTTCCAGTGCAAGAAGCTGAGGACCTTGAACCTAGGGAACAACGTGCTGCAGTCGCTGCCATCCCGGGTCGGGGAGCTGACGAACCTCTCGCAGATCGAGCTCCGGGGGAACCGCCTGGAGTGCCTGCCCGTGGAGCTGGGGGACTGTCCCCTGCTGAAGCGCAGCGGGCTCGTCGTGGAGGAGGACCTGTTCAACACGCTGCCCTTGGAGGTCAAGGAGCGCTTGTGGAGGGCGGACAAGGAACAAGCCTGAGGCCCTGAAAGGAGGGGAAAAACCTCTGACCAACTAGAAGGAAACAAAAGGCCATTCCAGTCCCCTTTTCCCCAAATCCGCCCCTTCCCTCCCCGCTTCCAACAACTACCAGACTAGCCAAGGAGTCCCTGAGGAAACACGGCTCTGAGGGAGGCTGATTCTTGCCTCAGATGCAGGATGGGGGAAGCTTGGGATCAGGAAGAGAAGCAAGGCAGATTGGGTGGCTGCATAGCAGGGTCTGGTGGAGTAAGAGGTGCTGCTGCTCTTCCAGACAGGTAGCAGGGTGAGGTGGATGGTGCAGGTAAAGGGAAACAACCTCTAAATAGAGGCAAAAATATGTTGATTGCTGCATCGCCCCAGGTGGGGCTCGTCAGGGACTGAGTGTTCAGTGTCCTACAAGCAAAGACCATGAGTTCAGGGAGCCTCTTGAACTTTCATCTCTGTGTGACACCTGATACTGTTCCCTCCTAACTCAGCGATTCAGGCAGAGGCCCTACAGTGGGGTGTGATAGGATACAGACAGCTGATCCTTATCTAGCTGCTGGCACTGGGATTTTGGGGGGATAAATTTGTCATACATCAGCTTGGATGCAGGATCCCTTCTTGTGTTACTAATTGTCTTTTCCCCCTTGTACTCCACACCTTCCCCTCTGGCCCTAGGTAACCAAAGGCCCTGACCTCCATGGCTCATTTTAAATTGCACTACTTTAACAGCTTCAAATCACTTCTACTGACTAGTAGACCACAGCCTATTTCTCCAAATGGTGTCTGGAGGTGCCACTTGAAATATCCCCAGCTTTACCTGGAGCAGAGCTTGTGTATATTGTGATTCCTGTGAAATGGGTGGTTGCACTTCAAGTAGAAGATAAGATCTGGATTAAAAGCAGTAAGACTGTCTCACGTGCTCTGCCAGAAGCAGCAAGGTGCTTCAGGATCTTGGCTTTTAAAGTTTTTAAGCTGCTTTTAAATTGTTGGTGTTTTGTTGTGTATCAAAATATAAACATGTGTCTAGGGCAGTGTGTTAGGGTCTCCCCTGGGGTTGGTGTTTAAAGAGGATGGCTGAGGTTTCCTCTGCACCTTCTTCCCCACTGAGTTGTTTGAGGCTTTGCCAGTATTTTTCATGAACACAATCTACAAAGCTGCTTGATGGTTCTTTTCTGTTGTCTTTTTCTACTTTAATGGCTGTCAGTTCCTGTTACACCTACTGTCCTAAAGAAGAGGCTAATGCTGATTTGAATGTGGTGCTGTGGAAAGGAAACCTGTCTTCCTATTTTCTCCCCGTTTCATTCCCCCAGTGTTAAGGAGCAATAGGAGAATCCTCTGGGGACTGAGCTCCTCTAGATCCCTGGGACAGAGAAGTTGCAGACAAGTCTAACTTTTTTGATATTGTTTGACAGAAACACCTTCTGCACTGGCAGAGGTGGATTATTGTGTTATAGCTACTGATAATCATGTCCTCAAGGTGGGGTGGTTAAGGCGTGCCTACAATACATCCTAAATCTGCCTTTTTTTTTTTTTTTTTTTTTTCCTTCCAAAGCAAGAGGAGGCTCGTGGGCCTGCAGGTCCAGGTTGCAACGCTCCTCATGGAGCCACCAGGCTGGCCCCGAGGTGGAGAGCTGCAGGCTGAGGCATGAAGCATTTGCAGCCCTCCCAGGAGTTATAAACAGGGAAGCTGCAGCCATCTCCAGATCAGTTCCCTGGAAACTGCTGGTTAGAGCCCTGGCTTAGCAGATCTTGGAGCTCCTTGGATGTTTGGGCAATAGGGTACACTATGGCTTTCTTCATCAGATGTAATATATGAAATTTACACTAAACATGCTGAAACCATGGACAATGTTAACTGGGCTCTGAATTTGTTGATGTTCAGATGCTTAAATAAAGCTACATTAAAGTCTAGGAAATCTGTTTATAAAACTGCTTTTAAGAGGATGTAAATTCTGCCTTCTTTAATCCATTCGTCATAAAGTTTAAAAAGTGCAAGGGAATAATAGGATAAAGTCTCTACCTAGAAGGCAAGGTACTGTAAAAATTCTTGTTCCCATTCCCAACAGGATCAGTGTTGAAATGTTGTTAGAGTTGGGGGCTGCTGGTGAAAAGATGTGGAAAATGTTATTCCAAAAGGTACTGCGCCAGAGCAAACACTGGGGCTTGGAAGTGTTGGTGCTGATGCATCTTGGCCTGGACATGTTGCATTTGCATTAGTGTTCTGGGTTAACAGCAGACAGAAGTTGCTAGATGGACTTAATGCTGCTTGAGGTTTCAGGCTTGGGTACAGCAAGGTCCAGGCAGTTCCTCAAGGTGGGCACAGGGGCTCTTTGGATGGCAGAAGAAACTTTTCCTTATTCTGTGCCAACTGAAAATGCAACCGAAGAGAAGTCTCAAGGACGGTGCCGTGTTCAAGGCCTTTGGGTAATGTGGTTACAAGGCAATATGTACCTTGCCCTAGGCAGGGCTGAAAGGGGCTGTGCACCTGGAGCAGTGTTAACCTGGCTGGCAGGAGCAGAGGCTTCTCCTGTGGGCCAAGGTGGTTATAGATGAGTGCTCTGACCCTTGCTTCTACATGTGTTCCTAATTATACAAGCTGGAACCTGAGCAGATAGAGGTTTCCATAAGCATCTCCTGAAAATCTATACTCTAGTGCTTCTAGAAGCTTGCAGCCTCCTGAACTGCTGTGTATCTCAGTGCTCAATACATAAGGCAAGCAGATAGTAGGATATTTTGCTAGAAATGGGACTGTTTTCACTTCCTATAAATCATAGAGCTTTCCTTCTACTGCTTGCTGGGCAGACTGTCCTAGGCCTGACTGAGCTCTACAGAGCAATTGTATTGGCCGTGCATGGAGAAAAAACTAGCTCTCTGCTGCTCTTCAGATACTCCAAGCTCAATACTTCAGCAGTGGCTGTCGAAGCCAGGAATAGCTTCTGTGCTGCAGAACTGGAAGGAGCAGCCTGATAGTGTTGCACTGGAAACACAGGTGGTGCAAATACATGGCCACTCTTCAAGAAAGTGCTTTGTGCTATTTACTCTTGACATGTTTCTTCTTCCCCCAAGTAGATATGGTTTGGAGAATGTCTCCTGTTATGAGATGGAAGAAGCTTGAAATTTTCAAGGATCAAAACTGAGCTCCTGAGCATGTTTAATGCACAGAAGTACAAAACTCAGCCCGCAGTGTGATTTGCTCCCCATACTTGTCTGGATTGCTCAATCTTTGAGGCATGAGTTTACATCAACAGTCCTTTCTCATTTGCAAGTATTGAATTTATCTTTTTCTCTCTTTTAGTCATTGTCACACTGAAGCTTAGTTTTTCTGACACTGATCTCTCCCCTGGGTAGGGGGAGAGGGGTGGGAGGATTGTTCTGCTTAAGCAAACAAGCAGTCTGGTCAACATCTTGTTTTCTGGGCTCTCTTCAAAGCACTTCTGTAGTAGCAGCTAATAGATAATCTGGCTTGCTAAACCATAAAACAACTTGAATTAAAACGGTTTCCTTAACAGCACTGCTGAGCTGAATAAGTTCTTGGAGGCCCTGCAGATCGCAAGTACACTCATCTCATGTTAGGATCCTAGGGTTTTAAAATGAAATTCTACCAATAATGTTAAATACCCTAATACTAGTAGATTTGCCCCAGCTATAAGGTCACAGATACCAACTGATTAAATGTGTCAAATTTTGCTGTATCTCTGAAACTATGCACTGGAAAGTTGTCTGATTTTTTTTTTTCCTGTTTCTAATGCCTTTTTTTTCTGATTTTACCATTTCATTCTCAGCTAATTCAGCAGCTGAAATGATTTTACGCTACCAGTTTGAACTGTTACACAGCACTTGCGGTTATCTTTCATGATGTGATGGTCTTTGGTATTAATTGTCACTTTCTGACAATGTCCTACCTCATTTTTTTCTTATCACCATTTGTACACTCCATTTAGTTTGATTCATTTTAATTATATTCTTGGTATTCATTATCATAAATAATGTTAGGTAGCTTTTCTGGTTGGGGTTTCTAGGAATTCTGAAAAACATCATCCTTTGGAAAGGATGCGATGTGCTGAGAGGGAGGTGGGTAAAGGCTCAAATACTGGTTTAACAGCTCTAACATTGTTTCATTTTCCCACTTTGGAAAGGGACTTACATGCTTTGAGTTCCTTGAACTGTCCTGCTTTTTTTGCTTCCTTCAGAGGAAGGGTAATTTTTGTTAAAAGCTGCTGTGCCTTCTCCAGAGATGCATTAAGAGAAACTTCTCCACTGAGACACACACTCCTGGTATATTTATATGTACCCTAGGGGGTGTATGTGTGTGTATATATATATATGTATATATGCCTGAAGCCAGTTGTTCCTTCAGATTCTTTTCCTTTCCATCATGGAGAGAGTTTTCAGATCTGCTTCAGCACGAAGTCATGCCAACAAAACGTCATACCTTAAACAGTAGCATTGTCCACTCTGAAATGTTACTTAAGGTAAGGCTGAATGAATGCTGGCTAGCAGAATTATCACTTAAGCCTCAGTTTAACTCTTCTTCACTGCATTTAAAAACGACATACTTTTTTTCCTACTGTTGGATACGCGGTGGATTGTGTGGCTTTACTAAGCATGTGCCAAAAGAGAATGAGTTTTGTGTCCTGCTGTGCTCTGACAATGCATGAAGCAGAACTTGGGCTGGACAGGAGCACTGTTGGACTTGGGCCTTTCTCCCTCCATCTCTCCTGCTTCAGGGGCATCATTAAACTGCTTTGGCAGTGTGAAATCCTCCTGAAATCTCATCTCTGAAATCGCTTTTCCAAAGCAACTGTCCCCAATGCCTAAGGTGAAATAGAATTCACACAAAGGCTTAATTTGGGATTTCTGGAAATACCCATCCCTTCCTCTGTCTCCTTTTAAGGAATTTTCTTGAACAATAGAGCATTTTTTTCTATAGGAAACATAATGAGAAGGGGGCTAATGGGTCTGAGTCATCTTTTACAGCTGACAGATGTGTCCATTTCATGAGGACACTGCTTGTGGCTTCACCATTGCTCACTCCCTTTCCGTAAGCGTGCTGGCAGCGTCGTGGTTTGGCATCTGAGACCTGCAGCTTGGTGGAGCATGTCAGAATCGTGACATTTGCTCCATGTGGGTTTGTTTGGGCAGCTCATAACAGCACCTCCACCTAAAGCACTGAAGGCT